>CM076967.1:7983598-8338598 GCA_039105355.1 Benthosema pterotum
ATACAGGAACTCAAGGCAAGTTTTTAGAATCTTTATCGACACTTACTGGTGCGAGCGGAGCATTATGTGCTCATAATTATGAATTGTGTTCAGTAATGAGCATCAGCTGTACCAGGCAGAGTAGACACTACTGGACACTGTACATAAATGGCCTGTAGCTATACAAGAGAGCACTTTGACTCGGATCATTAACTCACAAGGTGTTACTGTATCTGCCATTAAGGGGCATATTTTTCTGCATATATAGGGACATTTCTTTACCCTGTGTTCAATTGAAACAAACTGGTTTCCTTCTATAGGGGAACATCAGAGTCTTCTGTAGAGTGCGCCCTCTTCTGACTGGAGGAATGGGTGGCCACATCCAGCTCCCTGCCCATGATGACAAAGCCCTGGTTCTGTCAAAGAGTGAAGAGGTGAGTTGATTGTCTATTCTCTATTGTGTTACCTCAATGAATTAAAGATTAGCACTATACTATTATACCAAAGGGTCTACCTGGGAACTGCTCAGACGATTGCTCACTTTAGTGCTTTATTAAAGATTGTGCGTCGCACAAACTTCACCCTTCTAGATTAAACAACCCAGCAGTAGACCTCATATTTTATTTCAGTGTTCATTTTATATAAATGTATTCTCAACAACTTTTTTTTTTTCATCCTTTAGTCTCATACAGGCCGCACAGACACAACTCAGAAAAGCTATTACTTCTCCTTTGACAAAGTCTTCGGGCCCAGTTGCTCCCAGGAAGAGGTATTTATATACAGTAACTCTTAGTCACTCACTCGCTCACTTGTTGGCAAATTAAGAGGTCTCACCACATTTCTTTTTACTCTTCCTCTAGGTCTTTGAAGAGATCTCCCTCCTCATCCAGTCGGCCCTGGATGGGTATAACGTTTGCTGTTTTGCTTACGGCCAGACTGGGAGCGGCAAAACTCACACGATGGAGGGACGAGAAACCGAAGACGGCAGGGGAGTCATTCCACGGGCAGTGCAGCAGGTGTTTAAAGCAGGGAAGAAGCTGGAAGAGCAAGGCTGGGAGGTTGGTCACCCTTAGTTTTCTTTTTTTTCTTTTTTTTCTTTTCTTAATTTCCCTTATCTTGTAATGTTCGCACAGAACGTGAGTCTGGGCATGGTTTGACTGGAGTTAATGTAAAAGCTAATTTGTGGAGTTAATGTTCTCAACCCAATGCTCCTTGTCCTCCCCAGTTCACCTTCACAGCAAGTTTTGTGGAGATCTACAATGAGACTCTGCGTGACTTGCTGTACAGTGGCAAGGCCAGCAACAGACCTGAGCATGATATCCGGAAGACTGACAACAATACTGTGAACGTAACAAACCTTACGTACAAGAAAGTCACTTCAGAGGACCAGGTACGGCACTCTATTGTCTGTAGTAGTTGCATAGCCGCTTCACTTGTGACCTAGTATTGAGCTTTTACATGGAATGCAACGTCATGCTTTCTCAAGTTTACTAAAAATGCCACATAATTCCCCATATCAGGTGATCAATCTGATTGACCTGGCAAACCAGAATCGTGCTACTGCCCAGACGTTGGTCAATGACCGCTCCTCCCGCTCACACTCAGTGTTCCAGCTGGACATTATGGGAGAGAACTCCGGCAGGGACCTGAAGTGCAGCTGTGAGTATTACTTTGCATCACGCAAGTTGAGATGGTGAACCTATTCCAGCCTCTTTGTGTAATGGGTCATTCAAAATGTGCAATGGTGGGATTATCACTGGATAGTTTTTACTTCAGTGTTGAATTCTGAATAGGGAACCTGTATATGATAAACTGTCTGCACAAAATCCCTCCCTTTTCTTCAAGCATTGGTATTCAATCGGAAAACTGATTGACACATTTCTTATTAACTTTACATCCATACACAGCCAAGCTATGCCTGGTGGACTTGGCTGGTAGTGAGCGTGTTCAGAAGAGCCAGGCTCAAGGTGATCACTTCAAGGAGATGACGGCCATTAACGGCTCCCTCACCAACCTGGGCCTTGTCATCACTGCCCTGGCTAACAAGGTATGTCATTCTGTCAACCCGGCACTCGGGTTGTATGAATGCTACGTGCTGCTGAATTTCCAAACTAATACTTTTTTTTTTTTTTTTTTTTTTTGAGCCAGACTAAAATTATATTCATCCATCTTGTGTTCCAGGAGAGTTTCATTCCATACAGGAATTCAAAGCTCACGCATCTCCTCCAAGGTTGTCTGGGCGGAAACAGCAAAACGTGAGTTTGAACATGGAGGCCACAATCTGATATCTTTGAGTAAATTACTGTACTTCTAAATTGCCTGACCACTGTCGGATGCATTACAAGCCTGGTCTTTTTCTAACCCCTCAGGCTGATGTTTGCCAACATCTCGCCAGAGACGGACAACTTTGGGGAGACGTTGAACTCCCTGAGGTTTGCTAGCAAGGTTGGTAGTACTCATTTAATGCATTTCTTGAACGCACATTGTAACCCCTTAAACTACAGACCGCTTAAAATACAATTGTTTCCCTGGAAACTACTCAAGCTCAGTATTTGTATTTGAAAATTTATCAAATGCTCATGATTTGCTGATTTTATTTGAAATGCGGCGAGGGGGGGGGACACTTGGATGTGTTTTGCTGTGGCTTGCATTGACTTTGTAACATTCTGTTTCAGGTTAATGAGTGCGTCATTGGCACAGCTACTGCAAATAAGAAGTAATGCTCATCTAGGCCTCTGAGGACACTGTGACTAAGAATCCAAAGGAAACATGGAACTAACTGTCCATATTTTACTCATGCCATGCTTCTAACCAATATGGACATGAAGACTTTTTTTTTTTTTACTTGCTGTACTTTTAAAAACTCAATTTAATGAAGTTTTACTAATGTGTTTACTTTTCTAATTAAATGTTTTTGGACCAATTTGAGTGCCTGTGAAATCTGTTAAGCACTGGATGATGCACCTTTTTGTGAATGGAAGGTTTTTAAAAAAAAGTATTTGCAAAACCCTTGGAATGTACATTAGCGTTCAAAAGTTTGGGGTCACTTAGAAACGCCTGCATTTAGGAGGCAGGCATCCCACATGCAAAACCTTTGGAGTTGGACCGCATTCCATGAACACTACTATATTGTATACCAGGGGTTTAACAGGTGGTCCGGGGACCACCAGTGGTCCTTGAGATGGTTCCAGGTGGTCCCCAGGCTAAATGATGGGTAACTCTTTCTTGAGAGTGTAAAAATGAAACCAAATGGACCTGCAAGGGTCCATTTGGTTTCATTTTGACACTATCAAGAGTTAAAATCATCTGAATTAGCACCACTTAAGAGGTTTACACTGTTGGCAACATACAGCCTAGATTTGGACAAAATCAAAAGAATTCTTTAATTTTAGGTCTTTGGTGTGAAAAGGTAATTAAATGGTGGTACCTGGAGGTCAAAGAGGTTGGAAACCCCTGCCATACAGTGTCAGGGGTTCAACTTTTTTTGACACCAAAGACTTAAAATGAATTCTTTTGATTAAACATTAGCATTACTTTACAAGAAATCTACACCAGTGGAGAGAGTAGAATCTAAATCATTTAGATTCTACTCTCCACTGGTGTAGATTTCTTGTAAAGTAATTTGGATGGCAGTCTAAAGGCCATCCAAATGGCAGTCTGTCAGGCAAAAAGCTCATCTCCATGTTTCACTTTTTTTGTCATTTTTATTTTTGGGGAGGCTAAATTTGAAATCCTGCTACTTCATACTACAGTGACAAAATTTAACAAAATAGTTGATATACAAATTCAACTGATTTTAAGTGTTGAGGCAAGGCTTTGGAAAAGACCCATGACTAACCTGTGTTCAGTTACAAGGAATTTCACTGAGTGCATTTCCCTCTGAAAGTAGTGGATATAATGAATATTTAGCCCCAAAAAATACATTAATAAATGAATGGAATACATTATGATGCTTGTTTTATTTGAGTTCATAATGGCATCGAGCCAATAAATTCACTCATATGATCACATTACATTAATAACAGTCTATAATAACAGTCTGTTTAGTAAATATGAGATAAAAACTCAAGAACGTAATCCAGTATCCAGGCGAGAGTCATATAACCAGATCAGACTAACTTCAGATCACACAGATATTCAGAAACAGCTATTATAAGACAGGAAGGTTCAGGACTTAAGAATTAAGTCTTAGCTTGGAGATCGACTGTTTTAGGCAAAGACCTTTGGTGTAGACTGGGGGGGGGTGAGCTGACCAAGTAGGCAACAGAGACATGTAATCCAAAATGTACTTGAATAAAAGGTACAAAAGTGTTGACTTGACATGATTCTCAAAAGTATATGCTTTGGCCATTTCCCCCTCTTTCTGTCTTTATTGATGCCTGAAAAAGTTTCAAACCAGTTGAAAAATCAAAGATCTAGAAGCTCACATGTATCACATTGGGACATTGCTTGTACATCTGCTATTTTTGAATAAGTGAAATGTAACATACAGTATATTTTGTTTTTTTAATCTAAATCTACAAAGCAACTTCTATCTAAATCTGTTGTGTAGATGCATACAGTGAGAAATATAAATGCTCGATGAAAGTAAGAGTAGCTAAATTCTGTCTGCCTGTCTGTGTGAAGTGTCAGATAGTGAATCTATTGGTCTGTCTGTCCATCCTGCTCTTCCCTTCTGGGTTGAGGTCTGACCTTCATACTGATGGACTTCAGGGAATACCACCAAGTACCTTTCCAATGATACCATGCAACACCATGAGCATAAGGTGCACCACTATAATCTCCCCACATATAAACTCCATTGGGATTAGAATGATGACAACGTACCAGTAGCCCCCAGCATAGTCTCTAGCACAATGTCCTGCCTCTTTATCCTGGTCTCTGTCTATAGTGGAGAATCTCTGTCCATTGTGATATCTCAGTGAGTCTCCTGTGTGGAAAGAATTAAAAAGGGAACATAATGTAGTACATCAATGATCATCATCATCACTCATCATCACTCTAGCTCTATGTGTTAATTTTAGCTCTACTGTGTATGTACAGGACCTACATGATGCAGTTCTCCATAGAGCTGAGCAGTCCCGCCCATTTCATGATGTCGCCCGTTGCCCAGAAATGATTTATCCGTTCATATTCCTCAGAAGTTTTGTTGAATTCTATCCTCTACCATCGCAGCAAATCATGCAGCGATGACAAACAACAAAATGACATCTAATCATACCTGCGTCTCCGTCCGTGAAGCGATCAAAGTGCAGCATGTATCCTTGGGCCTCAGTGTAGATGTAGAAGTTGCTGTACTTTGCGAATGCAGTGTTCCCACTGAAGTCCTCCATGTCCACTCTCAGCTCACTGGTCTTGTAGGTCAGATGGTAGATGTTCTCCAGACCTAGAAGACATTAAAACCAGTGTGTTGTTTTGAAGGATCTGTCTAGTACCCATTTTCAACCTGACTGTACAGGTATTGATCCCCAGTAAAGCTCAACACAACATGGTACTATTGTTTTCTCCTCACCTAGCCAGTATTCTCCATCGGCATTGCCAAAGCCTCTCTTGTATTGGTCCCAGAGTCTGGTGAATCCCACTGAGCCATCCATCCGTCTCTGAAAAACCTTAACAGAGAGGGGGGGTGGGGGGAGAGTTATCACTGAATAAAGACTCTGCTTGTCCAAGTATTACTCTACTACTCTATTAATCTACTACTACAACTCTACTAAGGGCGGCAGTGGCTCAGGGGTAGAGTCACCGGTTGGTAACCGCAAGGTTGCCGGTTCGATCCCGGGCTCCCGCAGATGTGTCGGTGTGTCCCTGAGCAAGACACTTAAGCCCTAATTGCTCCTGATGTGCAGCTAGTAGGTACCTTGCATGGTTTCCACTGCCATCAGTTGATGAATGTGTGTGTGAATGGGTGAATGTGATGCACAAGCTATGTAAAGCGCCCAAGGCCCATAAATGCACCATTTACCATTTACTTTTATTTATCAATCAATTGTGATCCAATCAGGAGAAAGACTGAAACCACTTTAAAATTGAAAGTGATGAATGGCTACTGATTGGTTGCCAACCCATCTGAAAATGTTTTTAGTTTATTAAACGTCCGTAAGGACGAGGACTCGAGGAGACAGCTATGAACACTTTAAATGAATATTGTCGTAATAGAGGTTAGATTCAGGAACAATAATAATAATAACCGAAAAAAGTACAACACTACTTTTAACCATTTAAACGCCCATTCAATGCATTCACTAACATTTAATTTAGCCTACATAATGTAGTACGATGGCAGTGCATAGTGGCATAAAGATGCAATCTTACTGTCCACCTCCCTCCATCAGTGTCCATGTCACAGTAGGCCTGTACAGCAGTACTACCAGAAGGATAGATGTTGTAGACTCCACTGGGAGCATTGTTGTTCAGGGTGTGGACTTCATGACAGTCTCTGGGCATGGAACCCACAACCACCGGGGTGAGGAGACACACCACCAACACCACAGGGAATGACTATATGATATGGATGAAAAACAAGCATTTTGTAAATAACACCATATTTAACATTTACATTTAATACATATAATAATCTAGGCATCGAGCAAATGCTCTTAATTTGGAGCGATTTATGAAGGAGACAAAGATAATATGTTGAATGCATAGAAATAGTAATCTATAGTAATCTATAGGATCATAGGTAAACCAAGGTGGATACCCGACAGCAGCAACAACACACTACTGTAGGCCTAATGTTTAATTTAATACAACTGTTCATTATGGTCACGGTATATGATGTTATTTTTCACATTTTATAATACATTGTTGCTCTCTCCACATCTAAACGGGTTTGTTTTTGCATTAATTAATGCACTATTCTTTTGGAGCCTGCCATCAGCTAATTTTGTTTTTGTTCATTTCAAATTTCAATCCTGAAAACTAACACTTTTGAACATAACAAGAGAGGCTATATTCCATATTCATTAAATAACATTTGGACGTGGTCCATGTCACACGAAAAAAGTAAAAAGTACAGTATATAAATATATATATATACTGTATAAAAATAAGTAAATCAGTTGAGGAATAAAGGTCAAAGGCTCGCTCGTGTCCCTGCACTATAGTCAACCATACTAATGGTTGTTTTCTCAAGAGGTCAGTGTAATCCTCACCATCCTGGTCCAGTAGAGTGGTCCAGACAGCTCAGCTGCTACAGACCACACAGTCCTTGGTTGATGCTGATTTATATACAGTAATGTTAGCGCTCACATCACCCAAACGTGTTTGTGTGGGACGTCCTATCACTGACTGACTGACTGGAAAACCAGTGTTGGTGCCAAATGCTGCTGGGAAATCAACTTGTGGGAACTTTACACATGTCAGGAGCAACTTGGTGTATTAATAGTTTTGCCTTTTGTACCGTTTTATGTAATATTGTCTGTTTTTAATTTGCTTGATTAACTATTATTATTTAAGTATTTTATAATTATTTTAACAGACAAGCCATCATCCTTTACAAACCCATTACACTTCAAACTCCATTATAGATTCTGCTGATATGATTCCTTTTAAGAGAAACACCCTGGAAAGAGAGAGTTCAAACAAATGGCAAATGGGGACAAATGGGGAACGCTGTATTAATGAAACATAATGTATTGACATTTTATATAGTATTTTTGGTTAATACGACATAGTAACCTTTAATCAATCAAATCAAATTTGTCACTATTAATCACAATTGTCTCTGCAGTCAGATACAGCTCAGATACTGCTGTTTTAAATCAGATTCTTTGCTGCCACCTGTCTGCCAAACCAGAGTACTTCATCTAGTGCTATGGAGGTATAACATACAGTATAGTAATCATTTTATCTGAGCCATCAACCATTTAGTTTCAGATGGGGATGTGTAGTCTAATGTACATGTTCTTGACATGAAGATGGTTGAGAATCAGTGGAATTAACAATATCTCTGGAGAGCAAGACCAGGAAGTAGGGCATTAACTAAATATTCGACTATTTGATTATTTTGACTAGCAAAACACAATTGATTATTCGCCAATAGTATTTAATAATATTCTGAAAAACACTATACAGCAGACATAATGGTTGTGCGCTGTGCTCTTGGTATATACAGTACATATACAGTATATCACTATTCACGAATCACTATAAACTAGTCAAACAGTCTACCAATGTATTCCATTTGACTACCAAAAACATGTTTGGTTTATGTCCTAATAGCATAAGAGCTAAAACCAAGTACAAACAAACTAAACCAAGGAACTCATAAAAAACAAAAATGAATGAATGAATGAATGAATGAATGAATGAATGAATGAATGAATGAATGAATGAATGAATGAATGAATGAATGAATGAATGAATGAATGAATGAATGAATGAATAAACTGAGCTTGACAACACAAAGCCACAAAGACTAAAGCTAAATAATATGAAATAAATAAAAATGCTAAACTATTAATAACCCTAAGTTGCTCCTAGATGCCCATGCAGACAGCTGTAAGTTTCCCACAGATTCATTTCCCAGCAGTATTTGGCACTGGTTGTCCAGTCCATGGTCACTGATAGACATTCCACACAAACACATGACCATGGCATATTGAATGTGTTATATAAAATAATACCAAAGCATATGAAATGGTTTAAAGTAGACCTAATTCATTTATAATATCATATCCTCTGTGTAAAGCATCAGTGTTGTTTCTTTTACATTGTTGGTCTGTGGTCGGGTGCTTAACTTTATTGGTTTATTAAGGGTCCATTTGGTTTATTAATTGGTTTATTAAGGGTCTTTTGATATCTATAGGCTGATGTACTATGAAAAGTACTGTAAAATGCATGCACCTGGAATTTTAACATTTGTATAAATCTCTGTTCTCTGCTTTGTTCGGCCAGGGATTCTATATTTTAATGTTGCATTACTTACTGGACCAGACCAGGACACAACTATAAAATAATTTCTGTTTTGAACATGCACTGATCCTCTGTATTGTTTTTTTTTTTTTACTTCTGTCACCACTGAAGAGTGAAGTCTCACTACAACCTAAACCCCACCCAGTGGCATCAAAAACAGCACATCTCTCCATCTCTCCCTGTGTTTTGATCTTTTAAACCAGGGGTTTTCAACAGGTGGTCCGGGGACCACCAGTGGTCCTTGAGGGGGTTCCAGGTGGTCCCCAGCTAAGTTGTTTAACCAGATGTAACTCTTGAGAACGTAAAAATGAAACCAAATGGACCCTTGCGGGTCCATTTGGTTTCATTTTTACACTCTCAAGAGTTAAAATATCCATCATGTGAATCAGTCCTAATCTACACAACTAGAAGATTAATGGTCATGGACAGAAGCAAAGGAAATCTTTAGTTTGGGGGGGTCTGTGGGGCTAAAGTGTCCTTAAATGGTGGTCCGTGGCTCAAATGCTGAATAAATGGTGGGCCCTGGGGTGAAAAAGGTTGAAAACCCCTGTTTTAAACTATGGAATCTACATACAACAGTCAACAGGTCAGATTTTAATAGTGAATCTTATAGTTGTTTATGTGTACGTGCTATGAAGGATTTTAATCATAATCAATCACTGACAAGCTCCAGTGTCACTGATAAGCTCCAGTTGGTGTGTTCTACAATTTCTCTCAAAGTTGGCCTGTGTGTGTGTGTGTGTGTGTGTGTGTCTGTGTGTGTGTGTGTGTGTGTGTGTGTGTGTGTGTGTGTGTGTGTGTGTGTGTGTGTGTGTGTGTGTGTGTCTGTGTGTGTCTGCGTGCGTGTGCACATCCCTTGGTGTTTCAAACATGTTTGGCGGCATTTTGTCATCTACCCATTATGAATACCCCAGACAGTTTTCTAGTTGCTTCATTCAGTAATTTATGTTTGATCTTGATCAGATACACCCCCTTTATATACAAGGATTAAATCCTGTGTGTATGTTCAAATTCCTTTTAAACATATCCTTTAAACATCGTCCTTTTTAGCGTTTTCAGTTTGATTAAAAACACCCATCCGTCAGACTTTTGCTGAGTAAGACTGATGTTAATACATACACACCTTCCTAGTTCCCATCATGCACCTGTTACCTGGTACCATAAAAGTAATAAAATATAGTGTTAACTGGAGCGATAGCTGCGCCCCCTTGCCGTTAATTTCAATACCTATAAAGTTGCTCATTTTATGTTCATGAAATGAACAGAAAATACTGTATATATTATTATATAATAGTGAATCAAGCAAATTAAAAACTGACATAATATCACATAAAAAGGCGCATACTATAGGCCTGCCCTATAGCAAAATGATGAAATACAAAAATAAAATGAAATACAAGAATAAATAAATGAATAATTGACAAAAAGGCAAAACTTTAACACGCCTAAGTTGCTCCTGACAGGTGCTCAGTTCCCACAGGTTGATTTCTCAGCAGCGTTTGGCACCAACACTGGTTTTCCAGTCAGTCAGTCAGTGATAGGACGTCCCACACAAACACGTTTGGGTGATGTGAGCGCTAACATTACTGTATATAAATCAGCATCAACCAAGGACTGTGTGGTCTGTAGCAGCTGAGCTGTCTGGACCACTCTACTGGACCAGGATGGTGAGGATTACACTGACCTCTTGAGAGAACAAACATTAGTATGGTTATTGCAGGGACACAGGCCTTACGCATATGGAAAATAAATTTTATATAAATGTCGCATATGCAAACTCTTGAAAGTTGCACCTTGGCTTTCAGACAGGCGATACTATGGATCAATATCTGTTTTGAGTTAATAATTCTTGTAAATTACAAAATTATGTACGTTTCACCCTACAAAAAATACTATGGATATTATAACTGTTTTGAATGTCATATAAATTATATATATGATATGATATAGTAGGCTATATACGGTATGTTGTATATGTGTTTCACTTTACAAAACAAATGCTAAGGATCTTATATTAACTTCAGGATTGTATGAAAGGTGCTTTCCAGAGTTTGCATATATGAAGTTTTCCATATGAGTATCCTTTATCCCTAAACAGATTTGCTTATTTATTTACTTTTTTACTTCTTTATTGTGACAGAGACCAAAATATCCAAGTGTTATTTGATGCATATGGAATATAGTTTCTCTCATTATGTCCGTTTTCTGGATTGAAATTTAAAAATGCTAAATTAGCAGATTGTAGGCTCAAAACAGTGCTTTGATGATCAAGAATAGTTCATTAATTAACGCAAAAACAAAAAACAGTTTAAATGTGGAGAGACCGACGATGTTATAAAATATATTATGAAATGTGAAAAATATCCTCATATACTGTGACCATAATGAACAATAATATGTTACATAGGCCTAGTGTGTTTTTGCTGCTGTTAGACTGCATCTTGGTTTACCTACAGTATGTTCCTATAGATTACTATATCTATGCATTTAATGCATTACCTTTGTCACTAAATTGCATTTTTGTTTTTCCAAATCATAGTCATTCCCTGTGGTGTTGGTGGTGTGTCTCCTCACCCCGGTGGTTGTGGGTTTGCAGCCCAGAGACTGTCATGAAGTCCACACCCTGAACAACAATGCTCCCAGTGGAGTCTACAACATCTATCCTTCTGGTAGTACTGCTGTACAGGCCTACTGTGACATGAACACTGATGGAGGGAAATGGACAGTAAGAATATTTATATCTCTTAAAATACGATTGCATATTTATGTCATTGTGATTTACTACATGATGTGCTGTAAATACATCTGCTGAATGCATTGAAAGGTTGTTAAATGTCAGATCCATGACTGGCAGGAGAAAGTGAGATCAATTTGAGACTGTGTCATACATCGTGATCGTTGGCCATCCGTCGCGATGTACGTCATGGGGTACATCGCGACAGGTGGCCAGCCGTGATGGTCATGACTGTTCCTACTAAACCTAATCCTAAACATAAACTCAATAAAACTTGCCTAAACCTACAACCTTGACTTCCGACCGTTATGCCAACGGTCGTGGCTGTTATGAATAGGCTGCAACCACTGGTCACCCCTTTAAGTTAGCCTGACCTAAATTTTCAGAAAATACTTCAAATGTAGATATAGCAGCATCACAAAAAAATAATGTCAATACTGTACATACTGTACAGAATCCAAAAATGGATTCCCGGCCTGAAAGGGTTAAGTTAGCTCTGGTCCAGAGCTCCACTGCTTCTGAGTCTGACTTGCATTGGAGCTCTGCTCGTCTCCGTGCATTCGGCCATTACTGCACCCGACCAGCCTCTCTTCTCTAGTGGATATATAAAGAACGTTTTACCTACTCACCAAAATAAACACGTCTTGTGTCATTAGAAAGCCTACTTACCTTAGTGGAAACACTTTGAGCCCCCCACCACACGGATAAAATGGACTTTTTGGCCAGAACGCAATCGTTTTTCACTGAAGGAAAAATATTTCCTATGGAACTTTTCTATTGGCAATATTGGTAGAGGGATCCTGGTTGTTTTTCTGGTGAAAAACGATCGCGTTCTGGCCAAAAAGTCCATTTTATCCATGTGGTGGGGGTCTCAGAGTGTTTCCACTAAGGTAAGTAGGCTTTCTAATGACACAAGACGTGTTTATTTTGGTGAGTAGGTAAAACGTTCTTTATATATCCACTAGAGAAGAGAGGCTGGTCGGGTGGAGTAATGGCCGAATGCACGGAGACGAACAGAGCTCCAATGCAAGTCACTCAGAAGCAGTGGAGCTCTGGACCAGAGCTAGGGTTAAGTATAAACATGAGGCTGTTAAGCACTCAATAAGTCAGTGGGATCTTATACAAGCAGAGCTTCAATGATACCTCCCCTTCTCTGTCTCTCTCTCTCTCCCTCCCACCCCACTAAGGTTTTCCAGAGACGGATGGATGGCACAGTGGGATTCACCAGACCCTGGGACCAATACAAGAGAGGCTTTGGCAACGTGGATGGAGAATACTGGCTAGGTGAGGAGACAACAATAGTACCATGTTGTTTTGAGGTTTACTGAGGATCAATACCTCTATAGTCAGGTTGAAAATGGGTACTAGACAGATCCTTCAAAATAACACACTGGTTTCAATGTCTTTTAGGTCTGGAGAACCTCTACTATCTGACCTTGCAGAGCAGTGAGCTGAGAGTGGACATGGAGGATTTCGATGGGAACTCTGTATTCGCTCAGTACAGCAACTTCTACATCTACTCTGAGGGTGAAGGATACAGGCTGCACTTTGATCGCTTCACGGACGGAGGAGCAGGTATGATTAGATATCACTTTGTGGATGTCGCTGCATGAATTACTGGTGTAGAGGATAGAATTTAATAAAACTTAACATCTACTCACATAGTAGGTAGCAGCATAAGACACGCAGAGACAAGATTACATGAAGTTAAGGATACGGCACTAATACAGCAGCAGCTGTTTATTTGACATACTGTACCTTTGCAGAAAACAACGTGCACGCACACATACAGTCTCAGGGTTAAATTAACACTCTGTCCCCTGATACATATACTGTATGTCCCCTGATATTTTTGTAGGACTATATTAGATTATCAATTACATACTTGGTTAATAGAGTAATCAAGCTGAGCCGTCCCATCCCTTTCATGACATGATTTCATTTTCCTCAGACTTTTGCAGAATGATTTATATGAAGATGATTACGCCACAGACAAAGCCAACTCAGGTTATGACAAAACATGACAACACACACAATATTATCATTCAAAATCTAATTAGCAAGAAAAAAACGCCAGGATACAATTTTTGTTTTGTTTTTCTCCTCAGAAATGTTTTGATTGTCCTAAAACATTTTGTGTGTTGTCATGATTTGTCACGACATCCACGGTGTAATCATCTTCATATAGATAGATCATTTTCGAAAAGTCTATGAGGAATATGAATGGAGATATCATTTCTAGGCCATGGGCGGGACTGCTCAGCTCAGAGAACTGCATTACTGTATGTACAGTATATACAGTAGAGCTAAAATCAACACATCAAGCTAGAATGATGATGATGAACCACATTATGTTCTCTTTTTAACTCTTTCCATACAGGAGACTCACTGAGCTATCACAATGGACAGAGATTCTCCACTGTAGACAGAGACCAGGATAACCATTCAGATCTACATTGTGCTAGAGGCTTTAGTGGGGGCTACTGGTACAACGCTTGTCATCATTCTAATCCCAATGGAGTTTATATGTGGGGAGAAAGTGGTCCACCTTATGCTTATGGTGTTGTATGGCATCATTGGAAAGGTTCCTGGTATTCCCTGAAGTCCATCAGTATGAAGGTCAGACCTCAACCCAGAAGGGAAGAGCAGGATGGACAGACAAACCAATAGATTCACTACGTGGCACAGACAGACAGACAGACAGACAGACAGACAGACAGACAGACAGACAGACAGACAGACAGACAGACAGACAGACAGACAGACAGACAGACAGACCAATAGATTCACTATCTGACACTTCACACTCGATAGGCAGACAGACTCATTTATTTACTCATTGTTCACAATGGACAGAGATTGTGAATTTAGCTACCTTTACTTTCCTTGAGCATTTCCATTTCTCAATATACTGTATGCATCTAGATCTAAACAGCAAAGATTTGTAGATTTAGATTTATATATACCGGTATATATATATATATATATATATATATATATATATATATATATATATATATATATATATATATATATATATATATATATATATATATATATATATATATTAGGGGTGGGACTCGATTAAATTTTTTGATCTAATTAATTTGAAGCCTTGTAATTAATTAATCTCAATTAATCGCATACCAATATTTGACCCAAGCAGCATTTTTTTGTCAATTAAAACAGGCTGGAATAGCGTGTGAGCGTTTTTCTAAATCAAAACTTTGTCAACACTGCAAGTTGGTTAACCAGATCAAAATTTGGTTAACTAGATCAAAAGTTGGTTAACCAGATGTAACTCTTTGAGAGCGTAAACATGAAACCAAATGGACCCTTGCGGGTCCATTTGGTTTCATTTTTACACTCTCAAGAGTTAAAATATTCACCATATGAATTAGTCCAAATGTACACAACTAGAGAATGTAGAAGATTAATGGTCATTTTCTGAAATCCACCCTGGAATTGTGGACAAAAGCAAAAGAAATCTTTAGTTTTGGGGTCTGTGTGCGTTAATTTTGTTAATCGCGTTACTGTTTCTGTGATTAATTAATCTCAATTAATCAGTTAAAGTCCCAGCCCTAATATATATATATATACACACACACACACACACACACTATAAGCAATCAAAGCGATCTACAAGCTACTAAAATTTCACATACTCACAAATAGCAGAAATAGAAAAATTATAACGACAAGTATAATGTCATGTTTACACTTTTGTACCTTTATCCAAGTAAATCTTGGATTATAGCTCTGTCTCTTTAGTCTCTAGTCTACACCAAACCTCTGTGTCTAAAACAGACTGTCTACAAGCTAAGACTTAATTATACCACAAGTCCTGAACCTTCCTGTCTGATAATAGCTGTTTCTGAATATCTGTGTGATCTGAAGTTAGTCTGATCTCCTCTGGTTATACGACTCTCGCCTGGATACTGGATTACGTTCTTGGGTTTTTATCTCATATTTACTAAACAGAATTATTATAGACTGTTATTAATTATAAAATGTGATCAAACCATGAGTGAAACTAATTAACTCATTGTCATTCCCTTCTCTGTAATGAACTCTAATAAAACAAGTAAGCATCATTATGTATTTCATTCATTTATTAATATCATGTTTGAGCTAAATATTCATTATGTCGACTATCAGACTTTCAGAGGGAAACACACTGAGTCAAATTCCTTGTGGGTCTTTTCTAAAGCCTTTCCTTTTTATTTTAGTAAACTAACATTTTATCAAACATGTTTTTTCATTCTATACGTTTGTAATTTTTGTTCCAATTTTGAATACAAGGGCTGCTATTATCACTCTGGATTAAGAGCATCTGCCAAATGCCTAAATTGTGAAATGTAAATTGTACATTTAAAGGATGCATTTTACAGATATATGACGTGTGATTCAATATTTAGAAAATAAATTGAAGAATAAATACATTTCAGCTTCAACCTTTTCCCCAAATTAATCTAAAGGATGTGCATTGAGTTTGTAGATAAACTATTTTATTTACATTTGTGTCACACTGTAGAAGTATGAAGTAGTATAACTTTAAATTGGGCCTCCACACAAATAAAGAAATAATAAAATGAGAATGAAGATAGAAAGGTGAAACAGGGAGATACAAGGTTTCTGTCTGACAGCAACAACAATGTTTATCTGCTTCATCTTCATGAACTATTTTAAATGACTGACATTTATACTATAATGAATGAATATAATAATTATTTTAACTATGTTTTCCTTTAACTGTTTAATTGCCATGGACATTAAGACGACCAATTAACCCTTTTGTCACACATCTCTGAATATGTGTGGAAAAAAAATCTATACAACTGCTGTTTGTGATTTTTTTGGTTTTTGAGGTATAATCAATCAATTACTTAAAGGAGAATTCCGGCCCAAAAGTTTTTTTGTATCTTTATTTGCAGTTAATTTTTTTGAAAAAAGTGGTCCAGGTGTTATTTTGTGAAAATACTCCTTTATGGCTGTTTCCCCTACCCCAAAATAGGCTTATAATGGGGCCAAGGGGTGTTGTTCAAGTTCACCTATATACATCGCTCCAAAATGCAATTTTTTGCTATATATTGTGTCTCCACCATGTTAGTAGTGAGTTAACACTCACACTTTCACTTTCACTTTTGTTTCAGCAGTGGTTCAGCCATAAACCATGTGCCACGCCCCCAGCTTTTGAGACAGCTGGATCACTGCTGAATCAAAAGTGAAAGTGAAAGTGTGAGTGTTAACTCACTACTGACATGGTGGAGACACAATATATAGCAAAAAATGCATTTTGGAGCGATGTATATAGGTGAACTTGAACAACACCCCTTGGCCCCATTATAAGCCTATTTTGGGGTAGGGGAAACAGCCATAAAGGAGTATTTTCACAAAATAACACCTGGACCACTTTTTTCAAAAAAATTAACTGCAAATAAAGATACAAAAAAACTTTTGGGCCGGAATTCTCCTTTAAGGCATACAAATGGCACTCTGGGCCTCAAGGGGGTGCTACAGGCTGGCAAAATGGCCACCAAGGAGTTCATGATAGATTACAGCAGTTTGACAGGAATTCGGCAGAGAGATGGGTATGTGGCAGCAAAGGCCAGAACACTGTCAGACTGGATTACCAACCATAAAATACAGAATGAAGCAACTTAAAAAAAGAAGGGAAAAAAAAAAAAAAAAAAAAAAAAAAGAATAAAACAACAAGAAAGATACACATTTGAAGTATGGAGACACATTATATAAGGTTTAGCTGATTCATCTTGTTATGATTTACAGACCCTGAAATGATCAGAGCTGATCACTATGGAGGTCTATTTCAAAGGACATTTGGTTTTATGTTATAAATGCTGAGTAGGGGTCCCCAGTCTGCAAACTGCTGGATGCTAACTTGCAATGTTGAGCAATTTTCACAAGAATATCAAAATTTCAAGTTCAAGTTCAAGTAGCATGTGATATTTTCATGATGCTTAAGACAGATTGCTCAGAAAATACTCCTTGGGCTAAAAGGCATACCATTTTTAGCCTCATCGCAAAATTGTGCTCTGCCCAGGTGTGTGTACCCCATAGTGATTATTTGATATGCTGAGCACAGAAGGTAATATACAGAATGATGATGTATTATGAAGATGATAATACTTCACAACACAAGTACAGATTTCTTTGCATTTTCTGATTGATTGAATACCATTGCTGTCCTATGTGTTTTTATGTGCTCCTCTAAAGCAATTCAGATTGTGGCAGAGGTTAATATAAGACTATATTTGTAAGATTGATTTCATATTCTTGAAAAAACTAATAAAACAACACTCCCTCGCTTGAGAGGCCGCACAACTCGCATTTAAGACAGAAACTTCTCTAATGAGGATAATATACACATCGCAGAGCTCTCTCATTTGAGAGTTCCCTGTGGTTTTAAGATTAAGTTTGCACGTATAGTTTTTGCGAGCTTACGGTTAAGGTTAAGTTTATGGTCATGCTTTTTGTGAGGTTACAGGTAGAGTTAAGGTTTAGGTTTAGGCATACCAGGGGGCCAGGGACGGTCCTCTGAGAGCAACAGTCGAGATAAGAGGGAGTCCTGTAGAGATAGTTAACTTCAAACCAAGCAAAAGTTGTCAGACCACATTTTTATGATCGCTGTATAAATTAAACATAATGGATTGATATTTTTGATAGCACTTTTCGATGCATTACATGCTTACTCAAAGAACTTGACAATGGTTCATTCATTCAAATATAAGCACTTTATTGTGGCCTTTCTTTTAAAAACAAATAAAGCCACTATATATTGGGAAATGCAGCAGTCTATTGTTTTAATGCACGCGCGCCGCGATTCTTCTTTATTTATAAACAATCCGGAGATCAGGAGGTGGCGTTCAAGCAATAGATTTATTTCTCATTTCTCCGATCCTATAGACAAAACATAAACATAAACTTTGTGGTATAATAAAACAAAAAAGCCTGCAGCGCGGTCAACAACTGTGTCGCTTCCCATCCATACACTCTCTCCCAGCAGGGAGTCACCTGTCAGTCAAAGGCTGTCTAGCACGTACAAGTCATTCAATGAGTGGGCGGGGAAACCACAACGCAATGCCAATACATTTCAATTCATTTCAAACCCATTTAAATTCATAGATTTCATAGCAAATTAAATTCATAGTGATTAAATGACCGCAAAATAATACTTAATATAGCAGGCAAAATTTCATAATAAATATAAGTAATCATAAACAGAAAATGGCTCTAACATACCAGCCCCGAATTGCTTATTACATAGCAATTACCAAATAATAATACAACTTAGAGCCATTCAAAAGAAAATATAGGTACATCTGTACCCAGCATATAATATGCATTCAAGTTCATCATTTTTTTTTCTTCTTTCAAGTCCATAATTCAAGCGACCAAAGTCTGTGTACGATCGAAGATCCATATGTAATCCAAGCGAACGAGTGTGTGCGCATGAATGTGTGAGTGTGTGAGTGCATTTGTCCTTTGTTCAGACAAGAGTCTAATAAGTTCCATATCCACCAGTCAGAGGTGCACGTGACCAGCAGAACGGGGCTTAGTAGGCTCAGTCGGCTGCCTCCATGAGCAGACAGAGCTTGGTGATGGGTCGCTGAATGACGTTGGTCTTGGTTTTTACCAAGACGCTGCGGACCAGTCCTTTTGGTCCTGGAAGGGTCTTGATGACTCGTCCCAGGGGCCATGAGTTCCTCGGTGCGTTGTCGTCAACGATGACAACGAGATCTCCAGGGCTGAAATTTCTTTTGATTTCGTTCCACTTGTGACGTTCCTGCATAAGCGGAATATATTCCCTGGTCCAACGTTTCCAAAATAGGTCGGCGAGGTATTGTACCTGCCTCCATCTCCTCCTTGCATATTGGTCATCCTTTTGAAATAGCCCTGGGGGCAGGATGGGATTGGTTCTCAACTGGAGCAAATGATTTGGTGTGAGAGGTTCAAGGTCGTTTGGGTCATTTGTGACTGTTGTGATGGGCCTATCGTTCATGATAGCCTCGACCTCACACAGGACTGTGTGTAGAGCATCATCGTCCAATATTTGTTCTTTCAGGACTGAGTAGAGAACCTTTTTGACCAATCGAATCAACCTCTCCCACACTCCTCCATGGTGTGGTCCTGAGGGAGGGTTGAATATCCATTCAATTCCTTTTTTGAGCAAGGTTTTCTGAATTTTGTCATTGTTCAGTGGTTTTACAGATTCCTCCAGCTCCTTTTGTGCCGCAATGAAATTAGTACCATGATCCGATCTGATGGTTTTCACTGAGCCTCTGCGACAGATGAACCTTCGGAGAGCATTAATGCATGCATCTGTATTGAGGTGACTGGCAACTTCTAGATGAACAGCACGACTTACGAGGCAAGTAAAGATTACTCCCCACCTCTTGACATGAACACGGCCACGTCTCACCTCAATGGGCCCAAAGTAATCTATACCCACATGGGTGAAAGGGGGAAGATCAGGTGTTATGCGATCTAGGGGGAGATCAGCCATTTTCTGCTCACCGGCTTTGGCCTGGAGTCGTCTGCAGAAAACACAGTTCCTGATGATCTTCCTTGCTGAAGAATTAGCACCGGACAGCCAATACTTCTGGTGAAGTTTAGACAGCATGTGCCCTCTCCCAGCATGTCCAACCTGTTGGTGAATGTTGTTTAGTATCAATCTTGAGACGTGAGAGTGCTTAGGCAGGATCATTGGATGTTTTATTTCGATCGGCATCGCCATCCTCCTAACCCTTCCTCCCACTCTCAGAACTCCAGCGTCTATGACAGGGTCCAGCTTGTATAGTGAGCTACCTCTGTTGCACCGTTTTCCTCTCTCCAATGAGGACATTTCCACTTTGAAATGCTGCTTTTGCTCGTAGCAAATTACTGCGTTTTCAGCATTTTCCAAGTCCTCTACTGAGAGGTTGAGGGCGTGGGTTGAGGGCATTTTCAGCTGAAGCATCCTATCCTTTAATGACTTTGCCTTATGGCTTGACCTGAGTGTGTACGTCTGTTGCCTTCTCCGACTCATTTCCAGCAGAATTTTCCGTAGTTTCATCGTCCAAGCTACAGCTCTCTTTAGGCTATGCCACGACGAGTAGAACTCAATGAGTTTGCTCGTTGGCGTTTTGTCGCTTACGTTGGCGACCACGCTTGAAACAATGGCTTCTCTCCTTACTTCAGGGTCTTCTGGGAGAACAGATCCAAGATTTTTTGGTGTTTGTGGCCATTGTTCTTCTGTTTTTCCCAGAAACTCTGGTCCATGAAGCCAGGTTGCAGAGCTGAGGAAGTTGTTAATATTCAGTCCTCGCGATGCCTCGTCTGCAGGATTCTGTTTGGAGTCAACAAACCTCCACTGATCGACATCTGACAGGCTATGAATCATTGCGATTCGGTTAGCTACGAAGGTATGAAACCTCCTGGTCTTGTTCCGCAGATATTTCAGCACAGACTGGCTGTCAGTCCAGAAGGTGGATGGCTGGAGCTCTATTTGGAGCTCTGATCTGAGCATTTTATCCATCCTTGCAGCCAGTGTTGCCGCAGTGAGCTCCAGTCTGGGAATTGTTATTATTTTGAGAGGAGTGACTCTTGCTTTCCCCATCACGAATGCAACGTGAACTTCGTTTTGGTTATTTGTTAACCTCAGGTAGCTTGCAGTTCCAAATCCCTGTTCGCTTGCGTCACTGAAGTGATGCAGTTCTGCAGTTTTCACTTGGCCAAAATCCTTTGGTTTCACACATCTGTCGATTTTAAACATGGACAGCTGGTCTAGATCTTGGAGCCACTGCTGCCATGGCTTTGACAGTTCCTCTGGGACGGCTTCGTCCCATCCATATTTGTCCTTACAGAGCTGCTGAAGGATTTGCTTTGCTTTCAGGATAAATGGCGCAAGAAGACCAAGGGGATCATACACCGAGCTGACAGTAGAGAGTATAGACCTTCTTGTAAGGGTTCTGTTGTTGTTAGCAGCAACACGGAAGCTGAATAGGTCATTCTCAATGTCCCAGTATAGACCGAGGGCTCTTTCATTGGGCAGCTTCTCTCTGTCAAGATCCAGGTCCTTGACTTGCTTTGCCTTGTCATCGTTGGGGATGGACGCCAGAACCGCTCGACTATTACTCACCCATTTGGTCAATTTAAATCCGCCAAGAGAGCAGATCTGTCTCAGGTCTTTAACGAGCTGTATAGCACGTTTCTCGGTCGCTACGGCCTTAAGACAGTCGTCGATGTAGAAGTTTGATTTGACTGTGTCAGCCACTTCTGGGTCAAATTTCTCACGGTTGTCATCTGCAGTCTTTTGCAAAGCAAAGTTGGCACAGGTCGGAGAAGATACAGCGCCAAAGAGATGAACTCTCATCCTATATTCCTCCAAGCCTTTGCTGGTGTCGCCATCTGGCCACCACAGAAATCTGAGCAGGTTTACATCCTCTTCAATGACACGCACTTGGTGAAACATGCCCTCAATATCTGACATAAGAGCGATGGGTTCCTGTCGGAACCTGAGCAGAACACCAATGAGCGAATTGGCTAGATCGGGGCCCTGAAGGAGTACCTTGTTCAGTGATGTCCCTTTATAGGATGATGCACAATCGAAGACCACACGGATGGTTTTCTTCCGTTTATGATAGACACCATGGTGTGGTATGTACCACAGTTTACCATTTTCCTGGTGCAAATCTTCTGGTGGTATTTTCTCTGCATATCCTTTCCTGATAATGTCGCTCATGAACTCCTTATATTCAGCTGCATAGACCTCATCCCTTTTGAATTTCCTTTTGAGGTACAATGCTCGCTGTTCAGCCATTTGATAGTTGTTTGGCATGATGGTATTCCGATCATGAAGTGGCAAAGGTAAGTGGTAATGGCCATCTTTGAGTGTGACGGAGCTCGTTACAATCTGTGTGAACTTTCTGTCATCAACCGACATCTCCTTTTTCTCATCATACTCCTTCTCTGGGAAGTCGTGAGCATATTGCTCCTTGAGTAGGTTCTCGATGCGAACAATTGAGATGCGATTCACACAGACCAGAGGACGTTCCTCATGCATAGCAGTGGGAGCATGAAGTGGTCCATTTACCACCCAGCCTAACAGCGTCTTCACTGCGTAAGGGCCGTTCGCCTGGCTGTTAATGATTTTCCACGGTTCCATAGCCTTTGGAGTATTCACTCCAATAAGAAGCTCCACATCAGCGTTGATTTCTCTGACCTTGATCTCCTGCAGGTAAGGCCATTTGTCAAGATCTGTCTGGGTAAGTATGTTTCTTTTCGTGACAGGTATCTTGTCCTGGGTGTACAATTTGGGCAACGTCAGATATGCACCCCCTTCCATACTGCTCACCTCCAGTCCAGCCAGCTCAAAGCTCTTGACAGTTTTCTCTGTTCCCATGGTCTGCAGAAGAACCTCAGTTCTGCGTCCTTTAGCATTAAGCTGCCTCATGAGCTTCTCAGTACAGAATGTATCTGTACTGCCTGGGTCCAGGAAGGCGTAGGTGAGTACACTCCGGTTTCCACTGCAGAGTTTCACCCGGACTGGCACTATAGCGAGTATGCAGTCTTTACCAGCCCCGGTTGCTTCACCCTCTTCAAGAGACACCAGAGCACTGGCGACAGATGATGTCAACCCCTGCTCCACATTCTGTGGAGTGACAACAGCATGCAAAGCAGGAGAGAACCCCCCGTCACTCCTGTCTGGTTTGTCTCTGTGCAGAATGGTAGGGTGTTTGGCCTCACAACTCTGACAGGTCATTCGTCGTTTGCAGTTACGGCCCAAATGTCCTGCTCTCAGGCATCCAAAGCATAGGCCCTTTTCTCTGAGAAACTGCACTTTCACTTCATGGGCCTGTGCATTCAGTTTCTGACATTCAGATAAAGGATGCTTGCTGGTACAGTAGGGACATGAGGAGTCGTATGTACCGGACGGCATGTTGCCCTTACTAGGTGACTTCTCAGATTTGCTGTCAGGCACTGCCACTGTGGTTGCAAAACTACTCCCCCTGCTGGTGGATTTTCCTGATTTAGAATCCACTGCAGTTTTGGACTTTGAAGTCTTTGTATTGGCAGGCGAGTCATTGATGTCACCAAACAGCGGGTCTTGCATTATTCTTGCTTGTTTTTCCATAAATTGAACCAAATTGGTCAATCTGGCTCTCCTGTTTGTTTGCTCCAGAATGTCACAAGCTGTGGCTCTCCATTTCTCTCTTAATTTATAAGGCAACTTGGACACAATTAATTTGAGATTAGAGATCAAGTCAAGCTCCTCTATATCCTCCAAATCTCGCATTGCATTACAGCAGCCTCTCAAAAACAGGGCATAACAGTGTAGTGCATCTCCATCCTCTGATTTAATGGCCTTCCAATTAAGAGCCTTTTCCATATAGGCACTTGCAATTTTTGTGTCATCACCAAAGTGCTTTTTTAACAGTGTTTTGGCGTGAAGGTAGCCTCTGTTAACATCCATGTGCATACAGCTCCTAACCAGGTCTTTGCAGGGGCCAGAGGTATACTGCTCCAGGTAATATAGCCTATCTTGGTGGCTTTTAGTTTTTTCCTCTATGCCATGCTCGAATGCTCTCATAAATGCCTGGTAATTCAGTGGGTTGCCATCAAATACTGGGATTTCCATAGAGGGAAGTGATGTCATTTTTTGCTGATCAACCAGTAGATCAGCAATCTCATTTTGCCTCTGTATTACAGTCAAGAATCCGTCATTGTTTGATGCTTCAGTTTCTGTCCTAAATCCCATTGGTTGCTGCCTATGAGCTGCTGCTGGTTGTGATGGCTCCATGCCTGGATCGGATTTAAAATCATGATATTTCGTTTTTGGTTTGGTTCCAAGTGAGTAGCCTTGTGAAAAAGCTGGGTTCGGATTTAATGGAAATGGTAATGGTGGGTCCACTGTGGGTTTCGTTTTTGTGGTTTGACTTTCCAGGTATTCATTCATGGCATCCTGTGGTTCTGACTGTGGCATTTGGGGGCGTGGCTTAGGCACTTGTGATGCTGGTTGTGAACTGGATTCAAAATCCGCCAGGACCTTTAATCTAGCATCAGATTCGGCCAGGCTAATATCCAGCTCCATTTGTTCCATTCTGGCTTGCATTTTAAGCTGCTCCATTTCCAAAGCCTGCTTTTCCTTTAATGCTGATGCCCTTATAAGGAGTGCAGCCTTTTCTGCTGCGGTTTTAAGTCGCTCTACAGCCACTGAGGATGTGACTGATTTAATTGATTTTGCTTTTGAGCCCTTTGAGCCTTTTGACACATTTGAAATACTGTCGTGTGGATCCACAGTCATTTGTTGTTTTTGTTCATTTTCCCATATTTCCACCTCTTTCAAAAAGTCATGAAACACTTTCAGTTTTGGTTCATACCATTGTTCATTATCCTCCTTTTTTGCCTCGTCAGACAGGAGGTTTTGTACCAACCCATGCAATTTATTGAATTCATCCAGTGACATTTTAAATGAGACAACATCATCATGAACCTTTTGTATTTCTCCACTTGGTACCAGCAAAGTTTGAATATCATGCATTTTGCGTGTGCACACACCAAGTTTCCCTCTGCGCGTTGCGCTCAGTGATTTAAGTTCATTTTCCGCCGCAGCGGGTCCATCAGAAACCTCCTCGTTCATTATTTAATGATCCTCGTTCTCCACACAGTTTAAGTCGATCAGAACTTTATTTGAGATTGAGAACCTCCCTTTTTGATTTCTGTTATATGCAAAGCATCCCTTAAATCATGTCATTTTGCTTTTCGTTCCGTTTCGTTTCATGCATCCACTTTTATTTCGTTTTCCGACATCGGCGCGGCATTAATTAATTGGCCCTTTAAACTCCAGCGCATTGCGCAACATTTGCTTAGTTTCATTCATTGAAGCAACGGCGCATCAGCGCTACGATCAGTTCAGTTGGAGTCCTTTGTTTGGCTATTGTAGCCACACGCTATACTCACGGCCCATTGTTTGAGGAAACAACTTCAAGTCCAAGGTGAGATCCATTCAATGTCGTTGTTTCACAATGCCGCTTGTTGTCTTGTCGAAACGGAATGTTGCCGTTTTCCACCGCACCATGCGATAGTTGTTGACTGGTATTGTGGCCTTTCTTTTAAAAACAAATAAAGCCACTATATATTGGGAAATGCAGCAGTCTATTGTTTTAATGCACGCGCGCCGCGATTCTTCTTTATTTATAAACAATCCGGAGATCAGGAGGTGGCGTTCAAGCAATAGATTTATTTCTCATTTCTCCGATCCTATAGACAAAACATAAACATAAACTTTGTGGTATAATAAAACAAAAAAGCCTGCAGCGCGGTCAACAACTGTGTCGCTTCCCATCCATACACTCTCTCCCAGCAGGGAGTCACCTGTCAGTCAAAGGCTGTCTAGCACGTACAAGTCATTCAATGAGTGGGCGGGGAAACCACAACGCAATGCCAATACATTTCAATTCATTTCAAACCCATTTAAATTCATAGATTTCATAGCAAATTAAATTCATAGTGATTAAATGACCGCAAAATAATACTTAATATAGCAGGCAAAATTTCATAATAAATATAAGTAATCATAAACAGAAAATGGCTCTAACAATACATTGGGATGTGAAGCTTGAGCATGATAAAATCAGCCCAACATGTTTGAAAGTGGACACACACAGTGCACCCGCAGAAACACACACACACACACCCTATGTGGAATTCGGAATATTCTTCTATATTTTTGGGTCAATGGAAAACGGTGATGGATGCTGAGAAACAATGTCCTTTACATACGTGGGTGCTCATAATCGACCCATCCCACCTTTATTTCACTTCAAAGCTAAAAAAAAAAAAAAAAAAAAAAATACAATCTAGTAACCTTTCAATAATTTATCACTATAAATTGTCTCCTGCAGTCAGATACAGCTCAGACTCTCTATTTTAAATCAGATTCTTTGCCGCCATCTGTCTGCCAAAGCAGAGTACTTCATATAGTGCTATGGAGGTATAACCTAAAATATACTGTATACAGTCCATTTGAATATATTAATCATTTTCTCTAAGGCATCAACCATTTAGTTTCAGAAGGAGATGTGTAGTGTAATATAAACGTTCTTGACATGAACATCGTTGAGATTCAATGGAATTAATAATATCTCTGGAGAGCAAGATCAGGAAGTAGGGCATTAACTGATATGATATGATATGATATGATATGATATGATATGATATGATATGATATGATATGATATGATATGATATGATATGATATGATATGATATGATATGATATATAGATAGATAGATAGATAGATAGATAGATAGATAGATAGATAGATAGATAGATAGATAGATAGATAGATAGATAGATAGATAGATAGATAGGCTGATGTACCGTTTCTGAAATAGTTTGCTAAAATACATGCACATTAAATTTTAACAATTATACTGTTCTGTCTGGCCAGCGATTCTATTTTAATGTTGAATTACTTACTGGACCAGACCAGACTACAACTATAAAATATTTTCTGTTTTGAACATGTCGTGCATTGATCCTGTATTGTTTTTACTTCTGTCACCACTGAAGAGTGAAGTCTAACAACAGCCTAAACCCAAAAACAACTCATCAAAAACAACACTGTAGTCATGTACAACAGTTGTCAGACCATTTATGCCATTAATTGTGTCAATAATCCAAGGTCACCAATAAGCTCAAGTGTCCAGTTGGTGCGTTCAACAATTTCTCCTGTGTGTGTGTGTGTGTGTGTGCGTGTGTGTGTGTTTGTGTGTGTTGGTGTTTGGGACCTGACCTGTGTTACATATCTGGGGGCATTTTGTCATCTACTCATTATGAACACCCCAGGGAGTTTTTTTTTTTTTTTTTTTTTTTTTTTTTTTTTTTTTTTTTTTTGCTTCATTCAGTATTTTATGTTTGATCTTGATCAGATACACCCCATTCTACACAAGGTTTAAACCCTGTGAAACTTCAAATTCCTTTTAAACATCCTCCTTTTGAGCGTTTTTAGTTTTAGATTGAAAACACCCATCCCTGGTTCAGTGGTGACACAGACCTTTGCTGAATAAGATGTTATACATACACACAGCTTCCTAGTTCCCATCATGCACCAGTTCGGCTACCTGCTTCTTTCTCACCTGTTGGTACCCTAAACTGGTCCATAAGGAGTCTAAGGATATAACGTTTTTTTGTTTTTTAAGGGGACCAAGCACTATCGAAGGGACTTGTTAAGGGACCAAAGCGGTCCCTTAAAGGTAATAGAGGCAACATTTTAGGCAAAAATGAAAATAGATATATAGCTTATAAGTTTTTTGCCCTTTTCCTCTCTGCGTGTCTTCAACTTTGATGCTACAGACAGACACTTCCTTCACCCTGCAGACGGTTCAGAACTTTGTTTCCTTTTCCTTGCGCACAAAAGTAGTTCTACTAACTTGAACACTGATCGCTCATGAACTGTTTGAAAATCGACAATGAAACGAGATACACATGCATCTCAGCCTCCTTATCCCAGACAACTTTTGTGTTCTGATGTTGGAAAGGTCATAGATTATCCACCATTTTGAATTATATGAAAAACAGTTGTGGGTGGGTGGGTACGGTACATCCATCCATCCATCCATCGAAGAAATCAGGATTAGAAAGAATCAGTCAGCAGAATCTATAATGGATAACACTGCAACACCTGCCGCCATCTATGTCTCACACAAGTTCACTCACACTCCTTCGCCCAACAGGAGTAAGGGGGACCAGGCTACTACTGCTCTCTCTCCATCTCTATTCTTCCTCCTAAACCTACCTGCCCTACTGTCACCACCCGGGGGAATCTCAACCTTCATCTCTCACTGCCGATGATTTTGTCACCTACTTTGAAATGAAGCTTGATGATATCAGGAGCTCCTTTTCCCCCCTCCCCCAGAACAATGCACCTGTACCCTGCATGCCCTCCTTCTCTCCTCTATCCCCAGAGGATAAAGTCGGTGCACCACAGGGATGTATCAGCTCACCAGCTCTGTTTACTCTTTACACAAATCAGTTCCTTCTGAAATATTCAGATGATTCTACTTTGATTTCAACCCCCTGCACCCTTCGAACTGGGGTCCCACAGGGATCCGTGCTCAGTCCCCTCCTGTTCTCCCTATACACCAAGTCTCTTGGGACTATCATCACTGCTCACAACCTATCCTACCAACTTCTGTCCTTCCCCCCCTCTGCTACCCACGTGGAAGATTTGATCACTGCATGACGACATCTCTGGATGGCGTCCAACCACCTGAAGCTGAACCCGGACAAGACTGAACTGCTATTTTTTCCTGCCAGGTCCTCCCCCATACGGGAGTTAACCATATCCGTCAACGCCATGGTAACCTCAGCCCCTAAAGCGAAAAACCTTGGCAATGTCCTGGACAGCCAGCTCTCATTCAAAACACACATCGCAGCTGTCACCCAATACTGTAGGTTCACAATGCACAACATCAGACGGATTAGATCCTTCATTACCCAAGAGTCAGCCCAGCTTCTCATCCAGAAACAGTCATATCTAAACTGGACTACTGTAACTCTCCTTAGTGGTCTACCGGCATGTGCACTTAAAGGTAGGGGAAGTGATTTCACTTTTGTCAGATATCACCCAAAAAATATTTTTTTCTGTTAAAATGCTCTATTATAAGGTGTGGAAACCCTATATGGAGTTTCCCCCTCCCCCACGTTAGCAGAGGAGCTAGTAAAAGTTCCCCAGGTGGTGGCGAATTCTCCTCCAATCAGGATCGAGCAGCAGGCTCACATAGTGTAGCTACTGTTTGGCGCCCCTAGTGCACCAGGCTGGAACTAC
Organism: Benthosema pterotum; assembly: GCA_039105355.1. Lineage (NCBI taxonomy): Eukaryota > Metazoa > Chordata > Actinopteri > Myctophiformes > Myctophidae > Benthosema > Benthosema pterotum. The sequence continues at coordinate 8,013,058 of CM076967.1, forward strand.
AGGATGAATTTCAAATCACTTACCCTACCTTTAAGCCCCTCCAATCGATCCAAGAGGCAGCGGCCCGCTTGGTCTTTAACCAGCCAAAATTCTCACGTCACTCCGCTTCTCCGTTCCCTCCAGAGTTAAAAACTCTCATGCTTGCATTCAAAGCAACCAAAGGTTTGACTCCACCATATCTCACTGGCCTCATAAAAACCCTACAATCCCTCCAGTGCACTCCGATCAGCCGACACTGGGAATAAGCTGGCAGTACCCCCGCTAAAAACGCCTGGACAACGCTTCCATGCGCCCCAAGCTCTTCTCCCTCCTGGCTCCAAAACTATGGAACGCACTTCCCACTGCCAGAACCACAGACTCACTACCTACACCGCAGTCTGAAAACACACCTCTTCAGACTTCATCTCGACTAATAGCACTTATTGGTATTACATATCAACCCACAGTATTTTCTGCAGTGACTTGTTATGCCTAATATATTACAGTGTTTTAGTGCTTATATTGTATATTGTAAAATGTATTGCAAATGCAGATTAAATTGTAAACGTTTTACTATTGTAAATCGCTCTGGCTTAAGTGTCAGCTAAATGCCTAAATTGTAAATTGTGTTTGAAGTTTACAATGAGTTTGTAAATGACGCTTCTGTGTCTGATGAAATGAATTTAAAATACTTTAAAATAATACTGAATCAAGCAAATCGCCTGTCCTATATTAGTCCTAAAGAACCGCTTAAAAAAAAGAAAAACTACAAACCCCTGTTAAATTAAGCTGAATTCAAAACACAAAGATAAAATGAAATACAAAAATAAATAATAGACAAAAAGGCAAAACTATTAATACACCAAGTTGCTCCTGACAGGTGCTCAGTTCCCACAGGTTGATTTCTCAGCAGCGTTTGGCACCAACACTGGTTTTCCAGTCAGTCAGTCAGTGATAGGACGTCCCACACAAACACGTTTGGGTGATGTGAGCGCTAACATTACTGTATATAAATCAGCATCAACCAAGGACTGTGTGGTCTGTAGCAGCTAAGCTGTCTGGACGACTCTACTGGACCAGGATGGTGAGGATTACACTGACCATTAGTATGGTTGACTATAGTGCAGGGACACAAGCAAGCTTTTATTCCTATTTACTCCTATGATTTACTTATTTATTTACTGTACTTTTTACTTTTTTGTGTGACAAGGACAGTCCAATGTTATTTCATGAATATCGAATATAGCTGCTCTCGTTAGTCCAAAGGTGTCAATTCTCAGGATTAAAATTAGCAGATTGCAGGCTCAAAACTGTGCTTTAAGAAAAGGGCATTAATTAACGCAAAAACAAAAACGTTTACCTGTGGAGAGAGCGACAATGTTATAAATACATTATAAAATGTGAAAAATATCATCATATATTGTGACCATAACGAACAATTGTATTAAATTAAACATTCGGACTACAGTAGTGTGTTGTTGCTGCTATCCACCTTGGTTATGATACTATATAGATTATTATTACTATAGATTACTATTTCTATTTCTTTAACACATCACCTTTGTCTCCTTAATAAATTGCTCCGAATAAAGAGCACTTACTAGATGCCCAGATTATTGCCTAATGTAAATAACACCATGTTAAATATGGTGCTATTTACAAAATGTTTGTTTTTCATCCAAATCATATAGTCATTCCCTGTGGTGTTGGTGGTGTGTCTCCTCACCCCGGTGGTTGTGGGTTCCATGCCCAGAGACTGTCATGAAGTCCACACCCTGAACAACAATGCTCCCAGTGGAGTCTACAACATCTATCCTTCTGGTAGTACTGCTGTACAGGCCTACTGTGACATGGACACTGATGGAGGGAGATGGACAGTAAGATTGCATCTTTATGTCACTGTGCACTGTGTAATTTTAATGAATACACTGAATGGGTGTTTAAATGGTTAAAGGTAGCGTACTACGGTTATTATTATTACAACGTAATAATACTTAATCTAACATCTATTACAACAATAGTCCTTTAAAGTGTTCAGTAATAGCTTTATAGCTCCTAAAGTCCCCGTCCCTAGAGATGTTTAATAAACTAAAAGCATTTTCAGATTGTTTGCCATCAATCAGGATAGAGTACCTATTATTCAGTTTCAATTTTAAAGTGGTCTCTATTCCTCTCCTGAGTGGATCAAATTGATACAATAAACTAAGTAGTAGGGCAGTAAAACTTGGACAAGCAGAGCCTTTATTCAGTGATAACCCCCACTCTTTGTTAAGGTTTTCCAGAGACGGATGGATGGTTCAGTAGGATTCATGAGACCCTGGGACCAATACAAGAGAGGCTTTTGGCAACGTGGATGGAGAATACTGGCTAGGTGAGGAGACAACAATAGTACCATGTTGTGTTGAGCTTTACTGAGGATCAATACCTCTACAGTCAGGTTGAAAATGGGTAGACAGATCCTTCAAAACAACACACTGGTTTTAATGTCTTCTAGGTCTGGAGAACATCTACTATCTGACCTTCCAGAGCAGTGAGCTGAGAGTGGACATGGAGGACTTCAGTGGGAACACTGCATTCGCCAAGTACAGCAACTTCTACATCTACTCTGAGGCCCAAGGATACAGGCTGCACCTTGATCGCTTCACGAATGGAGACGCAGGTATGATTAGAGATCATATCTAACATATCCTGTATCTTTAGATGTAGACCCCTGATATTCTACACTGTTGGTAGTAAGCCAACTCGGGTTGTGACATATCATGACATGACAACACGATATCATTCAAAATCTAATTAGCAAGAAGAAAAAATGTCAGGAAAAAACACTTTTTGTTTAACTTCTCTTCTCAGAAATGTTTTGATTGTCCCAAAACATTGTGTGTCTTATCATTATGTGTCATGACCCGAGTGCGGCGTAATCGTCTTCATATAGATAATTTTCAAAAAGTCTATGAGGAAGAAATGTGGTCCAGAAAATCATTTCTGGACCACGGGCGACATCATGAAAGGGCTGGGACTGCTCAACTCTATAGAGAACTGCATCATGTATGTATGTAATGATGATGATGATGATGATGATGATGAACCACACTATGTTCTCTTTTTAACTCTTTCTACACAGGAGACTCACTGAGCTATCACAATGGAGCGAGATTCTCCACTCTAGACCGAGACCAGGATAACTGGTCAGATCAGTGTGCTAGATACAATAATGGGGGCTACTGGTACAACAATTGTCATCATTCTAATCCCAATGGAGTTTATAAGTGGGGACATTATAGCGACCATTCTGGTGTGGCTTATGGTGTTGTATGGTATCATTGGAAAGGTTACTGGTATTCCCTGAAGTCCATCAGTATGAAGGTCAGACCTCAACCCAGAAGGGAAGAGCAGGATGGACAGACAGACCAATAGATTCACTATCTGACACTTCACACTCGATAGGCAGACAGACAGACAGACTAATTTGTTTACTTTTTATTTACTGAATTTAGCTACCTTTACTTTCCTTGAGCATTTCCATTTCTCAATATACTGTATGCATCTATATCTAAACAGCAAAGATTTAGATACAAGTTGCTTTAGCCTACTAAATTTCACTTATTCAAAAATAGTATACTATATGTACAAGCATTGTTGCAATGTGACACGTGTGACTCGGTGTGACCTTGTAGATCTGTGATTTTTGAACCGGTTTGAATTTTTTTTCAACCATCAATAAAGACTCAATTATAATGAGTTACTAATACTAATTAGTACTAATACTTTCAAGTATCATCATGTAAACGATTTTGTACCTTTATTTAAGTAAATCTTGGAATACATGGCTCTGTACTTGGTCAGCTCCTTTCCCCCTCTACTCTACACAAAATCTCTTTGTCTGAAATAGCAGATCTACAAGCTATCTATATCTATAAGATTCTCGCCTGGATACTGGATTACGTTCTTGGGTTTTTCTCTCATATTTACTAAACAGAATTATTATAGACTGTTATTAATTATAAAATGTGATCATACCATGAGTGAAACTAATTAGCTCATTGTCATTCCCTTCTGTGTAATAAACTCTAATAAAACAAGTAAGAATCATTATGTATTTCATTCATTTATTAATATAATTTTTGGGCTAACTATTCATTATCATCATCATTATTCACTATCAGACTTTCAGAGGGAAATACGCTCAATCAAATTCCTTGTAGCTGAACACAAGTTAAGTTATAGGTCTTTTCAAAAGCCTTGCTTTTTATTTTAGTGAAATAAAACGTTTTATTAAACATGCTTTTCTATTCTTTACAATAATTTTGTATTTTTTATTCCAATTCTGAATACAAGTGCTGCTATTATCACTCTGAATTAAGAGGATCTGCCAAATGCCTAGATTGTTCATTATTTAGAAAATTTTGAAGAACTAATACCATTTCAACTTCAACCTCAACCTTCAAATGAATCTACAGGCTGTGCAGTGAGTTTGTAGATCAACTATTTTTGTTACATTTGTGTCACACTATAGTATGAAGTATCAGGACTTTAAATTTAGCCTCCCCAAACATAAATGAATAATAAAGTGACAATAAAGATATAAAGGTGAAACATGGAGATACAAGGTTTCTGTCTGACAACAACCACATGTTTGCTTCATCTTGAGATGATTTACAGACCCTGAAATGATCAGAGCTGATCAACATGAAGGTCTATTTCAAATCACTGATGGATTTATACTATAATATTATTTTTAACTATGTTTGCCTTTAACGATAGATTACAGCAGTTTGACAGTGTGTGTAGCAAAGGCCACAACACTGTTAGACTGGATTACCAGCCATAAAATGTTGAGTAGGGGTCCCCAGCCTGCTGGATGCTAACATGTTGAGCAATTTTCACACTAAATTTCATCATGGTTCGCATCATGGTTTACCATATGTAGCATGTGATATGTTGATCTTTTCATGATGCTTAAGACATTCCAAGAATAAGGTTTGCTCAGACAATACTCCTTGGGCTAAAAACAGCCATATGCATCATTGCAAAATTGTGCTCTGCCCAGGTGTGTGTACCCCATAGCGATTATTTGATTGGCTGACCACAGAATTTAATATGTAAAGCATGATGATGTATTATGAAGATAATGATATATATTTTTTTTTTCTGATTGATTGAATACCATTGTTGTCCTATGTGTTTTTATAGGTTAATATAGGACTATATTTGCAAGATTGATTTCATAATCTTGGAAAAAAATATATATTGTGAAACACACCCTCACAACTCACATTTACAATAGGAAAAGCCAAGAGAAACTTCTCTAATGAGGATAATATACACAGTAGCAGGGCTCTCGCTTTTGAGGGTGTTTCCCCTGTGGTTTTAAGGTCAAATTTGCACATTGTTTATTGAGCTTATAGTTACCGTTAAGGTTAAGTTTATAATCATAGTTTTTGTGAGAGTTTAGGTTTGGTTTGGTTTGGTTTAACTTTATTGTCCTTACGGAAATTTGTCTTGGGCATACAAGTGCCGCTGCGTAAAACACAAAAAACAAACAATCAACATTGACAAACAACAATACAATCAACAATGGACAGCATTTGATACCAGCTGGTGGAAAAACAAAAAACAAAAACAAGAATTGCACAGTCATTTGGCAGACAAGAATTTCGTTCTAAGGCACGCAAAACTAGGACCCAGAAGGGACCCTAGCCCTCTAGGGGGGGAGGATGTTTGTTGAGCTGAATTACAGAAGTGGGAATGAAGGAATGCTTATAGCGGTTACAGGTTTAGGCATACCAGGGTTCCAGGGACCGTCCACTAAGAGAAACACTCTGGAAAGAGATAAGAGGGACAGAGTCCTGTAGAGACAGTTCAAACCAAGCAAAAGTTGTCAGACCACATTTGGATGACAAATGTGGATCACTGTATAAATGACACATAATGGATTGACATTTTTATATATCATTTTTCATTAATAAATTACAACATAATAACCTTCAATAATTTATCACTATAAACTGTCTCCTGCAGTCAGATGCAGCTCAGACACTGCTATTTTAAATGAGATTCTTTGCTGCCATCTGTCTGCCAAACCAGAGAACTTCATCTAGTGCTATGGAGGTATAAGATATATGTACAATATATTAATCATTTTTTTCTGTAAGCCATCAACCATTTAGTTTCAGAAGGAGATGTGTAGTCTAATATACACGTTCTTGACATGAACATGGTTGAGATTCAGTAGAATTAACAATATCTCTGGAGAGCAAGACCAGGAAGTAGGGCATTAACTATATATTTGACTATTTGATTAAACCCAATTGATTATTCACCAATAGTATTTAATAATATTTTGAAAATCTGTATACTATAAAATCTATATATATATAGACTATGCTACCAATGTATTCGATTCGACTACCAAAAAACACATTTGGTTTGGTTTATGTCCTAATAGCAAGTGGCTGGTATTATGATCAGATACAAGGATGTTGTGTTCAAATAAAGCTACACTAAGTACAAACAAACCAAGAAACTCACATAAAAAATAAACATGAATGCATAAATGAATAAAAAAAAAAAACTGAGCTCGACAACACAATGCCAAAACTAAAGCTCAATAAAATAAAATAACTATTAATAACCCTGAGTTGCTCCTAGATGCCCATGCAGACAGCTGTAAGTTTCCCACAGATTCATTTCCCAGCAGTATTTGGCACTGGTTGTCCAGTCCATGGTCACTGATAGACATTCCACACAAACACATGACCATGGCATATTGAATTTGTTATATAACATATACCAAAGCATATGAAATGGTTTAAAGTAGACCTAATTCATTTATAATATCATATCCTCTGTGCAAAGCATCAGTGTTGTTTCTTTTACATTGTTGGTCTGTGGTCGGGTGTTTAACTTTATTGATTTATTAATCTTCCATATTGGCTGATGTTGAATTGTGAAGGCTTACATGTGATCTCTTTTGACATGGATAGGCTGATGTACTGTTTATGAAATAGTACTCTAAAATGCATGCACCATATACAGTATATATGCAAATGTTAAAACATTTATATATATTGTGTTCTGTTCGGCCAGGGATTCTATCTTAACCCTTTCAGGTGGGGAATTCATTTTTGGATTCTGTATAGCAGGGGTTTTCAACAGGTGGTCCAGGGACCACCAGTGGTCCCAGAGATGATTCCAGGTCCCCAGCTAAATGATGGACAGTTGTTAACCAAATTGACCCTTATAGATTTGTAACTCTTGAGAGCGTTAAGATGAAACCAAATGGACCCTCACGGGTCCATTTGGTTTCATTTTACGCTCTCAAGAGTTAAATTAGATTTGAACGTCTGAATTACTCCATTTTAAAGAATCAACACAATTAGGAAATGTAGACAAATTGTTATTTTGACCAACGTTTTGCCACTTTATCTCTCCTAAATTGTGGACAAAAACTTAACTTTTGGGGTCAGAGAGATTAAACTCAACATCAAAGGTTGTCCTCTGTGGCTAAAATGCTGAATAAATGGTGGTGGCTGGTATGAAAAAGGTTGAAAACCACTGCTGTACAGTATGTACAGTATTCAAACATATACTGTATATTTTCTGATGTAGCTATATAACTATTTGATTTTTTTTTTTTTTTTTCTTTCAGAAAAATTAAGTTAGGCCTAAATAGGTTCATGACAAATTACTTATTGGACCAGATCAGACTGCAACTATAAAACAATTTCCATTTTGAACCTGCATTATCCTCTGTATTGTTCTGTTACTTACTCACCACTGTAGAGTGAAGTCTGACTACAACCTAAACCTCACCCTAAAAACGACAAATCTCTCCATCTCTCCCTTGTGTTTCGAACTATTAAACCAGTGGTTTTCATCCAGTGGTCCAGGGACCACCAGTGGTGCTTGAGAAGGTTTCAGGTGGTCCCCAGCTAAGTTGGTTAACCAGATGAGAAGTTGGTTAACCAGATGTAACTCTAGAGAGTGTAAACATGAAACCAAATGGACCTGCAAGGGTCCATATGGTTAGTGGGCCCTGCTATCAAAAAGGTTGAAAACCACTGTATTAAACGATCTATGAAAACTATGAAAAAGCTGTATAGAGGATACACTGTATTCGTGTACAGCATTTAAGACTTGTTAGACTTATAAGTAGTGTGTAGTAGTTGTTTATGTGTTTGTGCTTTGAAGGCCTTTAATCATAATCCGAGGTCACTGATAAGCTTGGACGGAGCAAAACGAGGCCTTGTGTCCAGTATGTGTGTTCAACAAAGTTGGCCTGTGTTTGCATGCGTGGCATTGGTGTTTGGGACCTGACCTGATCTGACCTGTGTTCGTTTCAAATGTATTTAGAGTCATTACATCGTCTACTCAGGCTTATTATGAACACCGCAGTCAGACATATTTGATCTTCATCAGATACACCCCTTTTATACAAAGTTTAAACCCTTTGTGTAACTTCAACTCCTAACACATATTTTAAACATCCTCCTTTTTAACGAACGTTTTTAGTTTGATTGAAAACACCCATCCTTGGTTCTGTGGTGACACATAGATTGAATAAAACTGAAGTTAATACACCAAAAAACAGATTCCTAGTTCCCATCATGCACATGTGCACATTGTGAGGCTATAAACAAGGGCTACTTTCTCACCTTGGTACCCATACAGACCCATAGGGAGTCCAGGGACATATACTGTACATACATATAGTTTCCTTCTAACTGAACCATGTCGTCTGTTTTCATGAAACTTCGAAGCATGGTGGAGTTGTACCATGTAGTACTGGTACAACTCCAAGTGAAAATGTGAACTCAGCTCATCTGACGTACAAATTCGGACAGTACACCGCCTCCCCAGGCCCAAATCATTTTGGGTTAGGCCAGGCTATTGGATCAGTGACATGTTGGACAGAGAGATACACGCCAGAACCAGAACACTCCAACCACACTCCAACCACAGTGGCCTTGTGGTTAGAGTGTCCGCCCTGGAACTGGGAGGCCGGGGTTCGATTCCCGGTCGGGTCATACCAAAGACTCTAAAAAATGGGACCCAATGCCTCCCTGCTTGGCACTCAGCATCAAAGGGATGGATTGGGGGTCAAAATCAGCTAATGATTCCCGAGTGCGGCAAGCCGCAGCTCACCGCTCCTTGGAGCTCACCACTCCAAGTGATGGGTTAAAAGCGGAGGTCCAATTTCGCTGCGGTAACGTAGTGACAAATCATGCGACTTTGACTTTTTTTTGACGCCGTGTCCTCATCCAGGACAACTTTTGTGTTCTGATGTTGGACATCTGATATAATATGTCAGAGGTCAAAGGTCCTACAGATCATCCGCCATTTTGAATTTCCCGGATTATCCCAAATATAAGACGATCCTGGTTATAAGGCGACCCCATTTTTTAAGACATTTGTGTAAAAAGAAAATTGAAAGTCCCATAATATAGTCCCCAAATAATAGACGACTCCATTTTTTAGGATATTTCCATTGGAGAAAAAAAAAACACTGTCTTATAATCAGGCCAATAGGGTATAAAACCTATGAAATACATACAAAATACATACATAAAATATGAATACAAAAGCAAGCAAATTAAAAACTGACAATATTATGTAAAAAAGGTACATAGGCCTGCTCTATAGTAGTCATATAGAGCTGCTTAAAAAATAAACAAACAAAAAAACAAACAAATGAAGCTAAAATCAAAACATGGAAGATAAAATGAAATCCGAAAATAAATAATAGACAAAATGGCAAAATTATTAATACACCTAAGTTACTCCTGATGCACAGACAGGTGCTCAGTTCCCACAGGTTGATTTCTCAGCAGCATTTGGCACCAACACTGGTTTTCCAGTCAGTCAGTCAGTCAGTGATAGGACGTCCCACACAAACACGTTTGGGTGATGTGAGCGCTAACATTACTGTATATAAATCAGCATCAACCAAGGACTGTGTGGTCTGTAGCAGCTGAGCTGTCTGGACCACTCTACTGGACCAGGATGGTGAGGATTACACTGACCTCTTGAGAGAACAACCATTAGTATGGTTGACTATAGTGCAGGGACACAGGAGAGCCTTAGCTTTTATCCCTAAGCTGATTTACTTATTTATTTACTGTACTTTTTTAGTGTGACAAGGACCGTGCCCATTGGCTATTTAATGAAGATGGAATATAGGATCTCTCTCATTATGTCCAAAAGTGTCACTTTCAGGATTTAAATTTAAAAACAGGCAATATTAGCAGATTGCAGGCTCAAAACAATTAATTGATGCAAAAACAAAAGTTTACAGTTTAAATGTGGAGACTGACCATAATGAGCATGTATTACATTATGCTAGACCTACAGTACAGTAGAGCATGTGTTTTTTCTGCTGTTAGACTGCATGATTCTTGGTTTACACATGGTCCTATAGATAAGGGGTTTTCAACCAGTGGTCTGGGGACCACCAGTATCCTTGAGAGAGTTCCAGGTGGTCCCCAAGGTGGTCCCCAGCAAAAATAAATATAAAAATAAAAGGTTTTGTTTTATGCCTTCAGGAGTTAAGTTAAACAACGGAATTATTAATTTACAAGAAGTTACACTATTAGGAAATGTAAAATATCTGTTATTTTGATTCATGTTTGCCTGTAATTTCTCCTAAATATAGCATGGAATTGTGGACAAAAACAAAAAAATATTTAGCTTTGTCTCTAAAACCTCCTCAATTCGTGGTCCATGGCTCAAATGGTGATTAAATAGTAGGCCCTGTTGTAAACCACTGCTATAGATTACTATTTCTATGCATCTAGCTTGTTTGGGATTAAGATTATTTGTGAGATGCCCAAATTAGTGCCTAATAAATAACAACGCATTTTGTTTTTCATCCAAATCATATAGACATTCCCTGTGGTGCTAGTGGTGTGTCTCCTCACCCCGGTGGTTGTGGGTTCCAAGCCCACAGACTGTGCTGATGTCTACAGACAGGACAACAGAGCTCCCAGTGGAGTCTATGACATCTATCCTGTGGATGATGCTACTGCTGTACAGGCCTACTGTGACATGGACACTGATGGAGGGAAATGGACAGTAAGAATATTTCAATGTCCTACAAGACAATATTTTAAGATGGGATGCCAGTTTCAGCTAATAAGGATTGAACCATTCATTAGTTCCATTTTTATAGTGGTCCTAATAGTTGCTCACTTCTTTGTTTCACTGCTTCCAATATCTCTACGAGGTCTCTCACTTGATTGGATCAAATTGGTATCCCAACCTGAATTTTATTTTGATAAAAGAGCTGGATCTGTGCTAAACAAACATTGTAGTCAACAAAATTGATTAATAACGGCCATCTTCAACGCTTATCCGTGGTCGTGTCATGGGGGTAACAGCTCCACCAAAGAGCTTCAGACACATTACTGACTTCCTCCTTCCTTAATCATTCAGGTTGAAACTCTTACGTCACAGGGGTTCCCAACTTCCCACCATTTTTTTTTTATATATCATGTAGTTTGTAGTATGTGCTGGATAAAATAATCAGCCCGATTATGCTGTAGTGTGTGATGTGTGTGGTGTATATTTAAGTATCATTGACTTGATGTTATTATCTCCTAAGGTTTTTCAGAGACGGATGGATGGCTCAGTGGGATTCTACAGACTCTGGGAGGAATACAAGAGAGGCTTTGGCAATGCTGATGGAGAATACTGGCTAGGTGAGAAGAAAACAATAGTACTATATATTACAATGTATAATGACTATTATTGGAGACCAAATATGAAGTATGAAGACCGTTTGACGAAAAAAGAATGGTCTTTATGTCTTTTAGGTCTGGAGAACATCTACTATCTGACCTACAAGAGAAGTGAGCTGAGAGTGGACATGGAGGACTTCACTGGGGACACTTCATTCGCTCAGTACAGCAACTTCTACATTGACTCTGAGGAGCATGGATACATGCTGCACTTTGATCGCTTCACAAACGGAGGAGCAGGTATGATTAGAAATTAAATTGTCGTAGTGTATTGGCTAATAGATAACCTTTAATAAAACAAAACGTTAACAAGGTATCTCCTTACACATAGCAGCATAACAGAAGCAGATACAGGACAGTCGTGAATGTATATACACTACAGGAAGTTACCTGTAAGTATAATAGGCAGTAGGCTTTACTGGAGAAGTAACACAAAGCAGCAACTATGATACTGGCTTCATATGGGAGCAGACAAGTGGTAAATTTTAGTGAACAGGAGCGGGTGGGAGGGGGGGGGGGGGGTGTTCGTGCACATATACTGTACGTGGTTTTTAACAAATCCCTTAGCTTTATTAACATTAACTCCTTAATTAATAACTTTTTTTAAAATTAACCAATGCCATTGGTCATGAATTTGCATATACCCCACACAGAGGCTGGATTTAAAATAAATAAATAAATTAAATAATAAATAATAAATAATAATCATCATCATCATCTCTGGACTTAGTGGAGTTTTTAACATTTGACCTTTAACCTTTATCTCTGATAAAAGTAAGTAAAATGCCTGCAATGTCTTATTGTGAATTTGTGATCATTAGAATGTGTTATTAAGAGTTATGCTTGGACAAAAAGCATGCACAACAAGACTGCTAGTTATTACAATCCGTTGTCTTTATACTAATTCACTTAATCCAGGCTTTCATGAAACAGTAGAGCAAAAATCAACACAGCGAGAGAGTGATGATCATGATGATGACTGCATTACACACTCCTTTTTAACTCTTTCCACACAGGAGACTCACTGAGCCATCATAATGGAGCGAGATTCTCCACTGCAGACAGAGACCAGGACAACAGTGGAACACATTGCGCTAGATACTACCAGGGGGGGTGGTGGTACAACAACAATCTTGACTCTAATCCCAATGGAGTTTATATGTGGGGAGATTATACTGGCACATGTTCTAGTTGGCTAGGTGTTATATGGTATCATTGGAAAGGTGTCCCTTATTCCCTGAAGTCCATCAGTCTGAAGGTCAGACCTCAACCCAGAAGGGAAGAGCAGGATGGACAGACAGACCAATAGATTCACTATCTGACACGTCACACAGAGAGCTCAGGATTCTAACATAACGTTTTAACAGCAGGTGAACTCCCCAAGTATCTCCCAAAACATCAATTATATTCAAAGGAGAATTCCACACCAAAACACATTGGGCATCAATCTACCTTGATTCCTGTGACATGATACATAATGTCCTTGATTTTTATCACAGATGTCTTATTTTCTACATTTGACCCGTCCCAGTGACGACGTGGGGGACAGTTAACATGGCCGCAGGTTGTCTTTATTCTACTGCGGGTATTTCTGTAACTCCAAACTTTTTTTCCCACACATCATATTTTAATAGTATACTGATTGAACACACTTGAATTTTATGTCACTCTGGAGCGGTCTTTACATGTAATCCCAGAGGTAATCTAATCTCCCCCCTCTGCTCCCCCCACTTTTGCCACTCTCCTCTCCAATCACTCCGGTAAAAACTCCTGTCCCACGGGTGCCACCTGAGTTTTTAAAAGTCATATAGTGGTCCAATTATCTTGTAATGTGTGGTTTGATGTGATGTGTGAAAAAAAAAAGTTTGGAGTTACAGAAATACCTGCAGTAGAATAAAGACAACCTGCGGCCATGTTAACTGTTCCCCACAACGTCGTTGGGACGGGGACCTCATGACCCCATGGGTGAAATGTAGAAAATGGGACATCTGTGACAAAAATCAAGGACATTAAGTATCATGTCATAGGAATCAAGGTAGATTGTGTTTTGGTGTGGAATTCTCCTTTAACTTTTCGTCTGACGTGGCCCTGCCCACTTAAACCCAGTTTATACACATTCACATGCAGTAGTGGAAAGCAACAATGTACATTATATAAGTATTGTGCATTTATTTTTAAATCTACTTTTAATTTAAGGTGCTTTGTAGCTTTAGATTATTAATGCCAAACATTCATTATAACAATCAAAGCTCTCTATATTATATTACACCTAAATAGCAGATGCACAAGCTCAAAATGCATCACAATGTGACATCTCGTGAGAGCTTGTAGATCTGCTATGTACTGGTTTGACAATTTGCAAAACATTTAAAAAAGAAAGAAAGGTTGAAAAAATGGCCAATCATAATAGGTTATACTTTTAAGTATTATGTCCATATTGGATTACAGCGTATTTCTACACTGTAGTATTGATACTTCCACACTGGTCATAATATACCATATTGTGTAGAATATAAGACACCTCTGATTACAATACGACTGGTGTCTCCCAGGGCTCTGTACTTGGTCCGCTCCTTTTACCCCTCTAGTCTACATCAAATGTCTTTGTCTAAAATATCAGATCTACAGGCTAAGACATAATTCTACCACAAGTCCTGAACCTTCCTGTCTGATAATATCTGTGTGATCTGAAGTTAGTCTGATCTCCTCTGGTTATACGACCCTCGCCTGGATACTGGATTACATTCTTGGGTTTTTATCTCATATTTACTAAACAGAATTATTATAGATAGACTGTTATTAATTGTAAAATGTTATCAAACCATGAGTGAAACTAATTAACTCATTGTCATTCCTTTCTCTGTAATGAACTCTAATAAAACAAGTAAGGATCATTGTGTATTTCATTCATTTATTAATCTATTTTTTTGGGTTAACAATTCATTATATCCAGTATCAGACTTTCAGGGGGAAATACACTCAGTCAAATGCCTTGCAAGTGAAGATACTTTGCTTTTAGTTTAGTAAACAAAAGTTAGTTATAGGGTTTTGTAAAGCCTTGCTATTTTTGTTTTAGTACGGTAGACTAAAATGTATTGGTAATCATAGTTTTGTTACAGTTACTTCATTACTATATAGGCCTACTATAATAATTCTGTACCTTGTACTCCAATTTTGAATACAAGGCCTGCTATTAGACGATTATATTTAACCATAGAACACTGAACAAGGGTGAATTTCACCTAGACGATTATATTTTTGCAATTTTCAGAATGTTGCTGATGTCTGAGGTGGGTGGGTCTTTGAGTAGCTTCATGATGCTCAGTGACATCATAGAACGTGGGTTTGTTTCCCTGCACAAACAACTAGTGTTTTCTCCAGGAAGGTGGCAGGTGAATTTCACCTGTGTTCAGTGATAACGTGATCAAGAACGTGAAAATCCTATTCATCCACGATGGACTTTCTTATTTGTTTCTTTCTTCAATGTACAAATCTCACAAATCTCACTTCTATTCATTGTTTGGAAAGAAGAATAAGTTTCCAACTTAATTCCTTTTTCTAGAAATATTTAAAAAATTATATACATGTTTTTCAATTTTGAACGATTTTGAAAACACACGCACGCGCGCGACACGGAACAGCCTGTGGGCAGAGTAGTGTTTTATCCAACAATCCAAACCCTATAGGTCCCAAAACCAGTCCCTGCTGGCACCACAGCGGCAGCTGTCAGTCTACAGCCAGCAGTAAGTGATTACATGCTCCTTCTGGGGACAAGTAACTCAAACTTCTTTTTGGTAGATTCTGTGCCCTGCATGAATGTCAAGCTAAATAATTTGTATTCTGTGCGAGGAAGGATTCGCAGTGTGAATGAAGGTGTAGTTATCCATTCATATTCATGTAGCCTCGAACCTGCTGACCTGTGCACAGTAAGGCCCACAGCAACACACAGGTGTGTTCCAGTACACGGCTATACATAGACATTGTCAATATTAGATAACCTGCCCCTAAAACCCCACTTTCCAATTGGTGGAGGGACATGGCAAGACGAGACAACCTACATACCGACTTCCCTATATTACACATGCTGAACAGACAGCCAGTAACTTACCTCTGCTCCCCTACCTTCCACTACTTGCCTGACCATGTGCCCCTTCCCCATTCCTCTCTCTCTTCCTATCTGTGTTACTCTCTCTATCCAGCCGACTCCTCAAGTTCTTCACTCCTAACCAAATACCACAATATTAACATGAAGAATAGTTGAGAAAAAACATTTGTCCCTTGTGATCACCTTTAACGGAGTACTACGTGTGAACCAGTAGGTGGCAGTGTTCTACCTGACAACACAGTGTGGTCTCTGTGAGGCTTCATTCACACGATTCAAACGTTTCATGGCAGCCAAAGTGTGAGTTTCAAATATTAACTCTAAGGGGGCATCAGACCTGTGTTTTGTGTCTTTTGTGTCTTGTATAACTATAGACTAATCTAAATATCCCTAAAAGCAAACTATCAACGACTAACACACACTTCAAGTACAGTAGGCATAACATAATTTATTTGTCGGGTGGAATGAATTTTGAAGTTGAGTCTTGAGGTCAAACGGTTCAACACATTCAAGTTCAAATCTTGCATTTTCAGTGACATCCTATGGCAAATGGTTGTGGGCTCTGCATCCACACCATTTAGCTGTGCCCCCTACCATATTGCCATGTAAAACTGAATGCAGGGTTCAGCCAGTACTGCTATTTTTGTCTAAAAGAAAAATATCAAAATATCTAAATTAGAAAAATATCTAAAGGTCAGAGGTCAAAAGTCAGAAAACGAAAGTCATTTGGCCTGAGGAAATACTTGTGAATAAAAATAAAGTTTTATTGCTGATGGTCAAACGGTTCATGAGCTATGCGTGGTCAAAGTTTGCCTTTTCAATTCAGCGCCACCTTTTGACCAATGGTCACAAGCTTTACATCATCACTGTTTGGTGTGGCCTTACAGAGTTTTGCAAAAAAAAAAAAACTACACGGTTCAGAGAGAACAGCTACTTTTGGTGGAAGAAGGAGAAGAAATAAATTAATTGAGGGCTGTTTGGTCCTCTTAAATAGACAAGGAGGGGAAAAGTGGGGTAGGGGAAATCATTTTGTAAGTACGGCTGTAGGCATCCGTAGGTGTCCTTTGGAAGTGGCTTTGAAGGAGTCAAGGGATTTGCATGTCTTAAAGTGCAAATAAAATACATTTCTAAAATTGTTTTCAATATTTAATATCATATTGGATACATATGTCCCTCAAGCTTATTTCTAATGTTTGGAGCCTCAATCACCACTGATATAACCAGTCCTTGTCATTCCTTTATGGATAGCTTAGCTGCAGTACCACAATGTCCTGACTGGGGTGGTGATTTAAGTCATTATATGCTAAAAAACAGTCTTGTTTCCATTCCATGCTAGCTTAGAAAACCAACATTTTTGGACATTGTAAACAAATACAAATTGGAAGTGAAGACTGAAGGAATTATATTATACAAAGCATTGATGACATCATCACAAGGACAAAATCAGACAAACTGTTCCTGAAAGCAATTTCTATTAAAGCTCCTATAGGATATGAGAGCCTGATGGTTTGAACTTGGTTAGTTGTGGGGATATAAAACACAAACAAAATTAAAAAACAAAAAAGTTGAATTTCATTTTATTCCCTCTTTAATGACTGTTGGTAGGCCTATAGGGCAGTGGTATTCAACCTTTTTCACACCAGGGCCCACTATTCATTCAGCATTTGAGCCACGGACCACCAGTTGATGACATTTTAGCCCCACAGACCCCAAAACCTAAGATTTATTTTGCTTTTGTCCACAATTCCAGGCTGGATTTCAGAAACAAAAGAGTCAAACATACAGATCAAAATGACCATTAATCTTCTACATTCTCTAGTTGTGTAGACTTGGGCTAATTCAGATTATGCATATTTTAACTCTTGAGAGTGTGTAAACATGAAACCAGATGTAACTCAGATGCAACTCTTTGAGAGCCTAAACATGAAACCAAATGGACCCTTTCGGGTCCATTTGGTTTCATGTTTATGCCCTCAAAGAGTTACATCTGGTTAACCAACTGTCCATCATTTATCCTGGGGACCACCTGGAACCCTCTCAAGGACCGCTGGTGGTCCCCGGACCACTGATTGAAAACCACTGGTATAGAGCATTCCACATTTTTGTGTCATAGGATCAAAAAGCCCCTTGTTTGGGCTGTGAGCATGTGAAAAGCAGACAGTCTAGACTAGTTTAAATGACCACAGAGGACTTCTCTGTGCTGAAAGGAAACAGATTCCTTGACAAATCTGACTGCTGCTGTAAAAAACTCCACATATAGACTAGATCCACTATCTATCTATATCGTGCTCGTGCGTGCGTGTGTGTGTGTGTGTGTGTGTGTGTGTGTGTGTGTGTGTGTGTGTGTGTGTGTGTGTGTGTGTGTGTGTGTGTGTGTGTGTGTGTGTGTGTGTGTGTGTGTGTGTGTGTGTGTGCGTGCACAACAATGCTGGTTGAGTGCCGGCGTCTCTCTTTTCACCATTACCATCACGCATGAAAGACCTGTCACTCTGCATTAGCTCGCTTCTGCTCTCCCATTTCTCTGTGTGTGTGTGTGTGTGTGTGTGTGTGTGTGTGTGTGTGTGTGTGTGTGTGTGTGTGTGTGTGTGTGTGTGTAGTGCATTACATTACATTGCATGCATTTGACGTTTTGTGAGTGTGTGCGTGTGTGTGCGTGCGTGTGTGTGTGAGACAGAGAGAGAGAATGGGGCAAAGCAAAGCCACTTATATACAGCAAGTGAAGGTCATTGGCCATGTACATCGCCTACTACTCCAAGTACAGTAGGCTATGTATGCAGCAGGGGCGGATCTAGGCATGGGCATTTGGGGGGGCATTGCCCCCCCACATGCCCAGACTGCCCCACCAAACATGATGGCACGCAAAACAACAACCCAAGATATTTCAAATTAAAGTGCTTATATTTAAAATGATTTGAAACACTACTACTGCTACTAACTACAGCTGTGTCATCACTAAACCAACAGCATTTCATTGCAAACAGAAAACTCTCTGAGTTCCCCCCATTGGGAAATGTTACATCCGCCCCTGGTATGCATGCAGCCACTACACAATCAGGCGCGCGCGTAGGCTTAAGCACACGCACACCCTGTACCCCGACTCTTTACTACTACCAGGCTGACAGTATAGGCTAAGCGGTTACATAATTAGCCCCGCGCGTGCTGCACGTGCATGCATGATAAACAACGCCAATCCCCACGGTAACCCAATGATATCATCCTCTCACAACACTGTGTGTGTGTGCTGCCCATGCAAAGCGGTGCGCTCTCTCTCTCTCGCTCTATCCCTCTCTCTCTCTATGCGGCGGAGGGGAGATACGCCCCCCTTCCTTTAGCCTACAGCGGAAGAGCATGCGACCACCACCACCACCACCACCACCACCATCATCATAATCATCATCATCGTCGTCGTCATCAGGGTTGAGAAAAGAGCCCATAGTGCACTGCAGGCGCTCTCCTCGATAAATCGAGCAAAAGAAATATCGACACTATACGCTACACACAAAACCGTGTCACTCTCCACAGGCTAATAGACTGTTTACAGACGCACGCTTGTGGACGCTCCACATGCAGCGAAAGAGAGCAAAAACGGCAGCGGCTTCCACACGCTCCAATAACCACATGGCCAGCCCTAACCCCTACACCCTGCACCCCCCTCCCCCCTTAAGGACTTAAAAAGAGCTTCAAAAACCTTTGGAAAAAAATCTTCCAAAAGCAAAACAAACCCCCAGGTAAGAAGGTTACAGCCTGCTATTGGGGTTAATATAAAAAAAAAGGATAAATAACCACCACTTTGCCGATACCGATATTTGGGCTACATTATCGGGGCATCTCCAATATAAAATAACAAGGAGGAAGGTCCACCTTACAAATCATTCAGGGAGAAACTAGACAGACAGTTGCAACATGGGATGAGACAAGTTTCCTGATTAGGAACAGACAGAGAGAGAGAGAGAGAGAGAGAGAGAAAGAGAGAGAGAGAGAGAAAGAGAGAAAGAGAGAGAGAGAGAGAGAGAGAGAGAGAGAGAGAGAGAGAGAGAGAGAGAGAGAGAGAGAGAGAGAGAGAGGACAAAATACACGACAAGCCAATCAGTTGTCTGGCGTTTGGCCATGGTGGGGTTTGGGGGAGGGGGGAATTCACATGCACGCTGTCAGCACAGCTGGTTACGGTTACATCCAGTGTTAGACACGTCCAGTCAGTGACGTAGCCTACAGGATATAGTAGCCTACAGAGTCAAAATTGTTTTTGCTTCCGTGAGCAGAGCGGTTGCAAGTAAGGCGATCGGTGTGCGGTGTTTGGCGGTCGGTCCCTCGGAGTACTCAAATTTATAGCTAATGTCATTAGTATTAGCCCGCTCCGCTTACGCACGAGCAGGTCATGGCCTACTTGTGCGTTACACCCTACCAACTCTGGGTGCTAATCTAGTTACCGGTATACTTTTTATTCTTCATTCCTTAAAATCATTAATTTAAGTCAGGAGGTAGGCCTATATGCATAAAGCTAATTAAAGGTCTGACTCAGAGAGTTTACTGTTTCGAATGATGAAATGGTGTTGGTTTAGTGGTGGTGCCACAATTGCAGTTAGTTAATTAGTAGCAGTAGGCCTATAGCCTAGTAGTGTTTCAAATATATATATATATATATATATATATATATATATATATATATATATATATTTTTTTTTTTAATAAGCACTTTAATTTGAAATATTTTGGTTGTTTTGTATGCCATCGTGTTTGGTGGGCAGTACAGGGCATTTAGGGGGGCATTGCCCCCCACCACCACTACCACCAGTGTTGTAGTGGTACTTTTAGAAGTGGGGGGACGCCTCTGGAAGGGGAATTCCCCCCCTTTTTCTGAGAGTGTACAAATGTGTACAAAATGGACCCGCTAGGGTCCATTTGGTTCACATTTGTACACTCTCAGAAAAAAGGAAACTCATTAACATGGTGAAACACATCTTGATGATGTCATCAAGATGTATTCCACCATGCTAATGATTTTTTTTCAGACCCAAAAATATTTTAGATGTGAGAAGTAGGGTGACGCCGCCCCCCCTCCACTACACCCCTGACTACCACCACCATGCCTATAGATCCGGCCCTGGTCCACTCCTCTCCCTCCCCTCCTCTCCTCTCCATCTCATCGGCTCTCCTCCACAGTGCGTCGCTCTCTCTCTCCTCGTGTGAAATAATAATCCCGGCCGCCGCCGCAGCAGCAGCAGGTAAGATCATCTCTACAGCGCTGTTTTACAATTATAACAACAAACTTGTCGGTAACTTCTATAATCATAAAAACGCTCCGTGCACTTATAACGTGCTTAGACAGATTAACACAGTAGCATTATCTCTGCAGAGCTGATACCGCCAATGCATCCTCCTTCTCTCTGCTCTCTGCAGGTTTAAATGCACGCCGCATCCAGCTCATATTGGCTTGTGTGTGTGCGCGCTGTGGAATGAATAGACTACAGTGCATGGGATTGTATTATTTTTCCCACCACATAGAGAAATGGCTCTATATGGCGATAAAAGTATTTTCATGTCAGTTTATGTCAGACCGTTCAGTGTGTACAAAACCCTAAGAAACATGCATATAGGCTATGCATAATGTCCTGTAAGAAATCACCGTGGAGAGACGTTTTGATTCGTTTTGTAACGTGTGTTGTTTGTGCGCGTGTGTAATGTAACGTGTTATTGGGTGTGCATATACCGTGCACCCATTGCATTCAGTCCCCAGACGGTTAAAGGGGAATTCCACCCATTTTACAGATTTTTTTTCCTGAGTGTACAAATGCAACCATTTGTACTCTCGAGTTGTACGCTCTCAGGATAAATAAGCGTCTAAACAAATGCATTAACATGGTGAAAATACATCTTGATGATGTCATCAAGACGTTTCACCATGTTAGTGGTTTTCTTCAGACCTCCATTTCTTGGGAACGCAGAATGGGGAAACGTTTTTTTATCATGTCCACCCAGCACCTCTAGGGTATACTAATGACATTAGAATGTTGAAAATGGGTGGAGCTCCCCTTTAAGTTATATATATTCTCGCGTGGTGGTGCACTACTACGGTGCCGTTCCGTGCCGTGCCGGGCCGCCAGAAACGCAAAAAAGGGCGTCCATTTTCCGCTGCGTGGAGCCGTGGCTGCATGGGCTTCTGCAGACACGCAGACAGACTAGGGTTGATGTAGCGTGGATGAAGGAAGGAGGTCTGTTAATGAAGGCACTGCGGTCCACCACGCACCGTAGACGTCGTATACGCGTCGGTGTTTGGTCTCTCGCTATCGAGGGAGGGAGGCGGGCGATATGTTTGCGTTTCTTTTCTCTCAGCGTCGTCGTTTGGTTGCGTATCAGTACCAGTACCAACCATCTAGCTCTGATCCAGAGCTCCACTGCTTCTGAGTCTGACTTGCATTGGAGCAATGCAAGTCAGACTCAGAAGCAGTGGAGCTCTGGACCAGATCCATCCATCCATCCATCCATCCATCGCGCCCTGCCTGCCTGCCTGCCTGCACCGGGCTGTGCTGAGCAGCTGTGTCCGCTCGCTAGTGTCGACACGCGGGGCTTCGTGCTTGCTGCAGCACCGCTGATTTCTCTCTCGCTCCGTTTCTCTGCCTGCATGCAGGGCATGCCAAATCCAAGAGTGGCCATTTAATGTCATCATATAGCCTAGCTCAAGGATCTCAAAGCATTTTTTAAATTTTGTTTATAGCCTATTTTTTCCCCAAGTGGCCCATTTTATGTCCCTATTATTATCATCTCTGCAGGGAGTCCAATCTTTATAGCCTACTGCCAAATCCATGGTTTTGTATCTTTAAAGGGGATTTAGACAATTTCAACATTTTGCTGAATGAATGAATATTTCTTAATGGAGGAAAAAAGCATTAACTTGGTGAAACAAATCTTGATGACATCATCGTTTATTATTATTTATATTATTCCCACAAAACATCTCTAAGGAAGGCTGCATTAATGACGTAGTAAGATGTTAAAAAAGGGGGGTGGAATTCCCCTTTAATGCTCTTCTTCCTTCTCAGAGTGTAAACATCTTTTTTTCTAATGAATCAATCATTTCAGCGAGGGACCCCTTGCAACACATTGCTATCAACATCTTCTGAAAATCTCTCAGTATTTCATGTCCTTGTCAGCTGTGTGCTGGTAGCCTGTATACCGAGAAAGACTGAAGGCGGGATTGGAAATGCTTTTCTCAGGGATTTGTGTTGGACTCGTGTGTGCGGCATGTGTGTGCGTGTGCGTCTGTGTGTGCAGTGTTGCCAACTGCCAAAATCCAAAATGCACTAGTGGCAATTAACAAATGCACTAGAATGCGCTACAATAGTGGTTCTCAAAAAAAAAAAAAAAGTCATACCAGAGGGCCCACTATTTATTCTGCATTTTAGCCACAGAGGACCAACATTTGATGTTTAGCTTAGTCTCTCAGACTAATTTTGGAGAAATAACTGGCAAACTGTTAGTCAAATAGCAATTCTTCTACTTTTCTAAATGTAATTAGGTAATTCAGATGTTTCTAGGAAGGAAGGAGGAAAAATGGTGAAAAACGAGGATTTCATATCTGGCGCATGTCAACCAATTTCGCCCCAACTCAACCCAGGGATTTTTCACAAATTTTGGCGCTAGGGGGGTCTGGAAAAAAGCTAAATATAGTAACAAATGCACCAAGTTGGCAACACTGGTGTGTGAGCGAGAGAGAGGGATGATGCTGTGATGAGGGCACTATCCTTGGTGCTGAATTGAAGTCAGTGTGCGTGCAGTGTGCGTGCGTGCGTATACGCTGCAGCACTGAGCGTTGCTTGCATGGTGTTCATCTGATGTGACATAACCTAATGTGTCTGCCCTCTCTCCATAAGTGCTGGTTTGGTGCCCTGCTGGCCAGGGCAGCAGCATGCTGGCCCTCAGCCCAGCTCCAGCTCTCCTCCGTTTAGGGTCCTAG
Organism: Benthosema pterotum; assembly: GCA_039105355.1. NCBI lineage: Eukaryota > Metazoa > Chordata > Actinopteri > Myctophiformes > Myctophidae > Benthosema > Benthosema pterotum. The sequence continues at coordinate 8,036,825 of CM076967.1, forward strand.
CTGCCGACTAGTAGTACCAAACCATACTGACCAGAGAGTCATGGACTAGTCGTAACAAACCATACTGACCAGAGAGTCATGGACTAGTAGTACCAAACCATACTGACCAGAGAGTCATGGACTAGTAGTACCAAACCATACTGACCAGAGAGTCATGGACTAGTAGTACCAAACCATACTGGTCAGAGAGCCATGGACTAGTAGTACCAAACCATACTGACCAGAGAGTCATGGACTAGTAGTACCAAACCATACTGGTCAGAGAGTCATGGACTAGTAGTACCAAACCATACTGGTCAGACAGTCATGGCCTAGTTAGTAGTACCAAACCATACTGGTCAGAGAGCTATCGACTAGTACGGTAGTACCAAATCACACTGACCAGAAAGCCATCAACTAGTAGTGCCAAAGCATATTGACCAGAGTCCCGTGGACCAGTAGTACAAAACCATACTGACCAGAGCATCATGGACTAGTAGTGCCAAACCATACTGTTCAGAGGGCCATCAACTAGTAGTACCAAACCATACTGACCAGAGCGTTGTGGACTAATCATACCAAACCATACTGACCAGAGTGTTGTGGACTAATCGTACCAAACCATACTGACCAGAGCGTTGTGGACTAATAGAACCAAACCATACTGACCAGAAAGCCATGGACTAGCAGTACTATACCATACTGACCAAAGCCCTGTGGACTAGTAGTACCAAACCACATTGACCAAAGCACATTAAGGATTTTTGCTGCAGTGAGTTGTAGAAAACGTCGAGTTCTCTGGATACAATGTGAGCTATAAGGTATACAATAATACTTGACCGTGCCGTGGGCTAGTACAGTATCTCGGATCCGGTCTGGAGTCCACATTTCCATTTGCTCCGTCTTGTCTCGGTCTTGCTCATAATTTGTCTTGTGCTTGACTCAGATTAACATTATAAAGAGAGCTATCTTGTTAAGTGACGGAGTGCAGCTGATAAGGCTGCCTTCTCTCACGTTGTTATCTGTACCTGAGGAACAAAACGAAAACAAATACCGTCTCTGTCTCGACTTTGACTCGACCCCCTGTCACACTTAGTCCTCACTCACTCCCCATCCATAAAGCCCTTTAGATTAGTTACTATTTAGCTTCTGTCAGTGGAAATAGGCACTCAACAAAACATTTTTTATGCTGCTTTTGAGCCACAGACTACCATTTGATGACATTTATCCTCTCCAAAACGAGGCCTGTGTTGTACCTGTATCAGTGAGTGAGTGACAAATCAACCCTCTTCTATCTTAGATCCTTTTGCCAGCATCATTCTTCTGAGAGCAACAAAGCATTGTGTAGGTGTCTGTTGGTTTGTATCATTCACGTCACACATGTCAAAATCAAGGCCCGTGAATGAATTATCTTTGGCCCATGAGATGATATTTAATTACAATTAGAACTGGCCCTCTCGTGTGTTGCACACATCATGATAAGAAATGCGACCCAACACCAATTCTTACTTTCTCAACTCAACCATTCTACTTTCTCTACTTTCTGAAAGCAATGCTTGGCGAGGATCACAGAGCGGAAAACCAGGCTTTGATAATGCATTTTCAGTTTTTAATAACCTCAGTTTCTTCTTTGCATGTATCTTGCTATTATGGGTCATACATCTTTGAATGAAAGTGACTTTTTTGCCATTTGCCTGGGACGTCCTCATGAACCGGTGCTGGTATGTTAAAAACAGTCCAGTGGCTCCGGCCCATGGACTTCTACCATTCTTTTTTTCTATTTTAGCCCACTGTGTATTTGAGTTTTGCATCCCTGATTTACGCTATTAAGTCAAAGTGGTGGCATTAGGGCTTGTTTTTTTTGTTTGTGCTGACAAAACTGGGGTAGAGTCTGCCTACTGCATGCTTGTCGTGGTGGACGGTGTAGTGGGCCAAATTCACACAAAAATGGGACGCTCTTGGCCAAATCTACGCAAAAATGGCCCAATAGAGATGCGCAGTGACGTCACCGCCCCTGTTCCAGAAGTCTTTTCCCAATTCATTTTTCTCATAGACTTTTCGAAAATAATTTATATCAAGACGATTACGCCGCGGACAAAGCCAACTCGAGTCGTGACGAATCATGATGACACACACAAACTTTTGGGACAATAAAATAATTCCTAAGATGAAAAACGAAACAAAAAGTCTTGTATTATGCCGTTTTCTACTTCTTCCTAATTATATATTATATGACGATATTGTGTTTGTTGTCATGATTTGTCACGACCCGAGTTGGCTTTGTCCGCGGCGTAATCGTCTTGATATAAATTATTTTCGAAAAGTCTATGAGAAAAATGAATGGGGAAAAGACTTCCGGAACAGGGGCGGTGGCGTCACTGCGCATCTCTATAAAGGTCCCAATCCCAGCCCTGTCTGCACGGCTCTATGATCGGACACAGACAACAACCCTGTCTCGTCAACGCTGGTCAATACCAGATATACTTGTCGTGGATAAATCAATACATAATAACATTAAACGATTCACAGTGGAAGGGTTGACAGAGGCTGGGAGGCAAGACTGCACACGGCTTCACCGTGACGGCTAGCTCAGCCTCTGACTGACTGACAGTGGTGGGCAAAGTATATTCACAAAGTCAAAGTCGCATGATTTGTCACTACGTTACCACAGCGAAATTGGTTCTCCGCTTTTGACCCATCACTTGGAGCGGTGAGCTCCAAGGAGCGGTGAGCTGCGGCTTGCCGCGCTCGGGAATCATTAGCTGATTTTGACCCCCAATCCATCCCTTTGATGCTGAGTGCCAAGCAGGGAGGCATTGGGTCCCATTTTTAGAGTCTTTGGTATGACCCGACCGGGAATCAAACCCCGGCCTCCCAGTTCCAGGGCGGACACTCTAACCACAAGGCCACTGTTCTGGTGACTTTAAAGACCCGAGGGCCGAGGCCAATTCTTAAAAAAAGATTACGCCTGTGTGAAGTAAATGGTGCAACTCCGTGTGGCAGTCCCCATAACTTCCAGACCCCACAAGACCCCACAAGTCACCCCAGACTCAATTTTCATGCATCCCTGTTCAAAACATTTGCTCTGAAAGGATATTTATTCAAAGTTTTGACGCAGATTTCAGTCTCTTCTCTCATTTCCGTGCATTCAGCTGGTGCAGCATGGCTCCGATATTCCCTCCCCACCCCTTTCATGACGTCACCCGTGTTCCAAAAACTGAATCCTCATGCATTTTCCTCAGAGACTTTTCAAAAATGTAAAAAAAAAAAAAAAAAAAAAACACGATTCCGCCATGGACAAAGCCAACTCGGGTCGTGACAAATCATGACAAACACAATATTATCATGCAATATCTAATTAGCAAGAAGTAGAAAATGGCAGGATACACCACTTTTGGTTTTCATTTCATTTGACTTGTCACGACCCGAGTTGGCTTTGTCCACGGCGTAATCGTCTTTATATGAATCATTTTCGAAAAGTCTATGAGGAAAATGAATGGGGAATCCGTTTCTGGAACAGGGGCGCCATCATGACTGTGCAGCTTTATTGACAGGTCGGAATGGGTTAAGTTCCTTTCTCACAGGTTTGGGAGACAGCAGGGGGCCGAGATTCAACGAGAATATCCTCCAGGACTTGGAGGGATTACAGAGACGCAGAGACACGAAGTGCTTTTACTCTGTACTGCACTGAAGTGTACAATTTGGACTCTGCTTCGCATGTCCAATATTGTCAACACTTTTACTTGTACTTCACTACATCTCGTCGAGACATTGTACTTTTAATCCACTACGATTATTCATAAACTAAAGTGTGTGTGTGTGTGCGTGTGTGTGTCAGGCATCAGAATAGGTGGTGCTCTACACTAGTGTACTGTAGGAAGAGAGTAGCGACATGCTTTGATCTTGTGTCTCGCGCTGGCTGGAGCTCTGAAAGTTCCAAACGTAGGCCTACATAGCTAACCACTGCATCACATCACAGCCTATTTTCCTATAATATACAGTACATTAACTAAAGCGTGTTATATAACAAATCATCATTTACTAGAGTGACGAGAGGTCTGTTAATCCGTTAAAATGCCAGGGAAGAGTTCTAAAATGCCGTCATTTTGCCAATTTAACTACAAACGTGCGATCTGCTGTCAATGCAGCTGGATGGCTAGAGTGGTTTGTTCTGAACTTGAATCCCTCCTTACTAGGCGGTCACGTGCGCTTGGGAGGGGAATCCCGGTGCCGTCTCCTATTATTTCTATATCTATGCTCTGAGTGCGAGTATAGGGCGAGTGGCAAAGTAGCTACCGTATAGTTTCCAAAAAAGGTCTTCCTCCTAATCCCTGCGCTGTTTCTCCTTGACTCCATCTCTCTCTTTATCTGTCTATTCTCTCCCTTCTTGAAAGCCACCTCCCTCATCCATCTCTCTCTCCCTCTCTCCCCCTCTCTCACTCTCTAAGTCTCGGTACTTCAGTTCTGCAGTCATCATCACTTCTGTCATGTATAGCGATTGTTCGGAGGATCAATGCCTTTGTTGCATTGCTGTCTCCTCATATGATTCAAGGCTTCAAACAGCTCTCTCTCTCTCTCTCCATCTCTCAGCAGGAGTGCTTAGGATTGCACCCAGTCCTGACTCTTTGTAGTATAGGAGACACCAACCTAAGAATGCTAACTAGGCCTGTTGTCACTGCATGCAGTCTGTAGGGGAAACGGTGTGTTGAGAGTACTATATGCAAATCACACATCTTATAGATGTAGTATGCGCTTTACCACTTTAACGCAAGTTTTATATTGTTGGTGCTCAAAACCTTTACATGGCCAGGACTCCCAAAATGATATGTACCACAGTACATGACCCCATCGATAAACCTTTTTATTCCATTTCTCGATGCCACAACGTCTGTGTTTAGCCGTTACCGATGTCAAACACCCATACAAGAGAATAATACTACAAAAAAGGAAAGAAAAAGATCAGACTCCTCCGTCAAATGTGAACTTGTGCAACTCCAAAGCGAATTCCAAGTGCCCCAACATTTTTAACTACCCTGTGTCGGATTACTGGTTAGTAGTGCTGCAAGAACTGGCCAAGAATTACATTCGAATATTCCTTTTAAAACACCATGTGGATTCAAACCAATATCAAATTGATATTCGACTGTTCTTTGCATTTTAATATTCAAATATTCTTTCAAATATGGAATATTCGTTTGCAGCCCTACTGGTTAGACTGGATTATTTGCCAATATCTATGACCCAAGAATGACAAATAAGGGCTGATACTCCTCCAATACCGATACAGTATTTCTCTGATACCGACATGATCCGATATAACAAAAAAGGGCCGATCCAATACTTTTTCTGATAACGATACAGTATCGGCACATGCCTAATTTTTTTCCCCTGCGCCTCGGTTCCCAGGATTTCTCATCTGCACAGGGAAAGCCGGGGGACAACCTAAGGCAAAGAGTCTCAGTGGAAGTGTCTGTCGGAACATCCATCTGACGTAATTTCCCTCGAATTTTGTGGTATTTCCACCAATCCCACAACTTCCGCTGATACACTCTACAGCACATCTGTCAAACTCAAACTCAAGGCTCGGGGGCCAAATCAGGCCTGTGAATGAATTATCCTGTGGAACGATATTTAATTACTATTAGAACTGTCCCTCTGGTATATTGCATACACCATGAATGGTACTAATTGTTTTTACTTCTCAGCTTGATTTACTTTGTCATGTTACAATGAAAGCAGTGCTTGGCGAGGATCATAGAAAACAGGAAAATAAGCTTTAATAATGCAATCAGTCTTTAATTCATGCAGTTTCATCTCTGCATTTATCTTGCTATTAAAGGAGAATTCCGGTGTAAGAGGCTTTCCTACCTGAATTTGTAGTTGTTACAACCCAATACAGATGGTCCAGGTGTCGGCTTGTATAAATACGCCGTTTTGCGGGGACCCCCTACCCCTCCCCAGGCTTATAGCGGGGCCGATGGGCGTTGCTCAAATTCGCCTATTTCCAGCGCAAAAAAGTGCTTTTTTTCGCTAGATCTCGACTCCTCATGCCTCATATATTATTGTGAGCAACTAACTTTGCAGCATAGCAGCTGCTTTGTACGTGTTTTGCCGTAAAGCGGAACTGCTGCCATAAAGCGGAACTGCTGAGACCCGCCCCCGGAAGTGCCACCAGCACTAGCTTGTTTACCATAGCCACGCTGCCAGAGCCTCGCTCATTCACCCTGCAGCCTCTGCTGTTGCTTTACGCTCCGCGCACATACATAGAAGATCACTTTATTTCGCAGTGCTATTGTTTTTAGCAGCGTTTGATCATGAAGCAGTGTGTTTTTCCCGGGTGTTTGAACAAGGGAAGCCCTGGAACTGCGTAAACTTTGGCTCGCCTGGGAACCCCAAGCTGTGGATTACACCACGACCATCGCAGGTAATTTTTTGTTGATTTATAAGCTATTCTTTACCAAGCCCTTCCCACGTTATCTACAGTAGGTATGTACTGTATGTATTTATCGACATTGTATAGATACTACTGGTAAAAGAAATGTTTTGTGTTATGGTCGCATAGTCATAAAAATATGGGCGAATAGTCATAAAAACAGACTTTGTTTGCTTTCAAAGAAGGGGGATGGGAGAAGGGTCTACTACAGAACACCACTTCTCCAATGGAGTGTTTACATTTCACAATAACCTACTTTTCCAGTAGAACTGTTAGAACATTCACATACATGTTTGATTACAAGTGGCATGTAGTAATCCAATAAATTCCCAAACATTTTCATTGTAAGTGCATCATGTAGTGCAATGTGGGACGAGAGCTGGCCACTACAAAGAAAAGTAACTATATAACTAAAGGTGACTTTTACATATATTTTTTATTCCCTTTAGTAAATCATCAGCCAATTGCTTCTGTGGTATTCATGGGTGAATAATGGGATGCAATTGTAATATTGTCATTGCAAAGATGTGTCCTTCTGTAAGCAAATAATTCAATTGTTGATTTATTGTCACATTCTAACTACGATTGGATAAAATTGTATTTGCATTACAATGCTAATAAAGGGGAGATGCCTCGTAGATCAGATTGCTGTGTACTTTGACTATATATATATATATATATATATATATATATATATATATATATATATATATATATATATATATATATATATATATATATATATATATATATACTGTATGTGTGTGTGTATATGTTTGTAATGTGGTAATGTGAAATGCTTTTATACAACAATATCATTGTCTAACAGTAGGCTAATGTGCTTCTTCTCTCCACAGTCAGTGCCGGCTGGCCTCCTACAGAATTCTTCTGGAGTGGTTGCTGAAAGGTGAAAAGCTTGGAGCTGGAAACCGTGTTATTCTGCCTTGCTGTGTCGTTGGTGCCGTAAGAAGAAAATACCCTTCCGATTCAGGACTGTACCATGGATTTGTAGAGGAAGCTGGAGATCTCAGAGCAAAATACACTTGGCCTCTACACTAAACAACATCCATTGAGTCATTGATGCATATCATTGGACCCTTGTTTAGATTCCTGCGATACACAATCACATATTGCACTACACACATCTACCTCTTTTTATACAGCCATTGCAATTATTTTGTATTGTGTCCCACCTATCTCTATTCATTTGATGATGGCCTTTGTCTAGCAGCTATTTCAAACCACCCCACCTTATTGACTCTATTGTTGTGGCTCATGTGAAATCGTCAACACCATGTGATAGTCCATCAAGAAAATAAAGTCAAATTATGTGCAGTTGAAGTGTTCATTTACTAATAACTTGCAAAAAATAATCTACTGTTTCACAATATTGGGTCTTTTGTTGGACTTCCACGGGGTTCCCAGCTAACGCTAAATTATTATTTGAGAACCATTTTCTTTTGGATAAGTAAAATCCTTATAGGGGTCCATGGTACTCTTATCGATGTTTGGGTAACACTGGTCTAACAAAAATCATTTCCCTGTAAACTATTACTGCATCGCCATATTTCATAATGAATACAGAAATCCATGATTTACCAAAATATAAACATTTATTTTCAACAATGTCTTATAAATGAAAGTTTTTTTTAAATGGTATAAGCTTTCAAATAATATTGGGAAAAGAGAAAAAGTCACTAAAACACTAAAACAAGATGACATGAAAAAACCCTGTTGGCCAGCATACAGGACAGTGTGTTTCCAATGTGAATATCCTATATTTGGGGACTATATTATTTGACATTCAATGATTCTGCACTGCATCGTACTTTGTATTGAGTAATGAAGAAAATAAAATTACTTTTACTTGCAAATGATTGCACATCTATTTCCTCTGATGGCTGAATCTACGTGAAACCTTGGACTTTAGTTCACTCACGTCCGGCCTGGGGACTTTTGCTATATTAGGCCGGGGGAACTTTTTTCCCTTTCTCTCTCAGAGGCTCCAGTGGCTTTGCTTTGCTCAACTCCTTCACACGATGCAGAAGTTGTAGACTGAACTCCAGTTGTACCGTGGCCTCAAACTGATACTTCAGAATGTAGCTCTTTGATGCCTCTGAAAATTGTATTTTCATCTTCTCCTTTCCTACAGGGAAAAGGAAAAAAACAGAACAAAACATTGTAATGAAAAGAATGTCAAAGTACACAGCAATCTGATCTACGAGGCATCTCCCCTTTATTAGCATTGTAATGCAAATACAATTTTATCCAATCGTAGTTAGAATGTGACAATAAATCAACAATTGAATTATTTGCTTACAGAAGGACACATCTTTGCAATGACAATATTACAATTGCATCCCATTATTCACCCATGAATACCACAGAAGCAATTGGCTGATGATTTACTAAAGGGAATAAAAAATATATGTAAAAGTCACCTTTAGTTATATAGTTACTTTTCTTTGTAGTGGCCAGCTCTCGTCCCACATTGCACTACATGATGCACTTACAATGAAAATGTTTGGGAATTTATTGGATTACTACATGCCACTTGTAATCAAACATGTATGTGAATGTTCTAACAGTTCTACTGGAAAAGTAGGTTATTGTGAAATGTAAACACTCCATTGGAGAAGTGGTGTTCTGTAGTAGACCCTTCTCCCATCCCCCTTCTTTGAAAGCAAACAAAGTCTGTTTTTATGACTATTCGCCCATATTTTTATGACTATGCGACCATAACACAAAACATTTCTTTTACCAGTAGTATCTATACAATGTCGATAAATACATACAGTACATACCTACTGTAGATAACGTGGGAAGGGCTTGGTAAAGAATAGCTTATAAATCAACAAAAAATTACCTGCGATGGTCGTGGTGTAATCCACAGCTTGGGGTTCCCAGGCGAGCCAAAGTTTACGCAGTTCCAGGGCTTCTCTTGTTCAAACACCCGGGAAAAACACACTGCTTCATGATCAAACGCTGCTAAAAACAATAGCACTGCGAAATAAAGTGATCTTCTATGTATGTGCGCGGAGCGTAAAGCAACAGCAGAGGCTGCAGGGTGAATGAGCGAGGCTCTGGCAGCGTGGCTATGGTAAACAAGCTAGTGCTGGTGGCACTTCCGGGGGCGGGTCTCAGCAGTTCCGCTTTATGGCAGCAGTTCCGCTTTACGGCAAAACACGTACAAAGCAGCTGCTATGCTGCAAAGTTAGTTGCTCACAATAATATATGAGGCATGAGGAGTCGAGATCTAGCGAAAAAAAACACTTTTTTGCGCTGGAAATAGGCGAATTTGAGCAACGCCCATCGGCCCCGCTATAAGCCTGCGGGGAGGGGTAGGGGGTTCCCGCAAAACGGCGTATTTATACAAGCCGACACCTGGACCATCTGTATTGGGTTGTAACAACTACAAATTCAGGTAGGAAAGCCTCTTACACCGGAATTCTCCTTTAAGGGGTATTCTTGATTTTTTTAAGGAAAATTACTTTTTGCTGTTTTCCTGGAACAACCGGTGCCCCGTGTGTTGAAACACAGTCTGGCGGCTCCGGCCCTCGACTTGTACCAATTGTCCTATTGTGGCCCGTCGTCTATTTGAGTTTGACATCCCTACAGTGTAGGCCCTGCATAATAGCTTTGAATGCTTTGCTTCGTACTGCATTTCGAGCTTGCAGATCATTCTACTCTTGATAGAGTATAATGTACAATCAAGAAGGACATTATTGACAAGAAAAACAAACAAAAAAACAACCACAGTCGCCAAGTTAGAATTACGATAAGAGGTTTTCTGCTCGGCAGCAGCAAATTAAAGGGATCAAAACAGAGCTCACATTACCCTGATCGCGTTCAATAATTCTGTGTTATAGAGTTGAGCTTGTTTTGTCTGGCAGTAATCTGGTCGGACACACACAGCGAAAACCGCCGCACCGTTCCGCCCTTGCAAAGCAAATGTCACTCATTGTTGTTGTAATTCACAATTAAACGTCCTTCATGGCGCCCCGACCGGACCGACTGCGGGGGGAGTTAAAAAAAAACAAACGCAGGATATTAAAACGCAGATGCAGTCAAATAAACAGTGACAGTATAATAATGGCTTTGGGTTGAGGCTGCAGCGCTGCTGTGGTTTTCTATTGCAACGACAGACGTTCCAAAGGCTCTCATATCCACAGCTAGCGCTGCTCTGCTTGACTCTCATCTCAATGGCTGTGACCTCTGCAGCAATTAACCTGCAGCGCTGGTGCTTAACGCCATCCAACGCCAGCCCTGCCGAGCCGCTGGGAGTCTGGCATGTGTAATTGTATTGCGATGGCGCCGGGTAATCTCATTCATCACACACACAGACACACACACACACACACACACACACACACACACACACACACACACACACACACACACACACACACACACACACACACACACACACACACACACACACACACACACACACACACACACACACACACACACACACACACACACACACACACACACACAGGCACTGGTTCAGTCTCAGAAGTTCTCCTATCAAGGTTCCCACCAAATTCATTATAATGTTTTGGCTATTTGGCGGTGGCGGCGGCACCCCCCACCTCCCCACAACCTAATATTTTTTTGTAAGTAAGTACATTTTATTTATATAGCACCTTTCGAAAACCAAGGTTACAAGGTGCTGAACAAGCAACCCGCAAGGTAAAACAAATATGAAACAGAGACATCAGACCGATTTTAAAACAAAAACACTAAAGCAGTTATAAGGTCAATAAAAGCGCAAAGCAAGGGAACGGACGTGTCCGAAAGGTCAGGTACAGAAATAAATGCGAAAAAGGTGTGTGTTTTTAACAGTTTCTTAAAACAGTCAACAGAGCAACGGCAGCGAAGGCCCGATCGCCCTTTGTCCTAAGCTTGGTCACAGGAATAAGGAGGAGGTCTTGGTCTGAAGACCTGAGTGGTCGCAGGTTTATTTTAAGGGACAGAAGGTCACTAATGTATGAGGGAGCCAGCCCATGTAATGGTTTATATGTGGTTAACATTATTTTAAAATCAACTCTGGCCTTGATTGGCAGCCAGCTCTACGGGGAGTATTAGTGAGTAATCTAGCTGCTGAGTTTTGTATTAATTGAAGGCGGGAGAGAGATGAGGAACTGAGCATTGTGTAGAGGCCGTTACAGTAGTCCAGTCCTGATTCTAGTTTGTTTTTTGAGTAGGCTATCAGCATTGGTTCAATTAATCAATCATTGGATCAATTGTTGGTCTGTCTTTACAGATAAACAAGCCCAAAGTAACAAACTGAACAGATGTACACGCTCACGATAATAGATATAAATGTAATTACCTTAAATCTGACTTGTCTTGCTGTCTTTTTCAGAATGGACAAAATTATTATAAATCTTTCAATACAGCATGAGCTCATATCAACATCAGTAATATTGGTAATTGCACCCAAAACAACGATCAATTATGTCCGATATCAAAATGTCTCACCCACACATCCCTATTCAGAAGTTATTGGCCGGGGTTTTCAACCAGTGTTCCGGGGACCACCAGTGGTCCTTGAGAGAGTTCCAGGTGGTCCCCAGGCCAAATGATGGAAAGTTGGTTATCCACACAAAGTTGGTTATCCACAGTCTACACAACTAGAGAATGTAGAAGATTTATGGTCATTTTGATCTGTGTGTTTGACTGTTTTGTATGTTTCCTCCCAAATCCAGCCTGCATGGAATTGTGGACAAAAGCAAAATAAATCTTTAGTTTTGGGATCTGTGGGGCTCATCAAGTGGTGGTCCTCAAATGTTGAATAAATAGTGGGCTCCTGGTATGAAAAAGGTTGAAAACCAGTGCTATAGGCCAGGGATTTTCAACAGGTGGTCCGGGGACCACCAGTGGTCCTTGAGAGGGTTCCAGGTGGTCCCCAGCTAAGTAGTTTAACCAGATGTAACTCTTGAGAACGTACAAATGAACGTACAAATGACCAAATGGACCCTGGCGGCTCCATTTGGGTTCATTTTGACACTCTCAAGAGTTAGAAAATTAATGGTCATGACCCAAGCAAAAATAAATCTTTAGTTTTGGGCGTCTGTGGGTCTAAAATGTCATCAAACCGTGGTCCTCCGTGGCTCAAATTTTGAATAAATAGTGGGCTCCAGGTATGAAAAAGGTTGTATAGGAGACACCAACCTAAGAATGCTAACTAGGCCTGTTGTCACTGCGGCCTGTAGGGGAAACGGTGTGTTGAGAGTACTATATGCTAATCACACATCTTATAGATGTATGCGCTTTACCACTTTAACGCAAGTTTTATATTGTTGGTGCTCAAAACCTTTACATGGCCAGGACTCCCAAAATGATATGTACCACACTACATATCAAGGTAAAAAGGTTGAAAACCACTGTTATAGGCCACAACACAGAGCGTTAGTTGGGGTAGAGGTCTTTCTGTGGCCTGTGTTGTTATTTGCAGTGTGTGTGTAAATCCTCACACAGAGATCATCTGTCTGACAGAGTGGAGGTGAAAGCATCACCATCCTGCCCCAGGACCTTCCAGTTCCGGCCCTGCATTGTAGAGATAATTGCTGTCATATTTCTGGTGTGCTTACATTAATCTATCTCGACGGCGCCTTGCCTGTCGGACATACCGGTCTACATGGGGATTGGGAACGATGCAAGTTGGGAACCTAGTATGACATAGGGCTGAGCGGTCTCGCCCCCTCTCATGACGTCGCCCGTGGCCCGGAAATGATTCCCCCCTTTATTAATTCTCCTTATATACTTAGAAAATGATTTACAGCAGTGGTTTCCAACCTTTTTGATCCCAGGGCCCACCGTTTATCCAGCATTTGAGCCACGGACCACCATTTGAGGATATTTTAGCCCCACAGACCCCCAAAAAACTAAAGATTTATTTTGCTTCTGTCCATGACCATTAATCTCCTAGTTGAGTAGACTTGGACTAATTCACATGAGGGATATTCTAACTCTTGAGAGTGTAAAAATGAAACCAAATGGACCCGCCAGGGTCCATTTGGTTTCATTTTTACATTCTCAAGAGTTACATCTGGTTAAGCAATTTAGCTGGGGACCACCTGGAACCCTCTCAGGGACCACTGGTGGTCCCCGGACCACCTGTTGAAAACCCGATTTACAGTATGTGCAGTAAAGACGATTACGCCGCGGATATGTCGGGTCGTGACAAATCGTGACAACAAACACGATTATCGTACAATATGTAATTAGCAAGAAGAGAAAAAAAAGGCAGGATACAACACCTTTTGTTTCGTTTGTCTACTTTGAAATGATTTGATTGTCCCAAAAAGCGTAACCGTCTTCATATAGATTATTTTCGAAAAGTCTATGAGGAAAATGAATGGGGAAATCATTTCTGGACCACGGGCGATGTCATGAAAGGGGTGGGACTGCTGAGCTCTATACCGGTCGGTAGTGCAGACTCTGTATCTGGCTGCGTCTGAAGAGTGCTGCAAAGTGACTGTGAAGTCTCTGATGTGTCCTGGTTAAGTAATCAAACTGCAGGCAGGTTGCCATGGTAATCAATTTGGCTGAGGCAAAGGCTGAGAATTCTACAGGTATACAGCATATACTGTAGGGACTTATAGGCACAGTGTGTCCACTGGCAGACCAGAGCATTTTGTTGGCGCTTAGGTATCTGACCGACCGACTCTGCGTGGTGGTGTGAAACTCGCGTGTCACGTTTGATGTCGGTGGAGTGAACGGTTCTCGGATTATGTGGATTACATTGACAAATAAATAAACATCTTAACTAGGTATAGACTCAGTGACCACAGTAAGTCTTGCCATTGAGAAAGGATCTCATAGGCAGACCTGTATCCTAAGAAAAGACAGACTACTGTACGCACACACTGCACACAAAACGCAGTGGTAGAGACCGAGGTACACTTCCTAACTGTCTGTCCACTGTCCCAAGACATCACAGACATACTGTCCACTGTACCAAGACATCACAGACATACACTGTCCACTGTCCCAAGACATCACAGACACATACTGTCCACTGTACCAAGACATCAGAGATACATACTTCCCACAGATTACAATCACGCACAGAGAAAACATGACTACCTCCTATGTAAAACTCCCGTAACTGGCTAGGTGAAGTACAACCAAGTGCAAACATCTGATTTATTGACGATTCTGACTTTCAAATGTTCATAATTTTTGTTTTGATGTATTGTATACCATTCTATTGTGCTCAAACTGGTAATTGTTTCCTAATAACTGACCTCAGTCAGATATTATGAAACAACTTACCGGTCCGTCGGGTGTTATCCCTTACATATTACTCGTTACACCCATCTCTGATCAAGTGTCCTGCTAGCTGAAAAAGGTTGCCAACTCCTGCCGTAGCTCTAGTCTGCACAGGACAAAACAACGCAGCCAAAAAACCACACAGTTAGACAAAACAACACATTGGGGGTATCGATCGCAGTGTGGTCGGGTTGGCAGCGAGCAGCGCGCCGTACACGCAGTTCGGTTAGGAGCGCAGCGCTGGCGCCTTGCCCAAGCAGCAGGATGGAGCTGCCAACTATTTGCCCCATCGATCGATCGCCCCGGCAAGACAACGCATGCAGCTATAGGCCTATGTGGAATAATGGAACAAAAAGAGCCGTTCTCTTCCATCCTCCGCAGCACTGGGTAAAGTTTACATTAGTAATAGGGCTGCTGCTAAGTAGTCAGATAGGCTGTCTGCGGCCAGCATGTTATCTGGGGATTTCTTAGAAAATGGAAGATAAGTTGCGCCGGCACAGCCACGCTCTTACTCTGAAAGCCTCCCCATTCGTCTGATCTGGGGGGAAAAAAACATGTTTTTTTTAACCTTAAGGTGTCATCTAACGTCATGCGTCATGCTAAAACAGTGGTTTTCAACATTTTTCATATCAAGGCCCACTATTTATTCGGAATTTGAGCCAACACACCACCATTTGATGACAATTTAGCCCCCACAGACCCCCAAAACCAAAGATTTGTTTTGCTTTTGTCCACAATTCAAGGCAGGATTTCGGAGGAAACAAGACAGGCAAACATACAGATCAAAATGACCATTAATCTTCTACATTCTCTAGTTGTGTAGACTTGGATAATTCAGATGATGAATATTTTAACTCTTGAGAGTGTAAACATGAAACCAAATGGACCCTTGCAGGTTCATTTGGTTTCATTTTACACTCTCAAAAAGTTACATCTGGTTAACCAACTTTCTGTATGGGGACCACCTGGAATCCTCTCATGGACCAGTGATGGTCTCCGGACCAAACCGCTGTGCTAGAAGCGTTAATATTCCAAATGAGATGGTAGCTGTGGCCAGAAAGGACTGCGCTAGCCTCTGCCACGCTACAATAACACAGAGCGCCCTAGATTAGGAGATATGAGACATCCTTTCGGTCCGTGAATGAGGATAGAAAGAATGCAGGATTGTGAGGATATCACAGATTGGGTTTCGAACCCGGGCTACCCCAGAGTGAGTGTCGATGTGTCCCTGAGCAAGACATTTACCCCAGACGACGTGCTGGTCAGTACCTTGTATGGTTTCTTCAGTCATTGGTGTGTGAATGGGTGAATGGGATCCACAAACTACTGTATGTAAAGCGCTTTGAATAAAGGTGCTATATAAATGCACTATTTACCATTTAGAGGATACAGTATTACAGAAGGATTAGCCTCGACACCCAGTGTTTCATTTTCGTCAGTGTTGCGCGAAAACGGAAAGCCTAAGGACTAATTTGCTACCCACAGTGGCCTAGAAGTGGGAGTCAACCTTTCAGGGTGAGGGGCCGGGGATGACGACACGCTGCTGAGATCAAATCAGATCAGCTCATGATCTGCCGTCCAAAAACGGACGGCACCTTGTCCCCGCTAGGCTAAAATCATTTCAGGGTTAGGCCAGGCTACAGAAGGATAGGCCAAAACAAATCTGGTTGATATCAATTAAGCCCTTATGACATCTACAGATATAACAACAGTAATGCGTCAAGGGGTCAAACCAGCCATAGTCTGTACCGGGACCTCTCCCTGTCCGACCGTAAGGGGGTCCCTAGGGGGCGCTAAAAAGAAACAACAGGCCTGTAATGTACCTGTATCAGACTGACCTCTTCTATCTTGGATCCTTTTGCGAACATCATTCTTGTGAGAGCCACAAAGGGTTGTTGTGTGCACTAGTTGTCTGTCGCTTTGCATCATTGATGTTGTTGTGTAAAAGTGGTGGTATTGGGCCTTGTTTGTGTGTGTGTGTGTGTGTGTGTGTGTGTGTGTGTGTGTGTGCGTGCGTGCGTGCGTGCGTGCGTGCGTGCGTGCGTGCGTGCGTGCGTGCGTGCGTGCGTGTGTGTGTGTGTGTGCTGACAGAGCGGGGGGTAGGGTGTCTGATACGTGCACTCTGGTTGTGGAGGGCCTATCTGGGACAAATTCTACTTTCACTGGAGCAAACCTCCAGCAGTTTCATAATGAGCCAATAGAGTGGAGGTGAGGTGGAGTTAGATTCTGTTTTTGAACAAAATGTAGTGTACAAACACAGTGTTTGTACACTAAAGTTGCCTCTATTACCTCTAAGTTAAGTTAAATGCCCCTGAAGTGTAGGCGAGAGACCTAAACATGTGTGCAAACAACAGAGGTATTAGGTGAGTCCAGGGGCGGATGTAATATTTCCCAATAGGGGGCGGGCAGAAGAAAATGGTATGGGGGCGGCTTCATCGTGATGAAGCCGCCCCCATGCCATCCACCCATGCCACCCATGCCATTTAGGACTTTTATTAGTCAAGTAAAGCATCAATAATAACATCAGTTGTTGTTGAAGTTGCAACAGACACTCAGGTAAGCTTAAAGCTAAAGTAGTAGTGATTCAAATCATTTTAAATAGAAGCACTTTTATTTGAAATACCTTTGAAATTTGGGTTGTTTTGCATGCCATCATGTTTGGTGGGGTAGTCTAGCCATTTAGGGGGGCATTGCCCCCCCCCCCCCCCAATACCCATGCTTAGATCCGCCCCTGGGTGAGTCTAGTGGAAGTGATTGATGCGGCGGAACGGTATACTGCGTTACGTTGCAGGACACACACACACACACACACACACACACACACACACACACACACACACACACACACACACACACACACACACACACACACACACACACACACACACACACACACACACACACACACACACACACACACACACACACACACACACACACACACACACACACACAGAGGGAGGGGGAGCAGATCAGCTAGCGCTGCCTTTGTTCAGTGGACTGTTTTAGAACGTTCTATACCTGCTGGGACCTTCATCACTGCCAGGTGGAAGCATTTAGATAATAATTGCGGCCAGGAATGCCTTAACAACATGAGCATGTTGCTGTTCACTGATGTGTTCATCCAACAGCTTGTGGATGGTAGTACATTTAGTTAAAGTATTGTACTTTTTGTTTTTCAGCGAAGGCTCATGTTTTATGTCCATATTTGCATATGGAGTGTGTTCGGAAGTCTTGGGCGGTATTGATTTTTTAATATCGGTATTGATAATGTCTTAATTAGCTCGATATTCGATATTACCGGTATTGACGGCAATCAGAGTTGGAACGCTCCACCAGTCACCTAGTTCTCAGAATTTGCGACTTTGAGGGGTCAGAAACTGAGCGTTCTGCTGTTAAAGCAGCCTAAATAGGGAAAAACTGGAGTTGGAAATACATTGTTTCCAAAAAGCCTAGCCCAAATAAGGGCTAGTTTAGGCATGTGTGTAACATGAAAATTGTTTGTATAGTTACAATTAAGTCTCATTGCTCATATTTTGATAGAATACAGTATAATGTCGGTATTTGACGATATTCGGTATTCGATATTTTTCACAGACCCAACGATATTACTCGGTATTAATTTCCAATATCGCGATAAACGGTAATACCGGTATATTGCCCAAGACTAGTGTTCGGTAGATAATTTGTGGCCTGTTATACTTTCCTGGGGTTTATTAGGACTATAGTAATTAACTTAATATAAGACCAACCGTATTTTTCGTAAAGTGGCTTGCAGTGTCACTTTCAAGAGTTTGCATATATGACATTTATAAAATTGCCCACAAGGGTGTCACATCAATGTATGTTGAGACGTATAGAGGAATTAATATCGCTTCCCTCTCATCCACAGTGCAATGGAAACAAGAAAGACAAACAACAACGAACCTAAAAATATAAAGCGAACAATATTATAAACTAACTGCTATTATACAACTACAACAAAACCTAATTTTAAAATGTGTAAGGGAGAGGTAGCAGCAGTTACATCAGGGTACATGCAGGCTACAGGATCTTTCCTTCTGTTGTACATGTGCAAGAGAGACAGCATCTTAAAGGCGCATTCAGTGATTTGAGCGATTTGGGGAAAATAAAAATGCACATGCACACGCACTGCAGTGGGAGAACAGTGGGGGCCTGCCCTGCTTAATGCTGACTGGAGGACACCTTGATCTCACATAATATAGTATAAATGAATGGAATTGACCTTCCCTGGATAAAGAACTAATAGAGCCAAAGGTTTGCTCATATATTACTGCTGTTTGATGGAGTCGTGACTTTCATAATTTCACCACAGCTGTTCAGGCTGTGTGAGTTGGGAATAGAGACCGCGCCGCTCCGTCATTGGATAAGAGGAGGTAGTTCGTGTCATTTATCAACCGCATGCAAGGGTTTTCAACCCGGTGGCATTGCATGTGGTCCCTGAACAAATATTTTCCCCTTTTCTCTTTTTTATTTATCAGTACTGGTCAGCCAAACTTTGCACACACACACTCCGTGGGTGCCGACAATGAACCTCCAAACCAAACCGAACCAAATTTTGTAGAATGGCTTGTTATAGCGCCCTGGAGAACGATCTTTGTAATACACAATTATGTCCCAAAATCCTCCAAATGGTTACACAGAATATCTACAGTCATGTGCTGAAGACAGTATTTCATATTTCATCTTATTTGTCTATAACTGGCTTTCAAAGTTTGCAAGATTGGCTTGTTTTGAACAAAAAAAAGCATCAAATCATGAACACAGCTTGCAATTCACGTGCAATATTTAACACACTTTCCTACTAGGTGGACAAATATAACCGCACCCTGTTCACATTGACCCGTTATAGCGCCACCAACAGGTGGATTTTTTGGGGGAGAAACAGCGCCAAATCATCCAAACGCCATCATACACATAATGAAGACTGGAACCCTACAGCGCCACCAGGAGGCCACAGCCTGACTTGGTGGAGACCTTTTCTATTTAACAATAAAATGCCTATACAACAGCTTGAGAAAATTTGAGGCATGTGGGACGGTAGTAGCCTGGATCCAAACCCATCTCCGCAGGATTTTTTCTGCTTTTGTTTACACGCTAGTAGCGCTTGTTGGCCGTGTTTGTTTGTTTAGCAAACCTGCTAGCCCATTAGCCACATGATTGACAACAACGTCTGGTAGGTCAGAAGCAGGTATGATGTGATTGGTTGATGGAAATTCAAATCCCCTCCCCCTTGAAATCGCTCAGACAGGGGGCAATGTCAGAGTCAAGCTTCATGAAGCTGAGCTCGAGTCTGATAATCAGGTTAGGACGGTATTGCTATTTCGGGACAGTTTAGAGATGTACGAAATGCCTGGCCAGCCCACCCGACACAATAGCGGTGGTCCCCAGGTTGCTCTTGGGTCAAAATCAGAACCCGCTCCTCCTACCTACGGAATGTCAATTCCATTCATTTTTATTAGATAAGATCGGTTTACTCCACCACTAAGCCAAAGGCAATTTCCTATTAGGCTCGGGGGAGATATCAGGACTTTGGAGGCCGTCGTAGGGCTGCAGGTTGCTGCAGGAATAGAACCACTCCACTGCTCCAGGGACAGATCCTCTTTCAACCCACACGCCACTGCATGGGAACTGGACCCACACTAACCGAGGAGACGCT
Source organism: Benthosema pterotum (assembly GCA_039105355.1). NCBI lineage: Eukaryota > Metazoa > Chordata > Actinopteri > Myctophiformes > Myctophidae > Benthosema > Benthosema pterotum. The sequence continues at coordinate 8,057,200 of CM076967.1, forward strand.
GAACGTCCAGGACTGGAACACAAACGACACATCCCACCAGGGGGAAACAGGAAACCAAACCGATTCCCACACATCGGCGTGGTGCCGTGTGGTGGACAACAATACAACAGTGTTGTTTTTGTTGACTAAGACTAACACTAAAGACTAAGTCGACTAAGGTTTTTGATATTTAGTCGACTAAGACTAGACTAACAAAAATCAAGAGACTAAGACGAAGACTAAATCATAACCTAAGATTAATGGAAGTAAGAAACATTATTTTTTTCTTCTTTTTTTTTCTTAAATAAAATGTACACAGAAATAAAACGAGACATGTTTCATACTAATAAAAACTATAACTCTGTATAGGATATATAAACCTACAATATATTTGTAGGTAAGACTAAACTACCAAGACTTAGACTAAAAAAAAGAATTTCAGTCGACTAAATCGGATTAAAAGACTAAATATGTCTTATTTAAAAGACTACAACTAAGACTAAATCTAAATATTCTCAAAAAAACAACACTGCAACAATACACTCAGACGAATTGAATGTACATATCACTATCGCTGTTGACTGTCAGAAACACTCTTATCGTCTTTGTTTTTAAGCGCTGCTCCTTGTTCAGCTGTGTGTGTGTGTGGCTCTGTCCCGCTGAATCGAGCACATTTTGAATATGAGAGTCGTACTTGTGATGGAGTACATTGTGTAGGGTAGCTCAGGGGTACAGCGGCTTGATTGGAATCTAGTGTTGTAGTTCTCTAGACATTGTGTCGTCTCGAGACCAGTCTCCAGACATATTTTCATTGTCTTGCTCTTGTTTTTGGCTCGTCCTCAAATTGTCTTGGTCTCGTCTCGGTCTCGCCGCTCTCACACTTCATTGTCTCGCGGTCTTGTCTTGGTCTCGCACTCAATTTGTCTTTGCTCTTGTCACGATCTCAGAGGAAAGGTCTCTTTCGCCACCGAGACTCGAGATGAGACAATGCAAAGGAAATGTTCTATACCCATTATGAGGACCGAAGAGTCCATTCATCAAGACAGAGTAGACTACTACAAATAATTCCGGCACCTTTTCCACCACAGCCGCCAGTCAACCACTAAATCACTACTCACTTTTCACATTTATTCATTTTTTTTCTTGTTGCTCCTGCTCCGTTTCCTGAGAGCATTCCTTTGTTAACTCTGCTGTCCCTATCTGCAGCCCACCTGACTCTCCGCGACTGCCTCGCTCGCCTCGCCTCGCCACACGCACTCAACCATCAAACACCACTGGCGGGTCCCCCTTGTACCCGTCCCAGAGATAAATAAAACAGCAGTAGGGTGCCATGCATGTGCAGCTTTTCTCCTCTTCTCACTCTCTCCTCGCTGTAGTCTCTGCAGGCATCGCCTCCTCCCTATCCAAAACGTTCCATAGTCTACTATATAGACACCACCATGCAGTCTGCAGCAGCATCTAGTCTGGACCCAGGGCTAAACTTTCAGTCAGACAGTTTTGTTGCCAGTTACCCTCAATTAGTGTGTTGTTTTGGAGTATGTATGCATAATTGTAGGCACGTACAGTGCTGTGATGTGCACAGTATAAAGCAAAATTGCAATGTTTCATTTTTCCATTCTCATTACGTATTGCTTTTACTTGCAGCCCTTTGGGAGTTGTTTTGGTCTAAAACAAAATCTGACTTGCAAATGATGCCAAACCTTTCTGCAAGTTCAGAAGTATATTGCTTGGTTGGTCTGCGTTTTGCTGCATCATTCAGATCCTGATACCTTTATTTGCCTTTTGTGTGCACTGTACAACACATACTGTAGGAATTTCTCTTGGCATCAACCTGAGTGCATTCAGTATGTTAGCCACAGCAGCCCTATGGCGTTATCTAGACACAGACAACCAAAACACAATGTTGCAACACAGCAACCATGGATGGCGCCATTTTTCACTGGAGCTAGATTTATGGCTAGATTTGTAGATTTGTATCTCAACCCAGCACTACTTCAATTTGTAGCTTTGTACAACGTATTTTTACATGGTATTTTCTGGGGAGGATTAACCAATGGGCACATTGAGCTCTGGCCCAGGAGCCCCTGAGCTGGAGTGTCTGTGTGATCACTAAGAGGCTCAAGGGTCCCACCTCAGGCCCCCACCAAAAAGCGGTAACAGTGAATAACAGTGGCATACACAGTTCTTGCCACTGTTATTAACCCCTTTCAGGCCAGGTCTATTTTTGTATTCTGTACAGTATGTACAGTAAGTTTTTCAGAAAACTTAGGTCAGGCCTAATTCATTTTGTATACAGAAAATAACCCCAAAAGTCTTAAACTATCATGATATTAGAGCCCGACCGATATATCTGTCGTACCGATATATCGGCCGATATCGATACCGATATATTGGCATCGGTATCGGCGATATTCGTACCGATATATCGGTCAATACATCGGCCATTATATCGGTAAAATCTGCCCATATATCGGTAACATCGGCCGATATATCGGCCGATATTTGCCTGGAACAGAAAAAGAAACACAGCAAATGGAATTATTTCACAAAAGTAAATGATGTCAATGTCGTATTCTATTGTTTACTTGAAAGAGAGAATAAATTTGACGTTTAGAAGTTTTTCAAATGTATTTTCAATTATTTTAATTCATTATTATACATCGGTCCCAAACATCGGTAACATCGGTGCAGTTTTTTCCAAAAATCGGTATCGGCATCGGCCACAAAAATATGGCATCGGTCGGGCTCTACATGATATGGCACATTACTGCAAGTTTAATCAGTTTGCATTTAGTTATTTTAACCGATTATTATTTTTAAGAAATTCCTTGCTGTAAATCCTGCTGAAATGCCGGTGAATATCACAGGCCTGTAGGTCTGTGTATTATATATTTGATGTAGCGATGTCCCGATGACAATTTTTTCATTTCCGATCCGAACCCGATACCACAATTTCTGTGTTAGCCGATACCGATACCATCCGATCCATCCGATACCAAATGGACCCTTGCAGGTCCATTCCATGTTTACGCTCTCAAGAATTATGATACTCACCATCTAAATTAGCACCACTTAATTCATAGTCATAAGTCATGTTCATTTTGGTCTAATTTGAATGTTTTGCCTCTTTTGTTTGCAAAAATCCATCCTGGAATTGTGAATAAAACCAAAAGAAATCTTTAGTTTTGGGGTCTAGTGGGGTGAAGATGTTGTTAAATCGTGGCTCGGGCACTGGGATCAAAAAAGTTGAAAACCACTGCTCTAACATGAAGCTTATTGCCTGGTGCGGCTTATAGTCAGGTGCGGCTTATACACGGAAAAATCAGTATTTTGCCCCAAATTTAGCTGGTGCGGCTTATATTCAGGTGCACCTTATAATCCAGAAATTATGGTAATATCGATACAGTATCAGGACATCCCTAATTTGAAGTTTACATTCTATTCTATTTTTTTAATCAAACACCCGACATGCTTTTGACGTTATTCTGGCGACACAGTGGCACAGTGAATAGAAAGTGTGCCTTGGCCCGTGAATTTAATTGCCGTCTTGGTTGTTTATGTTTGTAATTTATGTACTGTATGTGTTTATTACGGTATGACAGCAGGTGTAAAGCATACAGTACATAGCCATAAACCACACAGCAGGTATGTCCTGGATCTGGGACTGCTGTGTATACATGCTATGACTATGATGTTTAAATATCCATTAGTCTGCAGCAAACCTGTGGGTGATTTGTTTAGCTCTTGGCAGCCTGCACTGCCTCTGGAGATTGTATTGTCTTATCTCTCAGCTATCAGTGCAGCGCAGTACCTCCTCCTCCTCCTATGCGCTTTTTTGGTGTCACCACCTCCGTTTTAGTAACACTCCAGTCTAGTGAAGCTTTTTATTTCCTTTCGCTCGTTCTGTCGTGTGTGTGTGTGTGTGTGTGTGTGTGTGTGTGTGTGTGTGTATACATAGTATTGGGTCTCACCCACACAATGATGCACGGTCAACTTGCAACTCCTTGGGTCCAGGCGGTCGCAAAAGTTAACACTAAACCGGTCTTGTGTTAGTGCTGTCACCTCACAGCTAGAAGGTCCTGGGTACGATTCTCGCTTATGTAATTAAGAGATTTAGGGCTCCATTTTCGTTACATGCTAAACCCCTTATCCCAAATCCCTTATTTTGTTTTTACTATTTTGAAAAACTTTTTGGAATATTTCAACATGCTGTGAGCTTGTAGACTGGCCGTTTGAACTACTGAAAAATGTTTTTTTATAGTTTAAAAAGGCAAAGAGGGATAAGTGGGATAAGTGGTTTAGCGGTAACGAAAATGGAGCCTTTAGTATTGCCACGAGTATTATATCCCAGAGGTGTCGAGGTACTACTCTCTGGTCACTTGCTATGGTAAACAGACATGAGTAGGGACCACAAAGCCAAGCCTAGGAGTGGTTGCACCGCTCAAAAAAGGTAGTCGACAAACATTTTTCATCATAGCGTTATAGTCGACAAAATCAACACGGCTCCCCGTCCGTAATTAGTAGTAGGGGTACAACGGTTCATGAATCACTCGATACAGCGTATACATGGTTCAATACGCACTAATGAACCGTAATATTTACGTTCGCATTCATTCATTCCTTACAGCTGTGGAGAACGTACAGTATTTCTCGGTCACACGCCGCCATACGGCGTAGTGTTGTACCACAGAATTGAACGGAGCAAACATTCCTCCTTCACCACACACACATGCACACACACAACACACACACACACACGCACACTGTACACACAGCAGTACAGGAGAGAGAGAGGAAAAAAGAGACGCCGCGTTTGTGACGTTATACCAGTGGTTTGCTGAAATGCAGGCGAATATCTCAGGTCTATATGTCATAACTGTTGTGTATGTGTGCAGACAATATGCACAAGAAGCTATGGCTGCTTTGTGTGGCATGCAGCAGCCCAGGGGGCCATAATTTGTAGACAGACAGACAGAGAGACATTGCAGCAGTGCTGTGCAGTGCTGTGCTGTGCTGAGGTGGGCATGCCTTCTCTTCATGGTGACTTAATGGGGGGAATTCTCTCTCTCTCTCTCTCCGATGCTGCTCAAATGTGTCTCTTAGCGGTGACCTATTTTTATAGCGTTTCATTCTGTCATCACTTTGAGCATTCTAGGGGAGGAGGAGGGGGAGGAGGGTGAGGTTGGCTTGCGTTGTCTGCATATGCTCTGGCTGCTCTTGCGAGGCCCATGTGTGTGTGGGTGCGTGTGTGACAATGTGGACTAAGACAGTCTCTGTGTGTATGTGTGTTTGTGTGTGTGTGTCAGGGGCGGATCTAGGCATGGGCATGGGGATGGGGGGGGGGGGGGGGGGGGGGTTGGTAGTGCCCACCCTAAATGCCCAGTCTGCAAAACATCCCAAGATATTTCAAATTAAAATGATTTTACTGTATACTGTATATATAAAAATATAATTAAAATTAGTTTAAACACTACTACTGCTACTAAGTCTCTGAGTCAGACCTTTAGCTTTATGCATGCTGCTTGTCTGTTGCAACTTCAACAACAACTGATGTTATTATTGATGCTTTACTTGCCCAATAAAAGTCCTGTAACCAAAAAATGGTATGGGTGCGGCTTCACCATTTTCTCCTGCCCCCCCAAATGGGAAATGTTACTTCCGCCCCTGGTGTGTGTGTGTGTGTGTGTGTGTGTGTGTGTGTGTGTGTGTGTGTGTGTGTGTGTGTGTGTGTGTGTGTCAGAGGCGGTTTGCCAGCTGTGTAAACTCAGCACTGTGCTCAGGTGTTTCCAGTCTCTGGTGTGTGAGACTAGAACAAACACCTCCCCTGTGTCCGAACACGAAGCATCGTCACGTTCAGCTTTCAAAAGAAAAGCTCTTCCTCATTCCCCGTCTAAATGTTGCTGGTAGGTAGTTAAGACCAATGCAAACAAACCCCCGAGTGTTTCTGGCACTGGCGCTGGAGCATTTTGTTTTCTTTCTGCGTCTTCTTTTTCTTCGTCATTGTGTGATTTAATTTGTAGTGAGCCTGCAGTGAGTTTGTCTTGGCTGCTGCAGCCCTGAATTGCCACCTTAAAATAAAATAAAATACCACCTTATACTAGATCTGCACTCCATGTACAGTAGGCCATGGCCTACTTGTGCATGAGTGGAGTGGGCTAATACTCATATATTACTCCCTTAACACTTTGACCGCGACCGCGCGTCCGTGGTTTTCTGCCCTATGGCTCAAGCCAGTGCAATCGGTAAAAAAAAAAATCCTTATTTTGAAGCGCCAGATCTCCTAAACAGGATGTGCGATGATGCCATGCTGTTTCTGGTGTCTTGACTAACCTGTCCTCTCACGATCCGAGCAAAAAGTTCCGGGTCAAAAGTCAGGAAGTGACGTCTAGCAACAGACGATCCACCCATGCGCCACGGCAACGACATTGGATATTCCCAAGAACGGCTCCTGAATGCATTGGATTGAATGGGTGCGAATGGGCCAAAAAAGAAAAGTTGTCACGGCAATTCTGTCCCAAATGAGAGTCAGCAACAGGATCTTTATCAGACGATGCGCTGGGACTAATAGATGGATTAAAGAATGAAATCCACATTTTGTCGTGTTACGCGCCGTCGTGACCGGCGTGCGTAATTTCACCGTAGGAAAACAACGACCGTGGGATCGGCGGTCCGGGAGTTAATACTTCCTTATTATTTGCAGTTGATTTTGCTAAACTGGGCATTTTAGAGCGATGGAAATAGGCAAGCCTTCTAGTCAGGAGTTCTCCTTTAATGAAGTGCTTGCACCAGTTAAAAATGATAAAACATACAGGAAATATAAAAGCACGGAAGTAGAGAGTGGGCCAAACTGGCAGCGTGCCCAATAAATCTGGACGCGGCCGGACCAGCAATGAGTGGGATTATTGTTAAACGTACAATAATAATTAGGCATATGTTGTCTGATGTTCTGCATTCTTTTGTGTTTGTGCTGCACTTGATCTCAGATTAGCAGGGTATCTGGCAGGGGCGGATGTACCATTTCCCAATTGGGGGGGGCATAAGAAAATGGTAAGGGTGCAGCTTCATCGCCCGTGTCGCTTCGCGCCACGGGCGATGAAGCCGCGCCCATACCATTTTCAGTAGTGTTTCAAATACTTTTAAATATAAGCACTGGAATATCTTGGGTTATTCTGCATGCCATCATGTTTGGTGGGGCAGACTGGGCATTTAGGGGGGCATTGCCCCGCCCCCCCCATGCCTATACCTAGATCCGCCCCTGGTATCTGGCTGCCAAGTGCACCAGCACCAGTCTGGATTTTGCCAAGAGGTTTGAAAAAGAAAAATGAATATTTTAATTGTCGAGGATAAAGTGGGAACCGATTGTGTCCCAAATGTTTCTGATGCTAGAAGGGGGGGAAGGAAAAAAAAACAAGAGCACAAAAATGCGATGCCTAAACAATGGAAAACGCTGCGCTGGGGGAACATCAAACGGTGCGACACATTGTGGAGTTCTTCAGACGATGCGAGATGAAAGGCATCGCATCGCGCCACTAAAGCAGGGTGAAGTCTTTATCTGTTCCGGTTGGGTCGGGTTCTAATGTTCACACATCCTGTCAAATGATCCTTCAAGTCACTGTGCACTGCGGCTTATTCTTAGCGCTGTCACCATGAGGAGGATTAGAGTTGGATTTCCTTTATATATATATATATATATATATATATATATATATATATATATATATATATATATATATATATATATATATATATATATATATATATATATACTGTATGTGTGTGTGTAAAAGTGTTGGTTTGCATTCTTTAGGCTTTAGCTTACAGCCTCTCTACATTTTTACACTGATGTGTTTTGGCATTTGGATGACACTCTTTAACAAGGGAAGTTTTTGCCACAGTAAAAAAAGTGTAAAAATAATAAAATAAAACACATGCATAACACACAGTATTATGCATCCCTGCCAGGCCGGGTTGCTTACCAGCGGTTATTTGAATCGTTGATATTAACAGCGGGCGATGGACAGACATTTCCGAAAGTCCATTATTTGTCTATGGAAGCCAGCGATTATGGCAATAGGAGGGAAACGGGCGATGGTCGAAAAGTGTCTACTTTTTGACCTACTACATCAATGGTGTCCACAATTTATAACTGGCAAAACGGTCAAAATAACAATTCTTCTACACTTTCTAAATGTGTAGATTCTTAAAAATTAAGTAATTCAGATGTTTAAGTACAAGTTAACTCCTGAGAGTGTAAAACTAAACCAAATGGACCCGTAAGGGTCCATTTGGTTTAGTTTTACACTCTCAGGAGTTACAGATCTATAAGGGTCCTTTTGGTTACCAACTGTCCATCATTTAGCTGGGGACCACCTGGAATCCTCTCAGGGACCACTGGTCCATTATATTTACATTGGAATGAATGAGCCCAGCTGGAAAGTGTCCAACCCATAGCAGGAGTTGACACTAAGGTTTTAGAGGCACTTACCGTCGGGCAAGTACAGGCAAAGTTTAGTTTAGTTGTTTATAAAAAAGGGACACAAGTAAAGGCTGCCAACAGGCTCATTTGGAACAGTTATTGTGGAAGAGGTCATGAATTAAAAGTTACGGATCGATTTTTATGAGAGGGAATTCTCTAAGAGGATCGGTCTGTGTGTGTGTGTGTGTGTGTGTGTGTGTGTGTGTGTGTGTGTGTGTGTGTGTGTGTGTGTGTGTGTGTGTGTGTGTGTAAACTGGCCACCCATAAGGGTCCATCTTACACCGTCACCCTCGGGATGGGAAATTATGGAAAAAAACTTCTGAATTACTTTAATTTAAGAATCTACACAATTAGAAAATGTAGAAGAATTGTTATTTTGACCAACATTTTGCCAGTTATCTCAAACAAAAATGTTCTTTAGTTTTAGGCTAAATCTCATCCAATGGTGGTTTGTGGCTTAAATGCTGAATAAATAATGAGCCTTGATATGAAAGAGGTTGAAAACCACCGCCTATAATCACTGCCGAAAAATCTTTGGTTCTGAGAACCCACACTCTGCCTGCACAGACACACACACACACACACACACACACACACACACACACACACACACACACACACACACACACACAGGACGGACGCATACCGCAGCACTCCACGTGCGGAAATCGTTATTACGGATTTCATAATTTATTCAATGAGCAATTTCATAGTCGATCTATGCAATGAATAGCTGATGAAGAAAGCCGCTGCTAGGACGTCCAAACGCCATCGTATGGATGCCTCCTCGCGTTGTGCATTATGCATGGGGTGCATGCTCCGTTTAGTACGCGTTATACTTTGGGCATTCAGCCAAGAAGACTCACACAATGAGAGAGAACAGAGCAGGTGTTGGGAGGCTTCATTGTATCGCATGCTTTAGATTTTGACAGATGCTCCACTGTTGGCGGACGACGGCGCGTTCTCGCCCCCCGATCCGTCTTGTGCCGCGCCTCACATACACATTGCTGGCTATGCTCCAGTACTTCACACACACAACCAAAGACCTCTAATTCTATATACATATACTGTATGGGCCAGGAAAACAGTAAAGGCGTAACACTAAGATTATTAACGCAAAGAGCGTTTCCCACCTTGCTTATGTGACGGTCATTATAATCCACTGTTGCACTGTTGGGTGACGGGACTGCTGGCCAATCAGCTGCGTCTGTTGTAACATGTAACATTTCCTATTTGGGGGGGGGGGGGGGGGGGGGGGCAGGAGGAAGTGGTATGGGGCCGCTTCATATAGTTATAGTCGATATAGTCGCATCCATACCATTTTTGTTTGCAGGACTTTTATTAGGCAATTAAGCATCAATAATAACATCAGTTGTTGTTGAAGTTGCAACAGACACACAGCATGCATGAAGCTAAAGGTCTGACTCAGAGAGTTTTCTGTTTTCAATGATGAAATGGCATTTCATCATTGAAACAAACTAACTAAACTAAACTAACTAAACTAACTACAATTGTGGCTCCACTAAACCAACAGCATTTCAGAAATGCTGTTGGTTTAGTGGAGCCACAATTGTAGTTAGTTTGTAGCAGTAGTAGTGTTTCAAATCATTTTAAATATAGGCACTTTAATTTGAAATATCTTGGGTTGTTTTGCATGCCATCGTGTTTGGAGGGGCAGACTGGGCATTTAGGGGAGCATTGCCCCCCCCCCCCCCCCCCCATGACGGCCAAGCAGAGCGAGCACAAGTAAAGTGATCGGTTCGCCAGTCACCGGAAATAAAACTGAAGGTTCATAAACTAATGGGAGCTGGATTGTGGTGGCAAGGAGGTATACCATAGTGCAAAAACAACAGCAGTTAAAGTTTTCAAAATAATTTGTCCCAAAAAATACATACATCTCTAAAAGGTAACTACAATCCCCTGTCGGCTGTATTTCCTCCATTCCCTCGCACCATGACATGTCTTATATAGGGCTTAAGGAGCGGCTGAATCCATCTTCCCTCTGAAAAATCACAAGTGACCTCGAGTCGTTCCCTCAATGAGGGATGAAAATGGTTGTCATTAATCAAAGGGGTTTAGTGAAGTTCTCACAGTGAGAGAGTAATCTCTTTCTTTCTCTCTCTCTCTCTCTCTCTCTCCAGGGGCGGATGTAACATTTCCAAATTGGGGGGGGGGGGGGGGGGGGGGGGGGCAGGAGAAAATGGTATGGGTGCGACTTCATCGTCTGTGTTGCTTCGCGCCACGGGCGATGAAGTCGCACCCATACCATTTTTGGTTACAGGACTTGTTTTATTAGGCAAGAAAAACATCAATAACGACATCAGCTGTTGTTGAAGTTGCAACAGACACGTGATGTGATGGTTTCAATGATGAAATGTAGATTGTTTAGTGGTGAGTGACAACATTGCCCCCCCCATGATGCCTAGATCCGCCCCTGTCTCTCTCTCTCTCTCTCTCTCTCTCCCTCTCCCTCTCTCCCTCTCCCTCTCCCTCTCTCCCTCTCTCTCTCTCTCTCTCTCTCTCTCTCCCTCTCTCTCTCTGTCTCTCTCCCTCTCTCCCCGTCATGGTCTTGTGCTCCTGATCTTCCTCTGTCTTATAATTATTTGGGGACTTGGCATGACATATAGTTAAATAACAATTAATCTGATGCTCGGGGGAGTACAGGCCGGGGGGGAATAACTTACTAGGTTGTTGTTGTTGTTAAGGTCATTCACTAAATATCACACAGGCCCAGAGTACACAGAGAGCGCACGCACGCACGTGCGCACATGCGCATCGTAAACACACAGACACTCATGCGCCAATTAGATACAGAGTGTTTTGTGGTTGAAATAGAATAATCCCTTCTGGAGATGTAGCTTTTTTTCTTTTTTTCCCCTTCTTTTTTCTGTATTGTTGGGAAGGTCATACTACACACAAGCACAGGACGCATGCGCATATACGCATGCCGCATACACACGCCCACACACACACACGCCCACGCACACACACACACCTTTGTACAGTATGGTACTGTACATGTCATTAATTCCACATGTCAAAAAATTATCTATTACCTTTCAGCATTCAGTCAAACACAACAAAAGCAGCAGACACACACGCAGTGGTGTTTCCAAGCCATTTGGACCCCCAGGCAAGATTTTCCCTGGAGCCCCGCTTAAGGGGGACTCCAGGGAAAATCTCCTGTCACACATCATACATATGACAGGCACAGTAAAATGGCACCGCCCATGAAAAGATACAAATATGAACTACTAACTAAAGAATTCTAGTTATAGAAGATAAGTAAGTATAATGTATTTAGGTGGTCGTCGCCAAGTGTAAAGACATTTTTACTGGTTAATCAACTTTCCATCGTTTAGCCTGGGGACCACCTGTAATCCTGTCAGGGACCGCTGGTTGAAAACCACTGACTTAACCCTTAGTGTACTGAACGCGTTTTGGTGTTCTAAGCATTATGTTTTAACTATTGAAAAATAGCAGATCTACAAGCTCATAGCGTGCCACCGAGTGGCATGCTATGAGCTTGTATCTCTGCTATTTTTGAAAAATCGTGAAAACGTGGTGCAAATCTTTGAATATTATGTTATTCAATCTAGACAGGACACAATGACTTAAAGCCTTATCTGTGCTTTGTGTGAGTGAAAGCAAGGCGCTGTCTATGGTGCTGAAACACTGTGGTGTGTTTGGGTCTGTAAGCCTGGTCAAATCTTGTTTGTTTGTCCTGAAGAAAAACAACAAATGTTTCTCTACGTCAGTGGTCCTTAATATTTCATGCCAAGGACCTCCAGAAATCATCCGTATAATGGCCGCCGATGCCATCTGAAAACATGGAGTTCCAGGGACTCCGCAGAGCGTTACCTGTACTGTACTGTTATCACATTTTGGTGTTCTAAGCATTGTTATACTTGAGCTATGGAAAAATAGCAGACCTACAAGGTCATGAGCTTGTAGATCTGCTATTTTTGAAAAAAAAACGAAAATATGGCGCAAATCTTTGAATATATTATTTCGGAAGCAAACATTTTAACTCAAATCTTTGCTTCTGGGGGATCCCTAGAACAAGTTTTCAGATGGAGGGCCGCAGCCAAATATAGATAATTCTGGTGACCATGGCGTGAAATATGTTAAGAATCACTGACACAGGAACTTTTTTTCCCCCTGGAAACACTAGAATCTACTGTCAGAAACTACAGTAGAATCTAGCGTAAATAAAAATAGAATGTGGTGTTGGAAACTAGAATCTACTGACAGAAAGTAGAATCTACCGCCAACAACTCATATCTAGATTTGGAAACTAGAATCTAGCGCCAGGAACCAGAATCAAGCATCAGAAACTGGACTCTAACACCTGCAACTAGAATCTAGCGTCAGAAATGTAATGTCAAAACTAGAATGTATAGCGCCAGAAACTAGAATCTAGTGTCAGAAACTAGAATGTCGCACCAGAAACTAGAATGTAGCACCAGAAACTAGAATCTAGTGTCTGAAACTAGAATGTAGCACCAGAAACTAGAATCTAGTGTCTGAAACTAGAATGTAGCACCAGCAACTAGAATCTAGTGTCAGAAACTAGAATGTAGCACCAGAAACTAGAATCTAGTGTCTGAAACTAGAATGTAGCACCAGCAACTAGAATCTAGTGTCAGAAACTAGAATGTAGCACCAGAAACTAGAATCTAGTGTCAGAAACTAGAATGTAGCACCAGAAACTAGAATCTAGTGTCAGAAACCAGAATCTAGTGTCAGAAACCAGAATCTAGTCGGGACAAAATGGGGTTAAAAACATCAATTCACTGCGCCAGTATATTCAAAGAAACAAGCACATGTGGTGCAGTTCGTCAACAACCTGCTCTACCTCCACACCATATTATTGCCATGTTATTATTTGCTGAAAAACGCCTAGCGGTAGGTTGCATGCATGTGCACATAACGTGCATGCAGGCATCAGACACACATGCAGCACGTACTGTACATGCACTCACAAGTCATCCTGAAAGGCAGGCACAGATGCACGTGCAGCACATGTACTGTAGAGTGTACAGGGGGGAAGGGTACAGAACGACCAGCGACAGAGGTTCCCTGTTCCGTCCCCCGGCCCCCCAAGGGCTCCCCTCGGAGTTAGTGCCGAAGTGTCCTTGAGCAAGACTCAGGCATGAACACCTAATCACTCCTGATGTGCAGCTTGGTGGGAGGGACACCACCAGGATGCCTGCACATGGGCGAATGCACAGGCTGTGTATGTACAGTATGTAAAGCGCCTTGGATAAAAAACCTTAGATTAACCCTTATGGTACTGTACGCAATTTGATGTTTAAGCATTATGTTGCATTTTAGCTATTGAAAAATACCAGATCTACAAGCTTTTTAAATATCAGACCTACAAGCTCCAAACGCGCCACGGTGGCGCGCTATGAGCTTGTACTGTAGGTCTGATATTAAAAAAAAAAAAGTGAAAATGTGGCACAAATGTTTGGAGTATATTATTTTGGCAGCAAACATTTTTAACTCAAATCTTTACTTCTGGGGGTGATCTCTACAACATCCGCAGCAAAATATAGATCATTCTGGTGATCCTTGGCATGAAAGGATCACTGACACAGGAACATGGATTTTTCTGAAAAACTAGAATCTAACCTAAGCAACTAGAATTTACTTTCAGAAACTAGAATCTAGTGTCAGAAACTAGAATTTAATTTCAGAAACTAGAATCTAGTGTCAGAAACTAGAATTTAATGTCAGAAACTAGAATCTAGTGTCAGAAACTAGAATCTAATGTCAGAAACTAGAATCTGGCGTCAGAAACTAGAATCTAGTGTCAGAAACTAGAATCTAGTGTCAGAAACTAGAATCTAGCATCAGAAACTCTAGAATCTATCATCAAAACTGGAATCTAATGTCAGAAACTCTAAAATCTAATGTCAGAAAGTAGAATCTAGCGTCAGAAAATACAATTCAGTTTCGAAAACTAGAATCAGAAACGACAATCTAATTTCAGGACAAAATGGATTAATGCACCATTTACGTATATAATTATGTATATAATAAACTCATAGCTCATTTCTCTTTCAGCTCCATCTCTCTCTTTCTCTCTCTCTCTCTCTGTGTTTTGGGTCGCACAATACAAACAGGATGTAACCTATTTTGATCACGATGCCATATTGCATCATCAAATATTGAAGGCAGCGAGAACTCGAGTGCATCGTCGCTGATGATGATGATGATGATGAGGCTGTTTGCTATAAGCAGCACCTTCGGCGCTGTTGTGACGGCTATCATAACTTGTGTTTCGGAGTTAAGAAGATGTACATAAGCCTAGGGGGAGTTTAACACGCCGACGCAGAAAAACACACTCTTCAGAGATTACTGTACTACCTCTCGCTTTTTTTTCCGGCTTGGAATGTGTGTGTGTGTGTGTGCGTGCGTGCGTTGCGTGCGTGCGTGCGTGCGTGCGTGCGTGCGTGCGTGCGTGCGTGCGTGCGTGCGTGCGTGCGTGCGTGCGTGCGTGCGTGCGTGCGTGCGTGTGTGTGTGTGTGTGTGTGTGTGGTGTGTTGTGTGTGGACACTCAGGAGGTGGTGGTTTTGTAATCTCTCTGTATCTGTGCTTGATCAGGGGCGGATGTAACATTTCCCAATTGGGGGTGGGGCAAGAGAAAATGGTATGGGTGCGGCTTCATCGCCCGTGGCGCGAAGCGACACGGGCGATGAAGCCGCACCCATAACATTTTCAGTTACAGGACTTACAGTATATTAGGCAAGTACAACAACAATAGTAACATCAGTTGTTGTTGAAGTTGCAACAGACGGCATGCATAAAGCTAAAGGTCTGACTCAGAGAGTGTTCTGTTTTCAATGATGAAATGGCTTTGGTTTAGTGGTGCCACAATTGCAGTAGCGTAGTGTTTCGGATTTTAATTATAAGCACTTTAATTTGAAATATCTTTGAAATTTTGGGTTGTTTTGCATGCCATCATGTTTAGTGGGGCAGTCAGTCCCAATCCTCCAATCCCATGCCTAGATACACCCGTTTGTAATATCTCTCTATCTATGCTTGACTCAATGCTGATGGAGGCAACTTGAAACACCCCCCCCCCCCCCCCCCTGTCCACTCGCTCTCCCTTCTCTGCTCACTGCTCTCTCTCTCTCCCTACCAATCCTCCCCTACAAGCCCCCCCACGCCCCCCCACATGCTGATCCAGACTTTGAAATGCAATGTTGCCATGGTAACAGCGCGGGGCCGGCCGCTCTCCTTCCCTCTCTCTCTCTATCTCCCTCCCTCCCCCCTACCCCCCCCCCCCCCCCCCCCCCCCCCCCCCCCCCCCCCCCCCCCCCCCCCCCCCCCCCCCCCCCCCCCTCTCTCTCATTGTGATGCGGTACAAGCATCCCCTCCACACTTTTTTTGCTGTTATACGACAACCATCACCGCTCTCCTCATCTCCTCCGGCTCCCTGGCCAATCCGTTTAGAACAGCAACACCCACACGCACACACGCACACGCACACACACACACACAGTGGTACGCGTCAAAGCCCAGGCTTTAACTTTTCCATGGACCCCCCCAAACCCCCACCACACTACCATCCATGACTCAGAGAGTGCAACAACAAAACAGAGCCCAATGGACCACCTCATACTGTATATACACGTTATACATAGGGTGACCAGATGTCCTTCTTTGCGTGGGACAGTCCCTTGTTTCCAAGACTTCATGCGTCCCACAAATTGAGACCCTGTCTGTCTGTCTGTCTGTCTGTCCCACATTGTGACTGACAGGCATCAGTGTTCAAATTAAGAACCTTTTCTGTGAGGAGTTTGCATGATCTCCCCATGTCCCCTAGGGTAGATACCCTCACAAAAACATGCAGTAGTCCTGGCTCTAGACTGCCTCCCCCTGGCCAGCGGGGCACCTGATGAAGGGGACAGGAACTGGTTGGAATAACGTGTTCCTTCCACACGTTACAACCAACTAGGGAAACTGCCCCTGTCAGGTGAAAAGAAGTCAGCTTGGACTCCTCATGCATTGAAGGAAGCAGGAGGCCGGTCCGCTGCCTCCCCAGGTTGGTGGAGGGTGTGCAGAGCCCAGGATCACATTATGAATTGGCACTGGGTGAAAAAAATATTCACTATTTCCACACTTACTCCAGAGGGGCCACGTTTTGAGCTTGTAGATCAGCTATTTTTGCTACTGTATATTGAATTAGCTCACACCGCTCACGCACAAGTAGACCATTTTCCTACAGAAAGTTTTTCCACTCTACCAAGTGCTGATCTACTTTGAATATGACATCAAGATCTTAATAATCTGCTTTTACACATTGTCCCTCCCCACACATGCATGGCAATACTTCTGTCCCTCAAATGGAACAGTTGTGGATGTGGTCACCCTGGTTATACGGCGAGTTCCATTGGGTTCCATTTGTGCACTCACTGTCTGTGAGTTATACACACCCATATATATCCTCATTCCAAGCCTTGGTCATAAAAGCTGTCTGAGCACCTGTCCGAAATTTACAGCCTGGGCCTGAAGCCTCCCAGTGTGCCACCGGAGAGCAGCGCAGTGCAGAGAAACAGATAAAAGACACTTACTTTATACTCAGTGTAGGTGGGAAGTTTTTACATAGAAGCTGGTTGGTGTATATTATCTGTTTTGACCTGATAAGGACATTGTAAGACGCTGAACTTTCTAAAAAAGAAAAAAAAAAAACTTTTTTTATTTTTATCCCACGATTTTGCAACCCATTTTTTCACCCAGTGCCAATTCCTAATGTGATCCTGGGCTCTACACACCCTCCGCCAACCTAGGGAGGCGGCAGACTGGCCTCATGCTTCCTTCAATGCATGAGGAGTCCAAGCTGCCTTCTTTTCACCTGACAGTCGTGTCACCACTAAACCAACAGCATTTCATCACAGAAAACAGAAAAACTCTCTGAGTCAGACCTTTAGCTTTATGCATGCTGCGTGTCTGTTGCAACTTCAACAACAACTGATGTTATTATTGATGCTTTACCTAATAAAAGTCCTGTAACCGAAAATGGTATGGGTGCGACTTCATCGGGTGCGATGAAGCCGCCCCATACCATTTTCGCCACCGCCTCTATTGGGAAATGTTACATCCGACATGTTACATCCGAAATGTTACATTTGTGAGAAGTTACTTGTGGTCACGACTAGCTGTAGTGAGCACTGAGCAAGTACTGTAGTTGTTACCTGGTTGCTTATAATTGCAACTAGTTTGTAGGCCGGAACCCTATCTCTAAAACCTAACCCTAAACATAACCGCAAGCACGGAGCAGCATGTTCACCAACCTGGTCCCCATTTGGACTGGTCTACCTTACAATAAATGCTTTGAATCTCTGTATGTACTATGTAAATATGTACGGCTGTAAGCCATGTATCTCTAGAATTGTTCGGCTGAGCGACTTTAAATCCGGCACACACTTCGCAGATGACCCGAGGGAGTGCAGTACTTGGCGTCGAGTCGTTGGGACAGACGGTGGGTTGTACGGCACCGCCAGGAAAGACCCCGTGGCCGTGGCGTTGTGGCACCAAATGACAGCCAAATGATTACCCTGGCAACGCCACGCGTACGGGCTAAAACTGATTTGCCAAATCCCCCATGCACACCTGTCGAATTCCCCCATCCCCACGCATTCTATTGGCTCACTGAGTCCTACACTGTCCACAGTCTGTTTGCAACCTAAAGACATTCTCCACACATTCTTCACAGATGCTTTCCGTTGTACAAGGACTTATGGCCAAATAACTGAAAACATCAGGGATGAGAGATGTGCAGAGGCAGACCGACCGCTACAGATCAGGGCCGGATCTAGGCATGGGCATTGGGGAGGGGGCATTGCCCCCTGAAATGCCCAGACTGCCCCACCAAACATGATGCAGAACAACAACAAAAAACATAGTTCGGGTTCCGAGAGACTAAACTCAACACCAAACGGTGGTCCGTGGCTAAAATGCAGAATGAATATTGGGCCCTGGTATGAAGATAGTTGAAAAACTATAGCTATAGAATATAAGCAACAGAAGAAACAGAAGAAAATGGTAAGGCAGCAGCCGCCCCCATACCATTTTCAGTAGTGTTTCAAATACTTTTAACTATAAGCACTGAAATATCTTGGGTTGTTTTGCATGACATCATATTTGGTGGGGCAGCCTGGGCATTTAGGGGGGCATTGCCCCCCCCCCCCCATGCCTATGCCTAGATCCCCTGACGCACTCCAAAAATAGACTCCACCACCCGCTGACAACTTAAGCAGGGGGGCCAAAAACCCAAACCCTCTCTCTCTCTGCCTCATGGCTTCCCTCCTTCAGAACCAGGCCAGTGGTGCTCTGATAGAAATGCTCCTCGCTGTGCCACCGCGGAGCACCACGTTCCACAGCCTGTCTGTTTGTTACACAAGTGTCCCCGGCTCCCCGGCCTCATATCTTCACAGGCAGGAAGGAGGAGGAAGACAAAATGAAGCTCAAAGTGCTGTAAACGACTGCATGCACCCGCTTGTCGTCACCTTGACTTACATTATTCAACCTATTTTAACGCATTTTGTCCTGACTGGATTCTAGTGACACTAGTTTCTAACACTAGATTCTAGTCTTTGGCATTAGTTTCTAGTTTCTAACACTAGATTCTAGTCTATGACGTTAGTTTCTATAGTTTCGGCACCAATTTCTAGTTCCCGATACTTGTTTCTAGCTTCCGGTGCTAGCTTCTAGTTTCTGATGCTAGATTCTAGTTTTTTGGCGCTATAGACTTTTTTTTTTTCTGAAAAATTATGTTCCTGTGTAAGTGATGCTCAACATATTTCATACCAAGATATCTACCCCTAGATAACTATATTTGGCTGCGGCCACCCATCTGAAAACATGTTGTTACTCCAGAAGCTCCAGAATATTTGAGTTAAAGGGGAACTATACCATAGAGATGTTGTGTGGACACGATATAAAAGTTCCCCAATTCTGTATTTCATTAAAATGGAGGTCTGAAAAAACATTAACATGGTGAAATACATCTGATGACATCACAAGATGTTTTTTCACCATGTTATGATTTTTCTTTCAGACCCCTTTTTCCTTTTTGGTTCCATTTGTATCCTCTCGTGAAAATGTTGAAAGCGGGTGAAATTCCCCTTTAAACATGTTTGCTTCTGAAATAAGCTAGCCTATTCAAAGATTTGCGCATGCACATTTTCACGATTTTTTCAAAAATAGCAGATCTACAAGCTCATAGCGCGCCACGAGTGGCGCGCTATGAGCTTGTGGATCTGTTATTTTTCAATTGCTAAAGTACAGGGAGGGTTAAGGAACAGGAACAGTTTGACAACACTGACTGCAACGCATCCTTAAAAGCCCAGTTCATTTTGGCTAGAGGATAGAACCAAAGGATTCAGAAAGTTCTCAAATTAATAAACAACACCACAGAGGATTATTAAGGAGCTTCTGTAATGCTGTCTGTCTCTCGGGGTCAGTTGCCTTGAAGGATATTGGGACACTGTTTTGATGTCTTGAGGCCGAGTTTTAACTTCATCGACCACAGTGTTAAGGATGCAGAATATAGCAGATCTATAACCTCACGCGATGCATCACGCCGCCACAATGTGTTGTGAGCTTGTAAATCAGCAATGTTTCCATGTGCAAGACAGGAATACGGAACACCACTGTATATACATTCACTGTATATACATTATGATAAAGCTTGCTAAATGGTAAGGCTTAGTTGGTGTGTTGGTGTGCTGTCCAGGTCAAATACAAGATTTCAAATTTCATACCACGGCGTATCCAGGGCCAGAGAGAATTCTAGTTTACGCTGCCAACATGCAGCCCATGCTGTAATCGTACAGGTTCCAATCTCGCCGATCGGCACGGCTCTGCTACCAGTTTCAATTAACACTGAGGACTTTCTGTGCTCTACCTTCCCTGTTCTTCACTCTCTGGACTCTGGTAACACAGAGGATGTAACATAATAGAGAGGTTTTGTTGTTGTGTACAATCATTACAGGAACCGTGTGTGAGCACACAGGGTGCAAGAAGCCACTTTACAAGGAACACGCACAGCTGAGATTAATAAACTGTTTGATTAAAGTCAGCAATAGAGCTGTGAGCCGCAGTGTCTCCAACTATACATACAGTATATAGTTATCAGCAGGGTAGAATCCTGCTTGGGGCCAGTGGTGCAAGCAAGGTAACTACTGTAAGTACATCATGTACTACAACTGTACTGTAGTTAAGCAAATGGTGCATGTATATATACTGTCTTTATTCAAGGTGCGCGTACGCGGACGGGCGCACACGCACGCGGGAGCACACACACACACACACAACTTCAGTTTCCAATTAAGAGAAGTTGTATTGGCATGAGAAAACAAACATTTACATCGCTAAAGCATATGTCACAAATACAATACACAATAAAAAAAAAACATTTAAAACATTTGGAGGGGGTACAGAGTTTTGTAAGCAGAGTTATGTCAGATTGCATCGTTTTATACATGTTAACATGTCAACCTGCACATCAGGAGAAATTAGGGGTTCAGAGTACTGCTCATTTGCTCAAGGGCAATTCGACACTAACTCTGGGGTAGTCTGGGTTCAAACTGGGAACCTTGCAGTACCCTTGAGCCGCAGACCCTTAATTCCATTGGTAATGAATTGAAGACTTTAGAGTACATGATGCCCGTGTGAACGCAGCTTAACACTTTTTTTTGTAGGTGGCTACTGCCAGTGTCATATTTCGGTCTATGTTTCCGGTCAGACATTTTCGATCGGCGCACAGGATGTGGCTTCCGGTCCGTCTCTTATTCAGGTCCCTCAGTTGGCAAGAGAAGGCTAGCGCTAGCATCAGGATCCTATCAAAACAATAGCGCTACTAATCAAAGATTGCCATCGATCTACGGCACAGAAAAACGTTTAAGAGCAGACTCAAACCCACGTCTGACTGGGCCTTGTATAGATTGCAGTGGTTGCGAGTCCCACTACTCGTCCCCTTCCATCATTGCTTCCAGTCATCCCTAGTCAAACTCAGCGTTACCTAGAACTACCTTTAGCTATATTAAAAAATGCTGAGTCATTTGACTCAGTATTTTGATGACACATTTGTTTTTGTAAGCACTTTCTCGTAAGAACTTTTACCTGACTGACTCACTTGGGCAGGTTAATGCTTTTGCTTTTACTTATTGATGTCTTAGCGTAATAAAAGTATCAACACTGCAATGTAGAAAATAATCTGTTTACAAGTAAAAGTCCAGACTTCAAAATATACTCGAAGAAAGTGCAAAGATAATCAAAATGAATACGTTCTCAAAAGTACAAAATACTTTTGAAAAGGGCAGATCTACAAGCTCACGGTCGAGGCATGTCATTTACCATTACTTAGAAGTGTGTGTATGTATCGTATGTTCGTCCCCATGTCTGTTCCTGGTTAAGCACGAAAAGCTTCCTGCAGCACAGTAACTCTGTCGTTTCTCGACCGATTCGGACATGGGAACGAAAGGTGTTTTCGGGACATGAAAATGACTAGCCTCCTGTTACACTAAGCCTACCCATAACCACCAGCACGTCTACACAGAGCTTAAAACAAGGCGGCCAACCGGCAACACTGATCGAGGATTTCCGGGTTTTCAACTTATCAAGCAATCATGTCAGTCGGCTGCCTGACTACTTTCAGTAGGTCGAGAAAATCGACTTGATAACGCTTGATAACGGCCAAAGTGGGTGAATGGGTCGATCAGCCTATACTGGGTGCATTGCTCGGGGGCTGGATGTTGCCCCCACCCCCCCAAAGCCCCCACAAGGTGCAGTTGCACCGCTCACTTCAGCCATGTGTGATTTTATGGTCTATAGGTGGAATGCAGATGCTAGAACATCTGTCTGGTTGCGGTGTTCTGTTGTTCACTTGTTTTGGCATTGGAGGCAGGAGTGTTGGTGACATTGATTTACAGCCTCGCGGCCCCACCGCAGCCAACGCCTGCGACACCCTCCTCTCAGCCTGATTGCACACTTTATTATTTAACACTTAATTATTAACAGTTTGAAAACAGTACGGTGGTGTGATTATACGGCATCATAAAGTAGTGGGCTTCAACCAGTGGTCCGGGGACCACCAGTGGTCCTTGAGAGGGTTTCAGCCCCCAGGTGGTCCCCGGCTAAAGGATGGAACATTGGTTTACCAGGCGTAACTCTTTGAGAGCGTAAAAATGACACCAAATGGACCCCAGAGTTAAAATATTCATCAACGTAGAAGATTAATGGTCATTTTGATCTGTATGTGTGACTGTTTTGTTTCCCAAATCCAGCCTGGAACTGTGGACAAAGGCAAAATAAATCTTTATTTTTAAGGATCTGTGGGGCTAAATTTGACTCAAATGCTGAATAAATAGTGGGCCCTGGGATCAAAAAACCACTGTCGTAAAGCATGACACAGAAAGCAGGTGTATTCAATTCATCCAGACATTTGAAAGACAAAGCGTGGAAACACACTTGCATGCATGCACATAGCGTGTGTAATTCCAGAAGATTAGAAAGAATGGCATCCCATGTTTGTGCCAAATTTGGGTTGAACGAGGTCAGTGGAGCTGACTCTGGCATTGTGCCTGGGGCTGTCTTTCATGTCATTGAGGTATCTTGACAGTTACATGGGTGTCCCAGTTTTTTTCAGGACAGAAATAGAAAAGCATCAACAATCTAGTAGATCTAAAAGCTCACATTGTGAGCTTGTGAATCGGCTAGTACTTTTGAAGCTTTTGTGTGACACCGTGGTGTGATCAAGTAAGATATACGCAAAAAAAAACACACCCACAAAAGTTAGATTATGGGATATGGGAGGTTTTTGCCCGACGGCAATGATTTGCATACGATAAGTGAATTTGAGGTTAAATGCAAAGTGGCTGAAGGGTGGCGGTCCACGGCCTTCCCTCGGGGACCGCCGGTGATGACGTGCAGAGAGTGCCAGAGAGAGGTGTGGCGGGCTGAAATCCGTAAGAAAGCCACTTTGGAACACAAATTGAATACGAAAAATAGCAGATCTACAAGCTCTCAACGCACCACACTGCAACGCGATGAGAACCATCTACCGGAGATGAGCCATATGACATGGATTTACAATACAATACATACAATACAATACATTTACATTTAATTACAATTCAGGCATTTAGCAGACACTCTTAATCCAGAGCGACTTACATTCAAGGGGAAGTCCACCCATTTTCAACATTTTACTTTGTCATTGATTGTTGTGTGGACATGATAAAAACGTTCCCCCATCATGTGTTCCCAAGAAATGGAGGTCTGAAGAAAACCACTAACATGGTGAAACATCTTGATGACATCATCAAGATGTATTTTCACCATGTTAATGGATTTCTTTAGACGCTTCTTTTATTCTGAGAGCATACAAATGCATTTGTACGCTCTCAGAAAAAATGTTGAAAATGGGTGGAATTCCCCTTCAAGTAAAAACATTGCAATATACAGAATAGTTGAAATTACGGTTAACAAGTCACTGCTAACAAAGTCTACTGAGGTGCTATCTAAAATACCTAGGGTACTGCAAGTACTATGCAGGGGTTGACACTAAGGTCTCCGAGGCACTTGCCCATCGGGCAGGTGCAAGTCAGGTTCTACTTGCCCTCAGGTCATGGTCACTTGCCCCCCAAAATATATCGTAAATTTTGCATTCAAGTTTACTTTCTACTTGGTGCTTTAAACATTTCCTTTCGCAGTCAAAGACTGTTTTGTTTAAGTCACAAATCTCACAGTCAGCTACAATAAATATTCAACTTGTAAATCAGTGGTTCCCACAGTGGTCACAGACCCAGCAAAATGATAGTTTGGAACCAAATGGACCTGGGAGAGAGATAGGAGAGATACTGTGGCTAGAAAGCAGGGAAAGACACAGAGGCAGAGCGTAATAACCACCTTCAAGACAAATTATCCCATGTCGTGTTATAGCGCACAAAAGCCGCACACTTGCCCGTTCGGGCAACCAGGTAGCAGTCTTCACTTGCCTGACCATTTTTTTTTACTTGCCCCGGGCAAGTGTTAGTGTCAAGCACTGCTATGGGTTGGTGTGCAGGCAGGTTGACACTAAGGTCTCGGAGGCACTTGCCCATCGGGCAAGTGCAAGTCAGGTTCTACTTGCCTCAGCTCATGGTCACTTGCCCCCTAAAATATATAGGGGGCAAGTAAATATACATTTCAGTAAATATACATTTCAGCACCACGGACAGAGTCACTACAGCTACCATAACAGAAAGCTCATTTCAGCACCACGGACAGTGTAACAGAAAGTCATTTCAGTACCACAGACAGAGTCACTACAGCTACCATAACAGAAAGCTCATTTCAGCACCACGGACAGAGTAACAGAAAGCTCATTTCAGTACCACGGACAGAGTCACTACAGCTACCATAACAGAAAGTCATTTCAGCACACACGGACAGAGTAACAGAAAGCTCATTTTAGTACCACGTACAGAGTCACTACAGCTACCATAACAGAAAGCTCATTTCAGCACCACGGACAGAGTAACAGAAAGCTCATTTCAGCACCACGGACAGAGTCTCTGCAGTCAGGTTCTACTTGCCCTCAGCTCATGGTCACTTGCCCCTAAAATATATTGTAAATTTTGCAGATGTAACTCTTGAGAACGTAAAAATGAAACCAAATGGACCTTGCGGGTCCATTTGGTTTCATTTTTAGGCTCCCAAGAGTTACAATTCATCACCTTAATTACCAGGTCTACACAACTAGAGAATGTAGAAGATTAGGTCATTTTGATGTGAAAGTTAAATTGCCTGTTTTGTTTCCCAAATCCAGCCTGGAATTGTGGATAGCTAGAAAGCAGGGAAAGACACAGAGGCAGAGTGCAATGACTGCCTTCAAGACAAATTTATCTTGTGTTGTGTTATAGTGCACTAAGTTGCACACTTGCCCGATCGGGCAACCAGGTAGCAGTCTTCACTTGCCCCACCATTTTTTTTACTTGCCCCGGGCAAGCGGGCAAGTGTTAGTGTCAAGCTCTGGTGTGTAATACAAGTGCTATGGGCTAGAAATGGAGTCTGAAGAGGTGTGTTTTCAGACTGTGGCGGAAGATAGGAGGTGAGAAAGGAGTGGGGAAAAAAGCTTTTCTCCTGATGCTGGTATGGCATCCCAGTAAGCCAGGCCTAGTCCTGAACGGAACTGGAGTCACGTCATCGTAACATCACTAGGGGAGCAGTACAGAGCAGTACTAGGTGCTGCCACCTCTCTCAGTCTGTATACTATTTTAAATACATCATGGATATTGCTGCTGTGCTTCGCCTCAAAGCCGTGATACAAAGTGACAGTCAAATTGTGAAATGTTGCTTTTACTTGTTCCAAAACCCATTACACCAAGTACTGTAAGTGTCACTAACAGCAGACGCACGACTATAATGGTTTTGGAAGCTAGTTGTATTTTTAGTTTGTTTTGTTTTTTATGCATTGTGACAAGAGTTGTTTTTTTAGTCCCTAATTGTAGTACAGCATGTTCTATTCTTTTTCTACTTGGTTTGTTTTGTTTTGTTCTCTGGCAACAACTCGTGCCGAATAAAGTCAAATTGAACTAGTGCAAACTCGTGCGTTGCGCACGAGAGGCCACAGCCTAAGTGTGCGTGAGCGGAGCGAGCTAATACTCATGACATTAGTTATAAAGGGTCTCTTACTTACATCACCATTACATCACTAGCCAATCGGAGTACCCTACGTAACGTAACGTACCCTAGTACCCTAAGTAACTACAGCAAATGAGACAAAATTAGACGATTGAACAGCTTGTGAAGTTTACGTCCGGCCTCTCTCCCCCACTTCTGTGTAACTCTCTATAACGCAGTGGTTTTCAACCAGTGGTCCCAGGGACCACCAGTGGTCCTTTAGAGGGTTCCAGGTGGTCCCCAGGTAAATGACGGAAAGTCGGTTAACCAGAGGTAACTCTTTGAGAGCGTAAAAATGAAACCAAATGGACCCTTGCGGGTCCATTTGGTTTCATGTTTACACTCTCAAGAGTTAGAATATTCACCATCTGAATTAGCCCCAAGTCTACACAACTTAGAGAATGTACAAAATTTAATGGTCATTTTGATCTGAATGTTTTGTTTTCTCCGAAATCCAGGCTGGAATTGTGGAAAAAGCAAAAACAAATCTTTAGTTTTGGGGTCTGTGGGGCTAAAAGGTAATCAAATAGTGGTCCGTGGCTCAAATTGTGAATAAATAGTGGGCCCTGGTATGAAAAAGGTTGAAAGCCACTGCTCTAACGGGTCCATTTGGTCGGTTCCATTGGTGCACTCTCTCTCACCCTCCCCTGACCCCAAATGTCATGACAGCTCTGAAATGAGCGGAATTTGGAATATTTTTGTGAAACTGACTGCATCTCCCCCTCCCTCCCTCCCTCCCTCTCTGTTTGTGTTTTTGTATTGCAGGAGAACCAGCCATCATGTCCTCTCCAGTGCAAACTCTCTGCTGACGGAACGAAGCATTCATCCATCCTTACACGCACACAACAGGACCAGCAGCGTTCCACCACCCAGCACAACGCTTAGGACCGAGCGAGACGGAGAGAGAGAGTCAGTAGTTAAAGCAAAAGAGAGAAAAAGCGAGGCAAAAGAGAGAAGAGGGGAGAGAAAGAGAGAGAGAGAGAGAGAGAGAGAGAGAGAGAGAGAGAGGGGAGAGAGAGAGAGAGAGAGAGAGAGGGTTTGGTGTGAGAACAGTAGATGGATGCTGTCCGGATTGAGGGGACAGCTCATTCTTCACTAAAGGGGAAGCCAAACATTACAAAATGGAGTCGAAGGATAGGAACACGGCAGGAGGTAAGAGTTCCACCACCTGAGGCGCTTCGGGGGTGTGTGAGTGTGTGTCTGTGTGCGTGTGTGAGAGAGAGATAGAGAGAGAGAGAGACAGAGAGTTTCACAACTGTCTCCCAGCATGTACTTGAGTGTGTGCGTGACATGGTGTGTGCGTTGTCAGGCCCAAGTCATTTTGTGCCTGTCGTTATACCAGCGAATTCCTCTCCACACACACACACACACACACACACACACACACACACCACACACACACACACCACACACACACACACACACACACACACACACACACACACACACACACACACACACACACACACTGGTATGTTTATGTGTGCCTTCATCTGTAACTGACTGTTTGTGACCCAGGCTAAGTCTTTGGATTTTTTTGTCACATGAAAGCAGGGACCTCAAACTGACATATTGGTTGTTCAGTTTGACACCACCAGTTTTGGAGATAATATTTGTTGTTGTCCTGCATAAAACGATTTGACAAAGCTACAAGTATTTATTGCATGTTTATTACATGGATGCTCCAATCAGAAGCCAGCGTTCTGGTCATGTGAGAGGTGACATATTACACTATAACTCACCGCTCCGCTCTATATCGGACCGCTGCATAATCAAGGTCCCCAAAGTGCAAACAGCTGTGCTAATATCAATCCGCGGTGCGCTCCCGCATTTAGTTCCAGCACGCCGTTAGCGGGTCCATTTGGTTAGCTACGTATTTGGTTGTTTACATGCCGTTGCCGTCACCCTCTCAAGGACCACGGGTGGTCCTCGGAGCACTGGTTGAAAACCACTGACGTAAGCCATGTAATAAGCGGGATAACACCCTTCGAACCAGTGATTTGTTTCCTAATAGTTAGGAAACAAATCACTGGTTCGTCGGGTGTTGCAGATATGGTTCCACCACAACCACACATTGCACCCTCCTCGCCCCACGAAATCACTTGAACCACTTCGAGACGCCAGGATGGAGATAAATCTGAAAATTCCCATGGTCGGAAAAAAGGGTGGAAGATTAAGAAAAAGACGGAACTTTAAGGCAATAACAAGCATATTGAGAACCAGTCATCAATAAGCTTTTGCCTGTATCAAGCTTGTTATCGGCGCATCAATATGGGCACCTACTGGCAAATATTCAGACGAAAATCCTGTCTGTTTCTCCTGTGAAAAACGCTCGCGTTCTGGCCAAAAAGTGCCTTTTATCTGTGCCTTAATAACACAAGCCGTCTTTGCTTTGGCGAGTAGGTAAAACAGTCTTTATATTTCCACTATAGAGGAAAGGCTGGTGGGAATTCCATCCAAGAGATTACGTTGTCTTTCATATACCGTAGCTCCACTGCAAGGTAGAATCATAAAAGCAGTGGAGCTATGGACCAGAGCTAGAGGCCCATGATGTCATGAGTAAACAATCAAGAGGAAACCGAGAAATAAATGTAATCACAAACACGTCGGTCTAAAAGCGTATTGATAAATGCAAACCAGCACTGTCCGGGGAAACAAAATTACACTTTTAATGGTACAAAAATGTAACCTGACCTCAGTCTGAATTATCATTTTGTTTCACTTCATTATTTAGACGTCCCTCTCTTCCACAGCAGGATGGGCGTTATCAAAGCAGCAGTCTTAACGGTGATTGGTTATTTGGAAAGCAGACGACGTTGGGGTCGAAGTGATTGACAGGGCTGTTGGCCAATCACATGCTGGGATTATATGGCGACTTTGGGAATGTATCGAGTGACAGGGCTGTTGGCCAATCAGGTGCTGGGATCGGATTTCCAACCCAGCCCCAAAGGCAGGGAAGCCAGTCCTTGAATCACAGGGAAAAAAATAAGCTAGTATTTTTTAAGGTGCTGACTCAGGGCTGAGCCAGGCTAACAAAAATGTGCCCAGTTAACAGTTCTTTAATAGCTATTATTTAATGCATTATTAATTCATAGTTTCAATTTCATTTTATTATTTATTAATTTTATTTGAAGGCCTTAATAAGATATACTGTACTGGTTCTGTTCACTATGTAATGTCTCCTGTCTTTCCACTATTTAATATAAAATGCTGGATAGTGGAACTCGATAAGGACCTGGCATGATAACCCTGATCGGAGGTGATCATTATCAATTAAAATGAACAGGCTCCAACCCTATTCATAAAGGATGGTACCAGCTGTCTAGTGTATGATAGCATCTGTTATGTGACAGGTGATGCGATGTAGGGCAGAGTCCATCATCTACTTCAGCTTTATTATATGGGCTGATCTTTAAAACCATGTAGTTTTTAAAGATCTGTAGTGACACAGCGTGCATGCTTGTATGTATGCACGCTTGCATGCATGTGTGTGTGTGAGGGGGCGGATGAAAATCGTGTGGCAGGAGAAAATGGTGCGGCAAATGGTGCGACACCCATACCATCTTTTGGTTACAGGATTTTTATTAGGCAATTAAGCATCAATAATAACATCAGTTGTTGTTAAATTTGCAACAGACATGCAGCATGGATAAAGCTAAAGGTCTGACTCAGAGAGTTTTCCGTTTTCAATGACGGAATGCTGTTGGTTTAGTGGTGTCACAACTGTAGTTACTTAGTAGCATAGTGTTTCACATCATTTTATTATAAGCACTTTAATTTGAAATATCTTTGGGTTGTTTTGCATTCCATCATGTGTCGTGGGACAGTCAGGGCATTTAGGGGGGGATTGCCCCCCAATGCCATGTCTAGATCCCCCTGGTGTGTGTCAGGTCCAGGTGGTCTCTGGCTTGTCCTTGAAGGAGAAACAAAGTTGTGCGCTGCTGCGTCAGACCTCTAACTAGACAGAAGGCGAAGACGAGGACTCCATATTCATGACCCTGCAGCGCAGCATAAACCCTGGGTGTTGATTTAACCCTAGCAGGGTCTGTAGTCACACCCTTACGGGCTGCGTTTCGGTCCTTTAATTTAAGATCAATGGAACATTTCTCCCTGTGCACGTTGTTCGGCGTTGACGGCGCCTCCCTTCCCTTCCCCACAGCCCCGGAGGCGTGCCTGGAGGGGGAAGCGCATAAGCGTATGCGACCTGATGAGTGTACCTATAGCGCAGTCCTACAGGCGCTTACAAATTATACTGCAGGACAGAAATCCCTAGTTAAGCGTGCTCTACTGACATGCACTAGGGCGCAGCGCGGCACAAAGTGACGCACTTTGATCTCACATTACTCCCACAATGGGTAGTTGATGCAATTAGACCGAGACCTAACATCATGTCACGTTTATTGGGGTTTATTGGGGTCATAAAACCCAAAAGAAAAAAGGAAAAGACATGAGAAATGAATGTCATGGAAGCCATCAGTATACCATACGAGTATGTAGAGCGAGAAAAGGTAGAACGGTATAGTACGGATAGCAAGCAGCCTTGTTTGACGCCTATATTTTTTGGATGAATGCAGTGGTTAAAGGGAAGTCCATACATCTTGATGACATCATCAATATGTATTTTCACCATGTTAATGAATTTCTTTAGACGCTTCTTTTTTCTGAGAGCGTACAAATGGAACCAAATGAACCCGTTAGGGTTCATTTGGTTGCATTTGTACGCTTCCAGAAAAAATGTTGAAAATGGGTGGAATTCCCCTTTAACACCATGAGCAGAGATGGGTCTAACTACTGACTAGTAATATTATTACTTTTCTCTATAACAAGTAGTACTATAATGAGATTACATCCTACGAAACGGTATTGAGTTGGTGAATGGAGATGAGCTGATGCCACTTTACCTCTGTGTGTCCTCCTTATATTAGGATTATTAAGTAGTTGTAAAGTGGGTGACTCTTCTGACTAAAAAGATTGTGTTGTTGTCCTTTTTTCCCAGGTGGGGTGGTGCAAAAGTAATATAAAAGTAATTTGTTACATATTACGGAATAAGTAATGTAATATTATTACTCTCTACTCACCTAAGTAAGGTATAAGTAGCAGTTTCTACATGCTAAAACCATAAAACCTCTGTGTACTAAAAAACGCCTAGCTTCACATTCTGACAGCTGGACTAAAAGCTACAATACACAGTACAGAATACAGAATCCCTTAACAATAGGAGCAAGGTTAGTGCAAATAGTGAGCTCAAACCAATACAATGAGAAAAAGTGAATATCTATTCTGCACTCACTTGTATACAATTCATAGATATCTTTATTTCATGAAAAAGGGGAATATCTGCTCTCACTTGTACACAGTTCATATCTTTATTTGAGTGCACAGCAGCAGTCCTGCACCTAGAGCACTGTGCCGAGTACTGATAAAGATACCTGTGAACTGTATATACAGTACAAGTGAGGCTGGATATTCCCATTTTTCCATTTATCTTCAAAAATCTGCAGCCATCAGCAGCTGAGACTACAGTATAAGCTGGTCTCCCTGAGTAGAACGCGCTCAGTGTTGCCAACTGCCAAAAACCAAAATGCACTATAGTGGCACTTCCAAAATGCACTAGAATGCGCTCAATGCTTGGTTTCTCTAGTTGTGTAGACTTGGGCTAATTCACGTGAAGAATATTTTAACTCTTGAGAGTGTAAAAATGAAACCAAATGGACCCGCAAGGGTCCATTTGGTTTTATTTTTGCGCTCTGAAAGAGTTACATCTAGGTAAAGGTATTAGTAAGTGATTTCACTTAATTCAAATAGTGTTGCTTCAAATAGTGTTGTCAAATAGTGGTGGTGACCATATAAGGAGTTCCTTCCCGTTCCCCAGTGAGCTCTTGGGGTCAATAAACCCTAGTTTCAGTTGGACTTTGGGATAAAAGCCTTTCGTCCAATCAGGATTGAGTGGGGGTGGGCCTTGGTGTATGTGTTGTTGACATGCTGTACTTCCCCTCACTGTAGAGCGTGTGCATGTGAACATCATGCTACTGGGGAGGGACCAGAGGTTTTTCCAAATCACTTATACCTTTAACCAACTGTCCATGATTTAGCCTGAGGACCACAGTTTGAAAACCACTGTCATAGGAGGAAAAAATGGTGAAAAATGAGGGTTTTTCACCATTCATTGTCAATCGATTTCGCCCCAACTCATCAGCCAAAAAGCACTAGAATTTCCGCCAGGAGCTTTTCACTAATTTTGGCGCTAGGAGGGGTCTGAAAACAAAAAAAAAGCTAAATATAGCGTCAAATGCGGCAAGTTGGCAAAACCGAGCGTGCCTTCACCTATAACAGTTTTATTGCTCAAACCATTACATTCATATCCATATTTCACTCTGATGTCTTGTGCGAGGGACACAGAAGTATGCACTCTTCATTTCACATAGCGGTCTCACATTGGCGAATACACTGCTCTGGTGGTATATATACTTACACCTAACCTCTAATGCTTAATCCTGATTTCCGACTCAATCTTGTAAGACCTGTCACTTCTAAAACCATAAAACATCCATTTCCCCCGAGTGAGGAGTGCAGGGGAAAAAATGGTCACACCGATACTGTATGTGTCATTCATAGAGTGTAGGTACACCAATATATCACGATATGATTCACTCGTTTGTGTCAGAAACCACGAGTGCGACTGTTATTAGAGTGCCCAGGTAAACTGCGCTTTGATTGAGTCATTGATTGAATGCTGTATGGGAAGAATTATAATCACTATAGGGTTACCCCACTCTGTATTTTAACGTGTTTTGATGTTTTTTGATGTTATACTTTAGCTATTAACAAATCTCAGATCTACATGCTCGTAGCGTGTCACTGAGTGGCGCTCTGTGAGCTTGTAGGTCTGCTATTTCTCGAAAAAAAAAAAAGTGAAAATGTGGTGCAAATCACTAACACTGAAACACATTTTTTCAGAAAAACTAGAATCTCGCATCAAAAACTAGAATCTAGCATCAAAACAAGAATCTACTGTAGTGTCAAAAAATAGATTCTAGCGTCAAAAACTAGAATCTAGCATCAAAAACTAGAATCTACTGTAGCGTCAAAAAATAGATTCTAGCGTCAGAAAACTAGAATCTAGACAACGAGAGCTACTGTAGAATCTAGCACAAAAGACTATAATCTGGTGTCAGAAAATAGAATCAAGTGTTGAAAACTAGAATCAATCAATCAATATCCAATGTGACCACCGGAAAAAGATCCTTACGGTCTTGTTTTACCATTCATGTCTTGGGTAAATCACGGCAAATTAATCTTTAGTAGCAAAATAGATAGCCTGAAAGCTGTATGGTGTGTTCCTCCCACCGAAAGACAAAGATCAAGATCAAGAGAAGTTGAACCTTTGCCACGTCTTTGCTTTGACTTTGTATGTAATTGTGCGACAAAATGATTTGATCTTTTTTGTGGGGGGGATGCGGTCTTCATGAAATCCTAGCCGTGTAATTAATACAAGCGCACAAGCACGCACGCACGCACACGCACACACCTCATTGTCATCTCACCTTCTCTCCTCCGTACCCGCCCCTTGTGTGTCCTCATCTTTGCTTGGCCTCTGTGACCCCCACCTAACCCCCCCCCCCCCCTCCACAGGCTATTTTTAGGCTTCCTGTTTCCTTTCCTCTCAACACGCGAAAACGTTCCACGAGAACAGTTCAACCTGACCTTTCATCATCATCATCACCATCATCTAACATTCCCCTTCTCCTCCTCCTCTCCTTCAACCTCTATGTCAGGGGTTTTCAACCTTTTTGATCCCAGGGACCACCATTTATTCAGAATTTGAGCCACGGACCACCATTTGAGGACATTTTAGCACCACAGACCCCAAATCTAAAGATTTATTTTGCTTTTGTCCACAATTCCAGGCTGGATTTGGGAAACAAAACAGGCAAAGCATACATTCCAAAATGGCCAGTTCAGATGATGAATATGTTAACTCTTGAGAGTGTAAACATGAAACCAAATGGACCCGCAAGGGTCCATTTGGTTTCATGTTTACGTTCTCAAGAGTTACATCTGGTTAACCAACTTAGCTGGGGACCACATGGAACCCTCTCAGGGACCACTGGTGGTCCCCGGACCACCGGTTGAAAACCCCTGCTCTATGTCAGTGTTTTTCAACCTTTTTGACACCGGGGCCCACTATTTATTCAGGTTTTGAGCCACGGACCACCGTTTGATGACATTTTAGCCCCCACAGACCCCAAAACTAAAGATTTATTTTAGCTTTTGCCCGCAATTCCAGGCTGGATTTGGGAAACAAAACAAGCAAACGTACAGATCAAAATGACCATTCATCTTCTACATTCTCTAGTTGTGTAGACATCCATTCATTTTTACGCTCTCAAGAGTTACATCTGGTTAACCAACTTAGCTGGGGACCAACTGGGACCACCTGGAACCCTCTCAAGGACCACTGGTGGTCCCTGGACCCCTGGTTGAAAACCACCATACTGTCATCAAAATGCTGATTTCACACATTGAGAAAAAAAGCCAATCTACAAGCCATATCCATACAAGCCATATCTACAATCCATATCTACAAGCTCACGCTGTGAGCTGTGAGAACTACACATGCTGAAAAGTATGCAGCAAAGTATAAAATGACCCTTTCACCTTCATGGATGTACCTTTCCAATATTTTCCCGTAGTTTAGTTATTGCCTATTTGATGACAGCACATTTCATCTTTAGTTTCATTCATCATATCTTAACCGCTTCCATGCCACTGCTGATGGTGGCACAAATCTGGCCAGTGCCACCATATGACCCTTCACCACAAATCACAGGCAATCACGTCAGATTCAAACTGCCCATAACCCGCATCATCCTCTATCGGTTGAATTTAGGATGATGCCCTCTGGACGTCGTTATATGACCCCTCGAGGAAGGACTAATCGCTACACGAACAGCTTCATTCCATCTGCTATCAGATGCTTAAATTCCAGGGGAATCCAAGTGTAGGTTGTCCGGTTACACAGAGGTGGCAGGTCCACGGTATTTATTTATTTCTTGATGCAGGTTGTTACATTTATTTATTGCATATTTATGGGACACTTTGAGCTTGTCCATCCACTTGCCCGCTGTCGAATGAATTGTCTGTTATATGTCTGTATATTTCTTTTTTTTTTTTTTTTACTGTTTGTATGACTAAGCACCTTAGTTGCAATGAATTGCCCAGTTTGGGATCAATAAAGTAATCTGAATCTGATTCTAAATCTGCATAACATCCACTAGGATTGTCACTGTGTAGCAGCAGTGTCAAAGGCCTCTCTCAGTGGGTGACTCGATCATGCTTTTTGACACATCAAAGTCTAACCAAGCTGGAAATATCACATTGTGAGCAGATTATGAGCCATAATGCACACAGGGACCACATGCATCTGTGCATGGACTTATTTTGTCTACTTTTAGCTGGTCGTGATCATCGGTTAGCTAAAAATGCTAATTAATGGGGGGAATAATACTAATTAAAATTAGGGCTGGGACTTTAACTGATAAATTGACATTAATTCATTACAGAAGCAATAATGCAATTAAAACAATGAAGTCATAAACACACATACAGTATATAGTATTTTGCACCACAGAACCTTTTTCACTGGATGGATTTCAGCGATCATAGTGGTGCACACAATGGGAGAAGTCAATCAGGTTAACCTGCCATTGATCTGATCTCCCATTGTTCCAGGTGGTCCCCAGCTAAACCAGACGTAACTCTCGAGAGAGTAAAAATGAAACCACTACACTCTCAATAGTTAAAATATTCATGATTAAGATTAATTGAGAAATCTACACAGTGGAAAAGAATGGTCATTTTGATTTACTGTATGTTTGCCTGTTTTGTTTGCGAAAATTCAGCCTGGTATTTTGGGGGGAAAAAAGTAAAATAAGTCTTTAGTTTGGGGTCTGTGGGGAGAAAATGTCATCAAATAATGGTCCGTGG
Organism: Benthosema pterotum; assembly: GCA_039105355.1. NCBI lineage: Eukaryota > Metazoa > Chordata > Actinopteri > Myctophiformes > Myctophidae > Benthosema > Benthosema pterotum. The sequence goes on from CM076967.1 coordinate 8,093,321, forward strand.
TAAACCACCGTTATATATACCAATCTGTTTTAATTGGCCCCAAAAATGACCTGCTTCTCAGGTCAAATATTGATTTAGATTAATTAAAATCAATTAAAACCTCAAATTGATTTCATTATTATTTTTTAATCGAGTCCGACCCCTAATTAAAATGCCTAGGAAGTAAATCGAATCTTGTGTTGATTACATTGAAGTACTTGTCTTAGATCTGGTCATCCGGGGTCAGTTCTTGAAGGGTCGAAGATCATTTTTCACCATAGTGTATTAGCCGATGAAATCAATACTGGCTGAAAGCCAAGACACTCCAGGGACCGCTGCATTGTAGGGGGTCCCTGGGAGGTGTGCTGGAACAGACACTGAGAAACACTGTGTAGCAGTGGCGTTTCTAAGCAATTTGGAGCCCTAGGCAAGATTTTCCCTGGAGCCCCCCCTTACCAAATTGGACCCTTACGGGTCCAATTTGGTAAGGGGGGCTCCAGGGAAAATCTCCTGTAATATGGCGCCCCCAAGGGATAACATTATGAACTATTTTTAAACTAAATAACTGTTAAACAATGCCCAATGCAGCCCCCACCACTGTACTAGCACCAAAAAGTATAGACTTTGACGGAGGAATAAAAATAATAAAGATGAGCTCCTTACTCGGACTGCTGTTCCCCACTGAGTGAGGTCTTTTATTGAACACGCCCAGGTTCAGTTACGCCCACCAATGAGGGCGTTGCAAATTAAGTCTAACACTTTGCCCATTTCAAAATGATACCAGTAAGTTACAATTAAGAGCATATTTCTACAATAACATTATTTTATTATGTGTTCAATTAAATGTTCAATTCTAGTTTCCCCCTCCCCTCATGGTCGCCCCCCTCCCCTCGTGGCGCCCTAGGCAACTGCCTAGTCTGCCTAATGGCAAAAACGCCCTCGCTGTATAGCTAATAGAACCCAAGTCCCCATTGTCACCTAAAAATAAAACGTTAACTACTGTTTAAAACCAGCGTTTGCGGCGGTTTAACCTCCGTTTGTGTGTCAATGTGTCCTCACCTCGGGGTCACATTGGCTCAGCGCGTTGCCACGTTCCCAGTGGCCTTTTAAATAAATGATGTGGTTTTTTGGGGGTTGTTTTTTCCATATTATGCCCTTTGACATGCCCTTTAAAGCGCAGCTCAAGACTTATTTATTAGCACTTTGCTTTTAGTTGATTTTTAATCCCCTCATGTCTTCTCCTCCACCGTATTGCCTCGTATATATATCCAATGCCTGCGCTGCTATTGTTTGAATATTTTATGTTTGTGTTTTATGTCTCGGCTTTTCATTTTTCTTTATCGCTCAGAAAGCACTTCGGGGCTGCATTTCATCATGTCGTGAAGTTTTATTATATTACACTCTACAGCACATTTTCATTCCGCCATTATTGTAACTTGTGTTGTTTTCACCCGGTGTGAATGTGTCTAATGTATAATCCTGGGCTCTACACTCCCTCTACCAACGCGGGGAGAGCAGCGGACTGACCTCATGCTTCCTACTGAGCTCATGTTTCCTACTACGCATGAGGGAGTCCCAGTCCGCTGTTTTTTCACCTGACAGGGGGAGTTTCTCTGGTTGGACGTAGCGCATGGAAGGAACTAGACCACAACCGATATATTCGGTATTTTTGGCCGATATATCGGCCAATATATCAGTGTTATCAGCCGATATATATCATGATTGGCCAACATAGCTGATACATGCCTGGAACAGAAAAAAAAATTTGTCGTATTTGATTGTTAACTTGAAAAAGAAAATAAATTTTAAGTAATAATATAAGTTTTAAATTTAAAGAGTCTTTATTGCATTTTTTTTTTATAATTTTAACATCGGTCTAATCATTTTTTATAATTTAAACATCAGTCTAAAATAGTGGTGTCAAACCCAAATACAGAGTGGGCCAAAATAGAAAAATTGGTACAAGTCGAGGGCCGGAGATACCGGTCTGTGTTTCGACACCGGTTTACGTCCCTGTCAAACAGCAAAAAAGTAATTTTCCATCAAAAATCAATTTGTCTTAATGAAAGGATAATTGTAAAGAAGAAACTGCCTGCATTACAAAACTGTTTTACGTTTTAATGAAAAATAGCAGGTGTTCGCGTCTCATAGCGCGCCACAGAGTGGCGCGCTATGAGACGCGAACACCTGCTATTTTTCAGGGAAAATCTTTTTCTTCTATAATCCTCACCAAGTGCTAAGTTAATTGAGAAAGTAAATGAGACTGAGTTGAGGAAGTAAAACAATTAGTTGCATTCATTTCTTATCACGGCGTGTGCAATATACCAGAGGGCCAGTTCTAATAACTATTTCAATATCATCCCGCGGGCCAAAGATAACCCCTTCACAGGCCTGATTTGGCCCCCGGGCCTTGAGTTTGACATATGTGGTCTAAAACATAAGTGACATCGGTGTTGCTTTTTCCAAAAATGGGTATCGGCTCTAGAAGGAAGACTCCATTCCAACCAGTTCACCACACTGTCATCATATTTGACACACACATCCCAAACCACCAGGGAGTAACATACACCATAGATCGGTCTCCATGCTTCCCTAATCTGCACCGCGAAAAGGAAAGCCTGGTCGCAAGCTAAGGCAAAGAGTCCCGTGGATCAGTGTCCGTTGGAACATCCATCAGATGTATTTCCCCCCCGGATACGACATTTTCCTGACCAATCACAGCTCTTGTTTCAAACAAAGAGAACGTAAACTGATTTGCAATAGGGTTTCCAGCATCAACGTCACTTTCTTAGGCCGTAGTTCCACCGAAATACACAATGTCCGCTGTATAAACTCTACAGGGTATGTCTCGTCCAGCATGGACACACACCACTGTCAAACCTCTGGACCACAACACTGTTCTGACATCACAGTAAAATCTGTATAATCTCCATGTACTGTATGGGCATAGCTTGACAAAGGCATGCAAAGGGAAACAGACATAATAACTGAGTGGAGCGTGCATTTCCAACTTGCACTCTCACAATTATTACAATGGATGCACTGGCATATTTCACAATAAAGGAGAGGAGAGTGCCAGCAGATATGACAGATTTGACTCCTGAAAAGCCCCGCTTTTAGGAGACATAACGTTCCATTCTCATCTTGTCTTGCCTTACCTTAGCTGGTCACTCTGAAGTGTCTCTAGAAGTGTTGATATTTCAAACCAGAGGCATGCTGAAGTCAGACATGAAGGCAGAACGTCGTCCATCTGTTCCAAACCACGGAGGGTTCCCTAGAATAAGAAGATACAAGACATTATTTTGGAGCCGCAAACAAGGAAATGTACATGCAGGAACTTTTTGCATAACATTTTCCAATTCAGTAACACCATTAGAGTTACTGTGTTTTCAATGGGTTAGTTACCGATGTCTACCATATAATGTAATCCAAAAGAACCATTTCCTAACCCTGCCAGTATCTGTCATGTAAACTTAGATGCAACTCTTTGAGAGCGTAAAAATGAAACCAAATGGACCCTTGCGGGTCCATTTGGTTTCATTTTTACGCTCTCAAGAGTTAAAATATTCATGTGAATTAGCCCAAGTCTACGCAACTAGAGAATGTAGAAGATTAATGGTCATTTTGATCTGTATGTTTGTTTTTCGTTTCCCAAATCCAGCCTGGAATTGTGGACAAAAGCAAAGGAAATCTTTAGTTTTGGGGTCTGTGGGGCGAATTAATAGTGGGCCCTAGGTGTCAGAAAGAAACCACTGTTTCATATGAAAACCTTTGGAGTTGCCCACCCTGCCATTCTTCCGGCCCACCCTAGCTAAATCCATCCCTGGTCCAGAGTGAAACACATTTCACATGAGAAAAATAAATTGTCTTCCACAGGATATAACCTCATCATAATGGTGATGATGAGTGGGCAACATAAAATATAGGGCAATTACTTTAGGTCTGACTGTGCATGGGCTTCAGTATTATATCCATATCATTACACCGGATATTGTCTGTGATTTGGGATATTGTGTTTAATCAAACCAAGGCTAGACCAGTGACATTAGGGAATGTTTCTGTCTTTCCTGGCCACTGGGCCAGCACCTGCTGACCTAGGTGCAGGTGCATGCCAGATATAGGCTCCGGCCTGACAGCGCGTCGCGTGTTCGAGTCCCCGTTCATGACGGCTTTGCTGTACATCTCTCCCCCTCTCTCCTTCCCACTTTCCTGTCAATCTTCACTATCAATAAATACTATCAATAAATCATGCTGCAGCTGTTTCCCTGCAGACGGACACTTGCTTTCCCCTTCAGACAGTCCAGAACTTTATTGTCGTCAACAAATAATTGACGTCAGGCTCATGACAAGGTGGTGGTAGTGCGGAGGAGGAGGGGGTTGTGTGTGTGTGTGTGTGAGGCGGCGTTTTAGCCAATCAGAGCACAGCGGTCTCCAGCAGTTTCACAAAGAGCCAATAGAGTGGAGGTGAGGTGGAGTTAGATTAAGATCTGTTCACAAACACAGAGTTTGCACACACGAAGGATGCCTGTACCTTAAAACAGTGGCTTTCCAGTTTCCACCAGTGGTCCTTGAGTGGGTTCCAGGTGGTCCCCAGGCTAATTGATGGAAAGTTGGGTAACCAGATGTAACTCTTTGAGAGCGTAAAAATGCAACCAAATGGAGCTTGTGGGTCCATTTGGTTTAATGTTTGCAGGTGATTTCTGGACTTTTTGAATTGCAGATTTTAATTATTATGAATAATAATTTGGTAAGCTCAGGCCTAAGTCTGGCGGTGTAGGCTTTTAACTTACACCACCAGGCCCCCGACCTGATTTGCTGCCATGCAGCCAATGAGAAGTCTTACAGGGGCGGCAGTGTCTCAAGGGGTAGAGTCCCCGGACGGTAACCGCCGGTTCGATCCCGGGCACCCGCAGAGTTAGCGTCGAAGTGTAATTGAGCAAGAAATTGAACCTCTGATTGCACCAGGTGTGCTAGTAGGTACCTTGCATGGTCTCCACTTCCATCAGTGTATGAATGCGTATGAATGCACCATTTACCCTATACCTGGCTACACTATAGCGTTCGAGAATACGAGCCAATGTGTGAATTGTAAAGTCTCATATTCGTGACCCCTCTCCTGTCCTCTCCTCTCCTGTCCTCCAGGCATGGTGTGTGAGAAGGGCATCCAGATCCTGCTCACCACGGTGGGGGCGTTCGCCGCCTTCGGGCTGATGACGGTGGCCATCGGCACCGACTACTGGCTGTACTCGCGCGCCATGATCTGCAACAGCACGGCCAACATGTCGGCCGACGACCCGCACAACAAGGACAAGAAGGACCCCGGGGCGCTCACGCACTCCGGACTGTGGAGGATCTGCTGCCTGGAAGGTAGGGACGGACGTACGGACGGACGTAGGGACGGACAGGGCCCATCGAGGCCTCGTGTACATACAGTATATCAAACTCATGTTCTGTGTTCTGTCCGTGTTTGAGGGCCGCCTTGGTGCTTTTCCAAGTGCCAGTCATCTACACCAGGGGTTTTCAACCTTTTTCATCCCAGGGACCACCATTTATTCAGGATTTGAGCCACGGACCACCATTTGAGGATATTTTAGCCCCACAGACCCCAAATCTAAAGATTTATTTTTGCTTTTGTCCACAATTCCAGGCTGGATTTGGGAAACAAAACAAGCAAAACATCCATTCCAAAATGGCTAATTCAGATGATGAATATTTTAACTCTTGAGAGTGTAAAAATGAAACCAAATGGACCCGCAAGGGTCCATTTGGTTTCATTTTTACGTTCTCAAGAGTTACATCTGGTTAACCAACTTAGCTGGGGACCACCTGGAACCCTCTCAAGGACCACTGGTGGTCCCCGGACCACCTGTTGAAAACCCCTGATCTACACATAGACAGATCTACTGTAGGGGCCCCTGGGCCACCACCAGCCAAAGGTGGTGGTGGCCCTACACCGGAGCATTTTTCTTCCAATTACGGCGCATAGTGTCTGCACACAGACACATCAATTATGACATATAGGCCTGAGATTTTCACCTGCATTTCTGCAGGATTTACAGCAAGGGATTGTTTAAAAATAATACACAACCAAAAGAACTAAGCCAAATACAAACTGTTTGAGTACTGTACCACATCGTTAGTCGATAGTTTATCGATAGTTTATAGCAGGGGTGGCCAACCAGTCAGAGACTAAATGCCACGTTTTTACCGTGTTGCTGCAAAGAGCCACATCATGCAGATGGACACACATGAACATCACCCCATCCCTTCCTCTCTCACACACACACACAGACCTCTGCTCAGCCAGACACACACCAACATGATAATGACTCCTAGCCCCCACGACCCGACTTCGGATAACCGGTTTAAAATGGATGGATTATATAGGCCAGTTATTTTCAATAATTAACATTGTGTACACTGTCTCACACACAAACTCTCAGTTGAACCAGTTCCACAAACAAAAATATAACATTGTGAGCTCACACGCACAAAATCGATTTTATAATCATAATATAGGGAATGAATGGCTGTGCCAAGCCCAGCAATTTTGACACTTGTCATGTGAAAGGCCCTTAAGAGCCGCAAGAAACCAGCCAAAGAGCCGCATGCGGCTCAAGAGCCACAGGTTGGCCAGGCCTGGTTTATAGGACTGTTGGGGTTATTTTATTGACACGAAATGAATAAGGCCATTGTTAATCACAGTGACAACGGCCATGTGCGTCACTGTTGTTCACGGTTACCCCCTTTTGTGGTTGCGCCCTGAGCTTGAACGCCTGGGATGTTGTCGGCCAGTGGTGGAAAGCATTACTCCCGTGTTTTACTTTGAAGTAAAAGTCCTAAATACTGCTTTTCAGAAAACTAAATATCTGGAAATAAAACATTCACTTCAGTAAGAGTACCAAAGTATTGGCATCAAAATGTACTTAAACAAATCAAAAGTAAAAGCAAAGTATTAGGCAGGAATGTCCCATTTAAAGTTTTCAAATGCAAATGAAAACATTTGAAAAAAGCTGCCATAGATTGGCTTTTTTCAAAAGGTCTAAATGTATATACAATATAGTGCTGAAGTGGGCGTTTTATCATAACTTTCACAGATCTATGAAGCAATTAGTAACTAGTGTGTGTGTGTGCAGGGTGCAGGGACCTCATGTAGTAGATCAGTGGTTCTCAAACTTTCCTATTTTTTATTCCAAGGAGGATGGACTCCCTCGCGACGGGACTGTTCCGTTAGTCAGTTATATGGATTGGTCGACAGAAGCCCAATAATACAATTTGATATATCTCCGGTTGGCTGCCAGCTAAATACTCTACAGTAGCTACTTTTGTTCAATTTTTTAGTTTGAATCCTGAAATGTTTCAAACCGTTTTGGACATGTGAGGTTTCCACCTAACACATATCACACAGGACCCTTTCCCTGTGTTGTAGTACTACATTCCATCATGTCCAGGCTGCCTGGATTGATTGATTGATTACCTTTGGAGCATGTGCCATTTGAAGTATTTTGATGCATGATATTTCCCCTGAAAACAGTCCCTAGACCTGTTGTCAGACAGAAACATAATCCACCGCTGTGATGCCAAACAACTTGTGGAACAACTACAAACTGTCATGGCTGGACCGAACCCCAAGACCACTGGTGGTCCCCGGACCACTGGTTGAGAACCCCCTGCTGTAAGGCGACGGAAACCTTTCAAGCGTCAACGTCATCAACACAGGCACACATTTCTGTCAAGTAGATCACCTTTATGAATTAACCCTTAGTGTCCTGAACGCGTTTTGGTGTTTTAGCTGTTGAAAAATAGCAGATCAACAAGCTCATGTCGCGCCACCGAGTGGCGCGACATGAGCTTGTTGTTCTGCTATTTTTGAAAAAATTGTGAAAATGTGCTGCAAATCTCTGAATACGTTATTTTGGAAGCAAACATTTTATCTCAATTTTTCGCTTCAACAACATGTTTTCAGATGTTGGTCTGCAGCCAAATATGGATAATTCTGGCTAGAAATATGTTAGCATCACTGACACAGGAGCACAGATTTTTCAGAAAAACTAGAATCTAGTGTCAGAGACTATAGAATCTAGTGTCAAAAACTCGATTCTAGCGTCAGAAAGTAGATTCTAGTGTCAAAAAGGAGATCCTAGCATCAGAAACTATCATTTAGTGTCAATAACTAGAATCCACTGTCGGAAGCTACTGTATAATCTGGTGTCAGAAACTCGAATCGAGGGTCAGGACACAATGGGTTAATACAGAATAACCTGCCAGGGTCCATTTATACACCGTCAGAGTTACAGACCTATGTGGGACAGGGGACAGGGGACATGGGGGCTGGTACTCGGACCCTACTTTTGGAACCATTGGCCTCCTAGACTCAAGATACTCTCACTTTGCAGACAGCCAAAGGAGATGTTTATACCTTGCTGTGTCCTTCCCTCGCCCCTCTCAAAATCTTGTACAATGAAAACCGTAAATGTCAAGGATGGATGCCGCATCGTTCCTGCTATGCCTGTAATGCGTTTATACGAGTGAGGTTTTGCTGCTGTAATCTGAACATCTGCTTTTGTTGTTGTTATTGCTGCTGCTGCTGTTGTCGTGGGAGTAGGAAAGGCCAGCACAGCCAGTGTGGCAGTGTTGCCAACTGCCAAAATCCAAAATGCACTAGTGGCACTTCCAAAATGCACTAGAATGCGCTAGATACTTGCCTGGAAGGGTTTATGACCATTAAATGACCATTAATCTTCTACATTCTCTAGTTGTGTAGACTTGGGCTAATTCACATGATGAATATTTTAACTCTTGAGAGTGTAAAAATGAAACCAAATGGACCCGTAAGGGTCCATTTGGTTTCATTTTTACGCTCTCAAAGAGTTACATCTGGTTAACCAACTATCCATCACTTAGCCTGGGGACCACTGGTTGAAAACCACTGTCATAGGAGGAGAAATGGTGAAAAATGAGGGTTTTATCTCTGGCGCCTGTCAACCAATTTCACCCCAACTCACCAGCCAAAAAGCACTAGATTTTCGGCCAGGAGTTTTTCACTAATTTTGGCGCTAGGGTGGTCTGAAAAAGCGCTAAATATACCGACAAATGTGCCAAGTTGGCAACACTGCAGTGTGGCAGTGAGGAGTAGAGACTGCTGACAGAGAGGTTGTTGTTCCCAACGGCCGACTGCAGACAAACAAACAAACCGTTTGCTTTCCAGTCGGTTCTGTCCAGATCTAGACGCTACATGCTCTTCTGTATGCCCTTTTACAGCACACCTCGCTCTTGGAAGCAGGGGCGGATCTAGGCATGGGCATGGGAAAGGGGGGGGTGGGGGGGCAATTGACTACACAGTCCACCAGAGTCCACTATCCTGGCCCTTCTGTTTCAGCCGTGCTTGTGTCAGTCTCTAGGACCCCGCGCCAGCAGGTGCTCTTCGGCCATCCTCTGGTTCTTGTGCGTGACCAGGGGCGGATTGGCCATCTGGAGTACAGGGAGTTTTCCCGGTGGCCTGCGCCACCTAGTGGCCTGGACAAGATCCAAAATGCACTAGTGGCACTTCGCTCGCCTGGAACATACAGATCAAAATGACCATTAATCTTCTACATTCTCTAGTTGTGTAGACTAAGTTGGGCTAATTCACATGATGAATATTTTAACTCTTGAGGGTGTAAAAATGAAACCAAATGGACCCGCAAGGGTCCATTTGGTTTCATTTTTACGCCCTCAAAGAGTTACATCTGGTTAACCAGCTGCCCCCCCAGGGTGGCCTGGCAAAGGCAAAATTGTCCCGGTGGGAAAATATGTGCCAATCCGCCCCTGTGCGTGACACTACTTATAGATAAAAGTAACAACAGCAGAGGGGAAGGTTTGGTGCATGAGAAGAAATATGGATTGAAAAGTTTCCGGCCAACAAAACTAAAAAAAATTGCTTTCAGGCAGGGACCTTGCACATCGATATTTCAAAGTTTTACGGCTTTATTTTTATTTTGTATAGATTAATGAGCTACTTCGTCTGCTTGCTATCTGCGTGCTTTGAAAATAATTGCCATAGCACTTGTCCTGCCATAGCACTTAAGACGACCTTGCAGGCCCTTGCAAGGCTAAAATATGTCACTGGGGATAGCATATTTTGTAAACATGTGTGGTGCAGAGTGCAAGTTTACATTGTACAGATGTTCTACTGTACAATACAATGGACATCAAGTATTTGATGCATTTGGCCTTGTGGTGTTTAAGCCATTTCAACCTGAGATCAGATACTACAAAAATGTCTTATAAATGAAGGGTTATGATGCTAGTCGATCCACGTTGCCGTTTTTCAACAGCAAATGTACAAATCACAAAATCACGCTAACCTGCGTTCAAGTTCAACATTCAGATTACAGTAAGACCATCTGCTAAATGCCTACATAGTAAATTCTTACAGGCTCGTAACCCTATGATATACAGTTTACAGGGAGATTGTTCCTTTAACTGGGTTGGCCAGTGATGAGTATAATGAGATTTTCTTGTGTTTACTTTCTGAGGAGGTCGCTCTAATCAGAGGAAGAGTTGTTATGTCATTAATCTTGTGCTGTTTGCTACGGAGCGTTGAACCTGGATGAACCCTGGCTGATCACACAATTGTTGTTCTGAGTTGTTTTGTGTTAATGAAATGATCACCAGTTCTACAACACAGACTGCTTTTTCTTCATAGCACAGAAAGAAAGCACAAGGATTACTCAGGAGAGGAGAGATACAGATCTTAGATTGAGCTTGCATGTCAGCTATTTTCTTAAAGCAATTTTGTGTTATTTCCAGTGTTGTAGTGGTTGGGACACCCTGTAAGACATGTGCATTTGCATGCACATGCACACACGGACACGACATTAAAACATATGGATGTGTATAGCCTGCTTATGCTACAATGCTTACTTATCCATAAAAGTAAATGACAAGTCAAAAAATATATTTTTGCTCAACCAAAATATTTCAGAAGTGAGAGAAGTGTGGGGACTGTGTCCCCTCGCGTCCCCCCTCCACTACACCCCTGGTTATTTCCTGCCATAAAAACTTTATTATTTCTCTATGGGAGCCACCGATTTGGGCGACAGCAGCAGAACGGGTCACGTCGGCCGACGTGGGTGGGCGACGTCGCCCGAAAAGATAAAAATTGGTGAGCTTTTCGGGCCGAATCGGCCGACGTTTGGCCCGGGGATAACCAATCAGAGCCAAGTGCTGCTTTTTTTGCCCTCGACCCAAAACCATTCGGCGCAGTTTGGTTCCTAGTTCCGTTCCACTTCCTCCTCCACCATACCATTTTTTTCAGTGCACCACAGCACCGTCGTTTACGGTACTCACTGTGCATGCCATTCTAAGCGAGAATTTACGGTAATGACCGTCGGCGTCGCTCATATGGCCAACGTTGCTTGTCCATCGCCCGCCGTCCCCCACCGTTAAAACGTACTGTACGTACGTGATTCACATCCACTGCCGCTTAGCTCCAGAAGATCCGATGATTTCCCTGTGTCCCCTAGGGTAGATACAAAAACATGCAGTAATCCTGGGCTCTAAACTGCCTCCCCCTGGCCAGCCGGGGCGCCTGATGGAGGGGACGGGAACTGGTTGGACTAACGTGTTCCTTCCACACACTACGTCCAACCAGGGAAACTCCCACCTGTCGGGTGAAAAGAAGGTGGCGCGACTCCTCATGCATTGAAGGAAGCATGAGGCCAGTCCGCTGCCTCCCCAGGTTGGTGGAGAATTATGTTCAGAGCCCAGGATCACATTAGGAATTGGCCCTGGGTGAAAAATGGGTTACAAAACCCCTTAATTAATTGCTAATTATTATTTCTTTACCATTATTATGATTATTAGTTTCACTTAAACATTGTGGTTGATGTTCAACGTTTAGTCTGTGAATGCCATTGGTTGTGATATTTGCATTCTAAAAGTATTCAGTGAAATATTTTCTGCCATTTCTGCTATTCCTCCATGGAATATATTCCTTCTTTCCACCGTGGGTGGGAGGTCCGCAGGGTAGATCTCAGAGGGAATTAGAAGTGATGACCCTGCATGCCTTGTGTTTTTTTCTTCGCACATTTTTCCGCCTCGCTCTACAGTTTTATTTGCAGTGTTAGACGTTAAGGGGCAAAGAATATGGGCCTTGAGGACCCAGAGAGTTCATAAATTCTATGAGAAATCTGCAACACTGGCACGGAACTTTAGAACTTGTATTAACCTGTTAACTGCAAAAAAAAAAAAAAAAACGTGACGTTTTAGATTTAAGTATAGCGGCTCTTGAGAAGTTGGGGAAACGAAGGTTTTGAGCAACCAAAACCAAACATATTTTGCAAAATCTTTTTGAGCATAGCAAATCTACAAGCTCACATCACAATGCAATGCGTTGTGAACTTGTATGTCTGATATTTTAGAATGAAGTGAAGAATAATTTGTCTCTCTCTGGGATGTAATGGAGACGAGCATAAAAAATGGAAATACTCGAGTAATGTAATAAAAGTACCTCACAACAGTGCAATAGACCTTTAGGTAAGCCCCGCCCTCTTGTCCACCCTAGGAAGGACACTTTCCAGCCAGGCTCATTCATTCCAATGTAAATATCATGTACATTACACAATAAATACTGGTTCATTTTTGGAACCAGACTTTCAAAATCTCTTAAAATCCAACAAAAAGTCATGCCCTATGCAGTGGAAAAATGTGTGTGACATTTATGTAGGAAAGCTATTGGTGGGAAGGTTTGTCTATCACATGTTATGCTTAGCTGTGATTGGACTATAGCAGTTTGGGGAGGGGCTTACTTAAAGGTCTATACTTGAGTATAAATATACTATTACTTTTTGCCATTGAACTGATAAGACCCTCCATGTCCCAAGATGCACTGCCCCTCCATCTGTCATGTTTTTTTTTTTTTTTAATTTGATGTTTTCTTTTTTTAATGCATCTGTTTTTACGCACATTTGGTTTTGCTACAGTATGGAGCATATTTCATACCTCGCAGCAAAGCCATTTTTGGAATGAATAATTTAAATTCAAAAAAATGCTTTAAACCCACTGCAACCAGGAAAGAAAGAATCTGCATGGGGCTGCGTCATTTTAGAGTTTGGCGTTGTCGGCTATGTGCAAAAAAATATCTTAATAAGCTTTTCTTGAAAATATATTTTTAAGGTTTTCTTGCATCTATTTCAGTGATTTTCAACCAGTTGTCTGGGGACCACCAGTGGTCCTTGAGATGGTTCCAGGCGGTCCCCAGCTAAGTTGGTTACCCAGATGAAAAGTTGGTTAACCAGATGTAACTCTTGAGAGCGTAAAAATGAAACCAAATGGACCCTTGCGGGACCATTTGGTTTGTTCACCTTTGTCTGAACACCATCCAATCAACATTAGCCTGGCTCATGCCTGAATCAGCACCTTAAAAAATACTAGCCTATGTTTTTTCCTGTGATTCAAGGACTGGCCTCCCTGCCTTTGGGGCTGTTTGTGCCGGTTGGAAATCCAATCCCAGCACCTGATTGGCCAACAGACCTGTCAATCACTTCGACCCCAACGTCAGCTGCTTTCCCAATATTCTTAGGGGTTCATATGAACCAATCACCGTTAAGACTGCTGCTTTGATCACGCCCATCCCAGAAACTGCTGTGGTAGAGAGGGACTTCAGTCTGAATAATGAAGTGAAACGAAATGACAATTCAGACTGAGGTCAGGCTATAACAACGTGGCGACGCTGTCGTCAGGGAAATGCAAGTCAAGCAGTGCTCTGGACAGACTGATTTGTGTAGTGACATTTCAGATGTGTGGAACGCAGCAAATCAGACCAGGCTAGCTTTGACCGCGATGACATTTGTTATTTTGACGAGTGGTGATCCGTAGCAGGGCTTGACACTAACACTTGCCCGCTTGCCCGGGGCAAGTAAAAAAAATGGTGGGGCAAGTGATGACTGCTACCTGGTTGCCCGATCGGGCAAGTGTGCAACTTAGTGCACTATAACACAACACAAGATAAATTTGTCTTGAAGGCAGTCATTGCACTCTGCCTCTGTGTCTTTCCCTGCTTTCTAGCTGTCCACAATTCCAGCCTGGATTTGGGAAACAAAACGGGCAAATTAACATACACATCAAAATGACCATTAATCTTCTACAGTGTAGACCTGGGCTAATTAAGATGATGAATTTTAACTCTTGAGAGTGTAAAAATGAAACCAAATTGACCCGCAAGGGTCCATTTGGTTTCATTTTTACGTTCTCAAGAGTTACATCTGGTTAACCAACTTAACTAGGGACCACCTGGAACCTGGGGGGCAAGTGACCATGACCTGAGGGCAAGTAGAACCTGACTTGCACTTGCCCGATGGGCAAGTGCCTCGGAGACCTTAGTGTCAACCCCTGCGTAGTGTGCACCGCACTCGGGAATCATTCGTTGGTTTGACCCCCTGATGCAACGATGCTGAGTGCCAAGCAGGGCGTCACTTAGGTCCCATTATTGCAGTCTTTGGTATTATGACCCGGCCAGGGTTCAAATCCTCCCATTTTCAGGGCAGACACTCGAACGCACAAATAAAATAATTAAATCATTTAAATCATTACTATTTGCAACACTATAATGGGAAACGTGGGAATAGGAATCATTTCCTGGTGCCTCCAGCAGGCAAACAGCACAAAAGTAATTTCCCTTCGAAAATCAATGTCCCTTAATAGCATAGATAAATGCAACAATGAAACTACCTGTGTTATTAAAGCTCAGTTTCCTGTCCTATAATCCTTAGCCAGTCGTGCTTTCACAGTAAAATGAGAATGTAATAAGTAATAACACTATAAGCTACATAAACAGAGAACTCTGTTTAATTAAGCTAAACTAAAGAGTCCCGCAGTGGAACAGAGATGAAATGTAATCAAAAAGACGGAGATTAATTAATCCAAATCGGAGCTCCGGAGGTTACTGTATGATTTCGCCTGGTTTGCGTCAGTCTTGCCGTAAATCGGCAGGTGTCAGTCATCCAAAGTCGTCCTCCAGTCCCATTAAAACTGATGGTTAGAAAAATCTTTGAGTGCTAATAAATCCTGATCTAAATCAAAAGCTATAAAATTCTATTCATTCTAATAGTAATACACCAAATGGATTTGGTTTCATTACGGGTCCATTTGGTTTCATTTTCTCAAGAGTTAAATTATATTTAAACATCTGAATTACGTAATTTTCAAGAGTCCACACAATTAGAAAATGGAGAATAATTGTTATTTTGACCAATGTTTTGCCAGTTATCTTTCCTAATTATGGACAAAAATGTGAAAGTTCTTAGTTTTGGGTGCAAGAGACTAAACTCAACATCACAAACTGTCAACTCAAAGCCCCAAATACTGTTTTCAAACGTTAGTAGTAGCATATACAAGAAAACCTTCCAATTTCCCACCTCTATTTTTCATTATTTAAGTGCATTATTCTTAAACACTATAGCAGTAAGTAACAAAGTCACCAACTATTTCAAACCTCAAACTTTCTAGGGGGCCTTGAATGGATTTTCAGTAATGGAACAATCACATTTTTGTTGTGTTGATCTTGTTGAGCCGCTCATTTTGAAAGTAGCTCTGAAGTCCAAAAAGTGTGGGCACCGCTGCTCTGTATAGAAAGTACAGCTGACCTTGAAAAAAAAAAAAAAAAACAGTTTTCCACCGATATTGGTTCCTGGCACAGAACGTCTTCAGATGGGGGTCCGTGGCCAAATGCATATCAATGCATGGTGTGGGGGGCCTTGGCACGACAAAGTTTGACAACTACTGATTTAGAAGGCTAGAAGGTTATACTCAGGGCCACAGGGTTTTGATGCTCTGTTGTTATTGTTTTCCTGCTTTTGTGTGCGTTTCAGTTTTGCTATGGATCGTATTTCATACCTTGTGGCATTAAGGCTGTCTCAGGAATGAATAGAAAAAGGCTTTATGAAGGCCGAACGAGAGGGCAAAAGAGTGGGAGCGAAGTGGTGTTGATTTTAACAGCACATTTGTATTCCATTGTAGTCGTTTTTCGGATAACGTTTTAGTAATGTTTAGTACAACACCCCATGGTGCCTGCAACAAAAACATTCTCCTATATAGATCTCTTCTCGTGTTGTTTTTATTTTTTGGCACAAATCTATTTAGTAATAAGTATAGCCATCTTAGTTTCCACTTATTTTTGATTTCATTTTTGCCTAGTGAAATACCAGTAAGGTAGTCGATGAACATTTTCCGTTGCAGTCGCTGAAATTAACTGTTTTTTCAAGCCTGAAGTGAAGAATGAGACCAGAGCCATGTAGTGTCAGAGTCTTGAGAACTTGTGCTATTGAGGTGTCAGAAACTGTGCGCCTGAGTGCTGTTTGTGTAGTTTTCAATGACGGCGGTGCAAATAACAGCTTTAACCATGCGTTAAAGCATGGTTAACCAAGCGCTTTAAAGCGTTGCACAGTAACAACTAAAGTCTCTGTATTGCGTATAGTGTACTGTTACTACAAAACAAACTAAAATAAAGGCTTTTAATGTCATTAAAGCTAGGCTGTTGCCTGAAACCAAGGCAGGTACAGTATGTCTGACTACTTCTCAGTTTAGGACTTGTCCCTATCTGTTGTCTCCATTCTCAATAAAAGTCTATGTTTCAGACCTTCCATTGGACTACACTGGCCCCATGAACTGAATGGAGTTTGCGTAACTTTGTTTTATACTCCAAGGCTCTGGTTGAGACAAAGTGAAAGCGTGTGAGTGAAGCGGTGTGGAGCCACACTGCGCGGCACAGCAGTGAGCCGTCTGAAAACTACAACACTTTGTGGCAGGTGTTAAGTAGGAGAGAATGGATGCTTGTTGTTGTCTTTTAATGCGCCTCTGCATGTGGAGTAGTTCAGGAGAAGTTTGTTGTGTGTTGGTGTCGAGTGTGTGTGTGTGTGTGTGTGTGTGTGTGTGTGTGTGTGTGTGTGTGTGTGTGTGTGTGTGTGTGTGTGTGTGTGTGTGTGTGTGTGTGTGTGTGTTACCTTATTTGTGAGGCCCACATCTGTAGCCACGAGTAAAGTAGTCGTTGAGAGCATGCAGCAAGGGCCATTTCTTCTGGTCCTGTTAATAGAAATGGTTAAGATACGTTCAAATGTAGGTACAGGTACAACATTAGTTACTGTAGGTTTAGGGGTTGAATTTAAGAGTTAGGTTAAACATGACAAAATAGTAGCTGATCAGCTCCCCAGTCCTGGTAAACTGATGTCTGTATGTCATTAAATGTTTTGATGAATCGAGTACGAAGGGCCGTGTGGAAAGGCTGGTCGACGGCACATGGATCCAAAAAATAGACAGACAGACAGACAGACAGACAGACAGACAGACAGACAGACAGACGTTACATTTCTTTTGGTTTGTGTTCTTTGGACTACGCTTGTTTTGTTTTTGTCCTGTACACACTGGTGTATATCTGACCTGCGAATGCTCTGAGCAAAATAATTCCATTGTATTTATGAACCCGAACTTGACGAGGTGCTGGCCTAAGAAAAATAATATGTCGTCTGCGTTTGATGGAGGAGCCGGCCTGGGTGTTTTGTTTATACAGTATGCTGCTAAACCTGCATTATTTCAGCGTCTGTCAGTAATCTGTTCCAGTCTGTTGAAGAGGACAGGATGAAGGAGCTCACCTTGGTTAGGAAGGTTTTTCTTCCCTGTTGTTTTGACTGTCACCCATTTTTTTTCTGCCGACTCTGTTCTAACGTCTGTACAGAACTTTTGATGCTTTTTTCCCCTCTGCAAACAGTTAACACCATGAGTGCCTGGAACTATGAAATCAGTGCGTCCACGATCGTATCCAGACGGACCGATTTTCAGACGCACATGAGGTCACCATGTTTCATAGCAGATACGGCTGAGACTAGTTAAAAATCGATCGATTGCGAACAAAGGGAGGCCATAGGCCATAATAAGAACTATCGCTTTGATGTTGAATTGTATAGCTTTTGATTTAGACAGGAGTAATTAACATTCAACGATTTCTATCCATTGGCTACTGAATTACGGCAGGTCTGTCGCACAACTGAGTCAAGCTCTGTTTTTGATTAATTCATCTCCGTCCATCTTAATTTAAAGTGCGATTCATGAAGTCTCAACCCTAAAAAGGTTGTCGCAATAGAAACGTGCGCGGGTGCGTGCCTAGATGCATGCCTGCGTGCACGTTGTGCGTGTGCGTGGGGACGGTGGTTGTGCGAGTGTAGTAGCGAGGTCGGAGCGAGTCGACAGCCAGCCCACGATCCTGACCCCCGTTAGGTTGTCTGCCAAAATGTGTAAAGAACAGGCAGATGTCAGGCGCTAGCAATCTGCTCTCAACGTCCACACGGAAAGTCAATATCCTGGATAACCCAGTGTGAAGTGCATGCCGGTGCAGGATGGATGGATGGATGTTGACTGTTACTGTATCAGACAGAAATAGATCTGCGGTTCGCAAACTTTTCATGTCAAAGACCCCCAAATTGACACTAACTAAACCACAAAGCCCATTTGAAAAGATATGAAGCAGATTTTTATTATGGCTTGCAGTGAGTGACTCTCAATCCGTTGTCACCGAACACCGAAAACCGAACCCCGCACTGCGCACCAAACGGCTTACTTGTGCCCACTCAAGTAATGATTACCTTTGGAGCGGAGTCCCTTTACTCCTTCACAAACAAACAACATCGCATCAAACCAAGTTTGATGCGATGCACGCCATTGACCTTGTTTTGAGCCACGGTCCGTGTTAGAGCCAGACCGATATGGAATTTCGTGTTTTCCCCATTCATTTTTCTCATAGACTTTTCGAAAATAATTTATAGACGATTACAACGCGGACAAAGCCAACACGGGTCATGACAAATCATGATGACGCACACAATCTTTTGGGACGATCAAATAATTCCTAAGATGAAAAATGAAACAAAAAGTGTTGTATCCTGCCGTTTTCTACTTCTTCCTAATTAGACATTATATATTACATTATAGGATACAAATCATAGGATACACATTATAGGATCCAAATGTGAACCAAATGGAAAAAGGGGTCTGAAAGAAAAATCATTAACATGGTGAAACACATCTTGATGATGTCATCAGATGTATTTCACCATGTTAATGATTTTTCCAGACCTCCATTTTTAGGAAATTGGGGGAACTTTTTTTTATCATGTCCACACAACATCTCTAAGGTATATTAATGACATATTAAAATGTTGAAAATGGGTGGAGCTCCCTTTTAAGTCTGTGTTTCCCTTCGTGATTGTGTTCCTTCTTATGTGTTCCTGGATTGTTGTTATGCATCGTTTGCCCTCCTCAGTGCCCATTGGGCCCTGCTATTAGTTCTGTTCTCCATGGGGAGTTGTTATTGGATATCCACCTCCCTGATCCTGATGGTTAATCATGGTTATTGGTTATCTTTATTGTGCTGCTGCGTCCAGGGGGAATTAAATGTCGCAGCGCTTGAATGCTGAGATAAAAATATATCTGTGCTTGTTGTCGCACCAGGGCCCACTATTTCTTCAGCATTTGAGCCACGGAACACCATTTGAGGACATTTTAGCCCCACACAGACCCCAAAACTAAAGATTTCTTTTGCTTTTGGCCACAATACCAGGCTGGATTTGGGAAACATAAACAAAACAGGCAAAACATACACCAAAAATGACTGTTAATCCTCTACATTCTCTGATTGTGTAGACTTGGGCTAATTAGATGGTGAAACGTTTAACTCTTGAGAGTGTAAACATGAAACCAAATGGACTGTCCCTCCCTCATCTCAATCTCATGTTTTTGCTACAATAGAGAAACGAGCAGTTTAAAGTCAAGCACATTGATGCTGTCCAAATATGGAGCTGTGACACATAGACAGACATGTGTGATGCAGACAGACAGACATTTCTGCCCGGCTTTACATAGTTCGCACAGAAGTAGGACGGTGTGCACAGCAATACTTGCACAGGAATTGAACGCAGCTTGTAAATTGACATAGTAAGCTAAAGAAGGGCTCACAGCGTGCACAATAAATACGTAGATGAAAGTGGATGTGTTGTGGATGTGGGGAAAGGTAATAATTAGGACATTTTGCAAGTCGTGACCTCCAGTGGCTCCAGTGGCCATACACAGCTTGGAACAAAGACACTCCAGGGGTTGACACTAAGGTCTCCAAGGCACTTGCCCATCGGGCAAGTGCAAGTCAGGTTCTACTTGCCCTCAGGTCATGGTCACTTGCCCCCCAGGTTCCAGGTGGTCCCCAGTTAAGTTGGTTAACCAGATGTAACTCTTGAGAACGTAAAAATGAAACCAAATGGACCCTTGCGGGTCCATTTGGTTTCATTTTTACACTCTCAAGAGTTGAAATTCATCATCTTAATTAGCCCAGGTCTACACTGTAGAAGATTAATGGTCATTTTGATCTGTATGTTAATTTGCCTGTTTTGTTTCCCAAATCCAGCCTGGAATTGTGGATAGCTAGAAAGCAGGGAAAGACACAGAGGCAGAGTGCAATGACTGCCTTCAAGACAACTTTATCTTGTGTTGTGTTATAGTGCACTAAGTTGCACACTTGCCCGATCGGGCAACCAGGTAGCAGTCTTCACTTGCCCCACCATTTTTTTTACTTGCCCCGGGCAAGTGGGCAAGTGTTACTGTCAAGCCCTGTGGATGTATTGTGGATGTGGGGAAAGGTAATAATTAGGACATTTTGCAAGTCGTGACCTCCAGTGGCTCCAGTGGCCATACACAGCTTGGAACAAAGACACTCTAGCGCTTGTGTGCTTAAAGTAAGGGTCATTACTAGCGGTTATGTAAAGCCTATAGTACTATACTGGCTTTAATTGATTCCCAAGTGCGTTGGCCGCTTAGTTCAGTTAGTTGACGGTCACGTAGTGACAAGGAAAACTGTCTGGCCTGTAAAATTTAATTCTTATCCCAGCATGCTGAGGCGTACAGCCACAGCCCCGCCTGGCCGCGTCCCGCACCGGTCAAAACAGAGCGGCCATCACTGTCTCTGACTCACACCAGTGGTGGAAATGTTCTTACTGTATATGTACAGTGTTGAGGTATTTCTACCTTTACTGGAGTAGGCTGTATGGTCCAATATGCAATAACCTCTACTACTCAGAGGCAAAGATTTTACTTTTACTCTGCTATAATTATTTGAAAACTTACAAAACCAAATCTATATACCTTGGAGATGAGCCTAGTCAAAACAAAACCTATTGGATTTCCAATAGGAATCCAATAGGATTTTCCCAAAAATCCTAAAGGAATCCTATAAGAAAACGCTATAGGATTTTCTCATAGGATTCCTATAAGATCTTCCTATTGGAAATTCAATAGGATTTGTCCCAAAATCTTTTCTATGGGAATCCTATAGGATTGTTGGACCGCGGGAAAATAGCAGCCCCACAAGCTTGTAGAAGAATTTGAAACATTTGAAAACTTGTGAAACTTGGACATGTTTTACTTTATTTTGACTGATTATTTGGCGTACCCCCATTACCCCCATTGTAATCCGGATTACACATTGTTTAATGTACTCTGAGACGTTAGTTATTGTTTTTTTTTTTTTTTTATCTGATTATGTGATCCATTACAACAAGTAATCTGATACTTCCCAGCCCTGCACATATAGACGATATTTTTAGGCCAATAAAAAAGTATAATCCCAGTATGCTTAAGATCAAGTGCTGAATAAATATTGGTATGAAAAAGGTTGAAAACCACTGATTTAATTCAAGAGCTGCAGAAGAATCCCTCTCTACATGGTCAGTGCAGCCCTTTCTCTGACTCTCTCTCTCTCTCCCCCTCTTTCTGCGTGTCTCTCTTTCTCTCTCTAGCTGCCTCTCATTCTCTCTCTCTCTCTCTCTCTCTCTCTCTCTCTCTCTTTGTCTCTCTCTCTCGTCCAGTCTCAGACACCATGAATCCAACGTTACCCTCACTTTACGTCAAACTATTACTCGCATTTCATCATTTTAACAGCACAGATTTCACTGTGTGGTTTATGAATTGAACACATTGATGAACATCCATCCCTGCTGCAGTTGAGAAAGCATAGTGTGGAGGGAAAAAAAGAAAAAAAGAACAGCTATGTAAAAATGATGTAACTTCACCCATCAGTCCCACAAATTCTATACCCAACTAATAACTATACTATCCAACAAGGTGAATGATAGACTGCAGCTCTGTATGCCAACCACTGCTACGTATACAGAGCCGACAATTATCATTATATCTTCCCTTGTTCTATGGCAGTGGTTTTCAACCTTACCCAGGGCCCACTATTTATGCAGAATGTGAGGAACAGGTCGGCCACGGACCACCATTCCATAACATTTTAGCCTCACGGACGCCAAAACTAAAGATTTATTTTGCTTTTGTCCACAATTCCAGGCTGGATTTCGGAGAAAACAAAACAGGTGAAACATACAGTACAGATCAAAATAACCATTAATCTTCTACATTCTCTAGTTGTGTAGAGTTGGGACAATTCAGATGATGAATATTTTAACTCTTGAGAGCGTAAAATGAAACCAAATGGACCCACAAACTAAGGGTCCATTTGGTTCGTTCCCTGACGTTAACGATCGCTATAGGGACACATGCATCGAGTAAAAAGTGGCATTGTGGAATCCATGATCAGGACTGGTCTTGGGCAATTTACCGGTATTACCGTTTATCGCGATATTGGAAATCAATACCGAGTAATATCGTCGGGTCTGTGAAAAATATCGAATACCGAATATCGTCAAATACCGACATTATACTGTATTCTTTTGAAATATGAGCAATGAGACTTAATTGTAACTATACAAACAATTTTCATGTTACACACATGCCTAAAATAGCCCTTATTTGGGCTAGGCTTTTTGGCAATGTATTTTTTTTTTTATTTTTTTTTAAATGTATTTCCAACTCCAGTTTTTCCCTATTTAGGCTGCTTTAAAAGCAGAGCGCTCAGTTTCTGACCCCTCAAAGTCGCAAATTCTGAGAACTAGGTGACTGGTGGAGCGTTCCAACTCTGATTGCCGTCAATACCGGTAATATCGAATATCGAGCTAATTAAGACATTATCAATACCGATATTAAAAAATCAATACCGCCCAAGACATGATCAGGACCGTTGTCGGAAAATGCCGAGCATGGTTCACGGCAGTGGCCTACTTTGCCAACTTGCCAATCTCTCTTCAACCGAGTGGCAGATGTTTGGTCTCCCACGTACGCAGCTAGGCGACCGCTGTTTTAATCAAATTCCACCTTTAAATTACTTTTTTGCCCCCAGTTAATGAATACCCTGTTTGATTACACAAATTCATCTAAAGTAGAGCAGGTCCAACAAGGTCACAACAGCTCACAAACAGCCCCATTTTTTGGGCTTGTTGATCTGCCACTTTTGGGACTTTTGAATCCTAATGAGCAACAGTTTAGTTTGGACATTATGAGGTCCTCCTCAGTGTTGTAGTGGGACTTTTAGAAGTGGGGGGACGCCTCTTAAAGGGGAATTCCACCCATTTTCATTTTTTTTTCTGAGAGTGTACAAATGTGAACCAAATGGAACCTAGCGGGTCCATTTGGTTCCATTTGTACACTCTCAGAAAAAAAGAAACTCATTAAAACATGGTGAAACATTTCACCATGCTAATCATTTATTTTATTTTTTTCAGACCTCTATTTCTAGGAAACACAGAATGGGGGAACTTTTTACCATGTCCACACATGTTAATGACATCGTAAAATATTGAATCTGAGTGGAATTCCCTTCAAGACACGTGCATGCACACTTGCATTTGCATGCGCATTTGCGTGCACCTGCGCAACACACACAGACCCGCTATTAGAACAAGTATAGCGTGTTGAGAAAGTTTGTTTACAATGCCTAATTGTATCCATAAGAGTAAATGACAAGACAAAAAAACATAGGCCTACTTTTTCCCCAAAAATATTCTAGAGGTGAGAAGTGGGGGGACGCCGTCCTCCTCCTCCCAACAGAGATCATACATTCACAGCTAGCCCATATCTATTCATACAGTATATCTAATCCAGACCCCGTTTGAGCACTTTATAGCGTCTGTACAGTCTAGCCTCCTGCTGACTGTCTGGGAAGGCAGATACAGCAGCAGCGGTCGGCCATCGATTATATGTCTTGTTATTTTTTGAGCAGTCAAGAACAGACACGTACAGAGTGTGTGTTAAAGAGGAAGGGTCTGAAATACTATAACAGGTCAATTGGTTGACGTGCGAAGGGGGTGGCATTTGCATTTACAATTTAGGCAATTAGCAGACGGCGCTCAGTAAAAGTTTATAATTTAAGCAGTATTTACAATACACTTTACAATACAAGGTAATCACTGAAACATGGTAATACATTAGGCATCCTAGATAAGTCACTGCTGCTAGTACTGTGGTTTGCTATGTGCTATGGGCTGAGATGGAGTCTGAAGAGGTACTGTATGTTGACGGAACATAGATAGTGAGTCTGTGGTTCTGACCAGTGAGATATGGTGGAGCCAAACATTTGGTTGCTTTGAATGCAAGTGTGAGAGCTTTGAACTCGAGAATTTTGAACATTGCGTGCAACGACTGGGAGCCAATGGAGGAAACGGAGAAGGGAAGTGACATGTCAGAATTTTGGCTGGTTAAACACCAAGCGAGCCGCGGCATTTTAAATGAATTGGAGGGGCTTAAGTGCACATGCCGGTAAACCAGTAAGGAGGGAGTTACAGTAGTCCAGTTTAGATATGACTGTTCTCATTTCTTTCACCATAGTAAATGCTACATTCATGGTCTGGAAGGGGGGGGGGGGGTGTTGTTATTATTGATGCTTTACTTGCCTAATAAAAGTCCTGTGACTGAAAATGGTATAGGTGCGACTTCATTGCCCGTGGCGCTAAGCGACACGGGCGATGAAGTCGCACCCAACAACATCAGTTGTTGTTGAAGTTGCAACAGACATGCAGCATGCATAAAGCTACAGGTCTGACTCAGACAGTTTACCGTTTTGAGATGCTGTTGTTTTAGAGTGGTGCCACAATTCTAGTTAGTTACTAGCAGTTAAGCAGTAGTAGTGTTTCAAATCATTTTAAATATAAGCAGTTTGATTTGAAATATCTTGGGTTGTTTTGCATGCCATGCCCAAGCCTCGATCTGCCCCTGACCGGGAGCCAATGGAGAGAACGGAGAAGGGGAGTGACATGTGAGAATTTTGGCTGGTTGAACACCAAGTGGAGCCACGGCATTTTAGATCATGACTGTTGTCATTTCTTTCACCATAGTAAATGCTACATTTGTGGTCTGAAAGAGGAAGTTTTTGATTTTTTTTTTTACAGACGGGTAAAAGTGCAGGGGCTGAAGCACCCTTTGATGTCTATGTGCGCACATCCCTGGTCAAGAGTGATCTCCTCTCCTCTCCTCTCCTCTCCTCTCCTCTCCTCTCCTCTCCTCTCCTCTCTGATTCGGTCATCGTGCAAAAAGCTAATTTGTCCTGCAGCTAAAGCTTGCTGATAACAGAAGAGGCCTATTAGAGATAAGCTTCCGGACCCTCTGAGTACTTGCTGCAGTGCCCCCCACCCCACCACCCCACCCACACCTCTGCTGCAACGGGTCCCTTTTTATTTTATGTGCATCGTCTCGGCAGAAACATAGCTCTGTATTTTAACTTGTTCTGTTTGCTTGTTTTTTGTCGTAAAATGTAAGGACCTGCATGAGTTTTTTTCCGGCTAGCGACGCCGTCCTTAACTTTTTTTTTGCATGCATTTTGGAAATAGGCAAATATTGGTGGCGTGGCCACACAGCTGGAAGGTACTGGGTTCGATTCCTGCTACAGGGACGTTGTGGATGCTGGCAGAGTGGCAGTGTGTCTCCTCCGCGTCACCAGTGCACATACCTCCGCGTCACCAGTGCACATACCCTTGCGGGTCCATTTGGTTTCACCAACCCCTGCCCGGGGTATGTGCACTTTCATGTTTACACTCTCAAGAGTTAAAATATTCATCATGTGAATTAGCCCCAAGTCTACACAACTAGAGTATGTAGATTAAGATTAATGGTCATTTTGATCTGTATGTTTCACTGTTTTGTTTTCTTTAAAATCCAGCCTGGAATTGTGGACAAAAAGCAAAATAAATCTTTAGTTTTTGGGGTCTGTGTGGAGCTAAAAATGTCATCAAGTGGTGGTCCGCAGCGCAAATTCTGAACGATTAGTGGGCCCTGGTATCGAAAGGGTTGAAAACCACTGCACGAGAGAGAGAGAGAGAGAGAGAGAGAGAGAGAGAGAGAGAGAGAGAGAGAGAGAGAGAGAGAGAGAGAGAGAGATAGAGATAGAGATAGAGATAGAGATAGAGATAGAGATAGAGATAGAGATAGAGATAGAGATAGATAGATAGATAGATAGATAGATAGATAGATAGATAGATAGATAGATAGAGAGAGAGAGAGAGAGAGAGAGAGAGGTCCTCAGTATCTTGGCGTTGTGGATTTGGAAGTCAAGCATGCTTGCTGTCCGCTGGGTATTACCGCGCCAGCGAGCGAGGAGGAGGAGGGGGGGGGGGGGGGCACGCTGCTCGCTCAGTAGCCGTGCAGCGGTGCAATGAGCTGTGCAGGTGCACTCAGGGGCGGATCTAGGCATGGGCATGGGGGGGCAATACCCCCTTAATGCCCCGAGACTGCCGCACCAAACATGGAGGCGTGCAAAACAACCCAAGATATTTCAAATTGAAGTGCTTGTGATTAAAATGATTTGAAACACTACGACTGGCTGCTACCAATTTTAACTTCAGTTGTGGCACCACTAAACCAACAGCATTTCATCGTTGAAAACAGAAAACTCTCTGAGCCAGACGTTTAGCTTTATGCATGCTGCGTGTTTGTTGCAACTTGCTCCCGATACCATTTTCTCCTGCCCCCCCCCCAATTGGGAAATGTTACATCCGCCCCTGGATGCACTGGCCAAGAGAGAGAGAGAGAGACAGAGAGAGAGAGACAGAGAGAGAGAGAGAGACAGAGCGTCCTGACAAGCTGGGCACTGAAAGATTCATGCCAGTGGGTGGGTGGCGGTGTGAGTGTGTGTGTGTGTGTGTGTGTGTGTGTGTGTGTGTGTGCAAGAGAGAGAGAGAGAGAGAGAGAGAGAGACCAAGAATGTCTTCTTCACCGCCTCTGCCTGTTTATGTCCGATTTACGTTCGGTCGAGCGGGCCGTGTCAAGTCAACGTGCCGGAAATAGACGATAATCTGCAAGATTTTCGCTACCGCTGACACAAGTGAGAGACTACATGTAAATAAGAAGATCACTCGTGTGAAATGAGGGGGGGGGGGTACTCGGCTAACAGTGGCCATTGTACACAAAATCACTTGCATGGTGAAACGTGTTATAGTAGTAACAGCTGCTACGGCAGGCAGGTTGTATCTATTGAGCACGGATCCACTTCTTGTTGGCGTAGTGGAGAAGTCGCCATCGCCTGCTTTAAGTCCCCGTTATTGTCCATATACTGTACACACACGGCTGGCAAAATAGCATGCTATAGAGCAGGGGTTTTCAACAGCTGGTCCGGGGACCACCAGTGGTCCCTGAGAGGATTCCAGGTGGTCCCCATGCAGCTAAATGATGGAAAGTTTGTTAACCAGATGTAACTCTTTGAGAGCATAAGCATGAAACCAAACGGACCCTTGCGGGTCCGTTTGGTTTCATGCTTACGCGCTCAAGAGTTACAATATTCATCATGTGAATTAGTCCCAAGTCTACACAACTAGAGAATGTATAAGAATTAATGGCCATTTTGGCCTGTATGTTTGACCTGTTTTGTTTTCTCCGAAAAAAAATTGTGGACAAAAGCAATAGAAATCTGTAGTGTTGGGGTCTGTGGGGCTAAAATGTCATCAAATGGTGGTCCATGGCTTAAATTCCTAATAAATAGTGGGCCCTGGTATGAAAACGTTTGAAAACCACTGCTGTAGAGGGAGAGTGGCGACATGCTTCCATCTCTCTTCAATAGAACAAGCACGTGCACAATGGGAGTCAACGGGAGTGTTTGCCGCTCTCTTACTAGACCAGGGGTCAGCAACCTGCGGCTCAGGAGCCGCATGCGGCTCTAGAACACAACCCTAGTGGCTCCCTGGCTGTAGCATTATTACATACACACTGGGCTCTAGAACACAACCCTAGTGGCTCCCTGGCTGTAGCATTATTACATACACACTGGGCTCTAGAACACAGCCCTAGTGGCTCCCTGGCTGTAGCATTATTACATACACACACTGGGGTGATCCACACCAAAATAATAGAAACATTTCAGTCACCCAAAACGCGTTGCGCTGTCTGACAGTTGCCAGTTAAAGTAGCACTTGGCCATGTCAAAAAAATCAGTTATCAGAGGTGGAGCTTTCGATCTGAACCACCCATTTTCAAAGATTTATTCAGTTTACTATGTCATTAATATACCTTAGAGATGTTGTGTGGACTAGAAATGGAGTTCTGTAAAACTTTTTTTTATTTATTTATTATTATTTTTTTAGAAACTCCATTTCTGAAGAGAGGTGTTTCACCATGTTAATGAATTTTCTTTGAGGACCTTTTTCTCTGAGAGTGTGCAAATGGAACCAAATGGACCCGCCAGGGTCCATTTGGTTCACATTTGCACACTCTCAGGAAAAAAATAATAAAATGCGGCTCCAGACAGATTTTGAATTTAATTTTGGGTCCTAAATGGCTCTTTCAACATCTTGGGTTGCCGACCCCTGTACTAGACTATACTCTGTGGCAAACTAGTGTCAAAGTCTACATTGTGTGTCAAACTCAAGGTCCAGGGGCCAAATCAGGTCAATAAATGAATAATCTTTGGCCCGCAGGATGATATTTAATTACTATTAGAACCCTCTGGAATACACACTAATGATACGAAATTAATGCAAACGATTGTTATACTTTTTCCTCATTTTACTATAAAAGCAGTGCTTGGTGAGGAGCCTGGAACAGGAAACCGAGCTATAATATTAATACTAATAATGCATTTTCAGTTTTTAACACAGGTAGTTTCATCTGTGCATTTGTCTTTCCATCATGGGACACAGATTTTTGGAAGAAAATTATCCTTTGCTTTTGCCTGACTTGGCAAACGGCAAACACTGTCCAGTGCCTCTGGCCATCGACGTGAACCGATTCTATTTTGGCCCTCTGTGTATTTGCGTTTGACATCCCTGGTTTTAAGGCCTGGTTACTGTAAAAAAAAAAAAAAAAAAAAAAAAAAAAGAAAAGAAAAAGAAAAATGGTGGGGCAAGTGAAGACTGCTACCTGGTTGCCCGATCGGGCAAGTGTGCAACTTAGCGCACTATAACACAACACAAGATAAATTTGTCTTGAAGGCAGTCGTTGCACTCTGCCTCTGTGTCTTTCCCTGCTTTCTAGATATCCACAATTCCAGGCTGGATTTGGGAAACAAAACAGGCAAATTAACACATCAACATGACCATTAATCTTCTACAGTGTAGACCTGGGCTAATTAAGATGATGAATTTTAACTCTTGAGAGTGTAAAAATGAAACCAAATGGACCCGCAAGGGTCCATTTGGTTTCATTTTTACGTTCTCAAGAGTTACATCTGGTTAACTAACTTAACTGGGGAACACCTGGAACCTGGGGGGCAAGTGACCATGACCTGAGGGCAAGTAGAACCTGACTTGCACTTGCCCGATGGGCAAGTACCTCGGAAACCTTAGTGTCAACCCCTGCTTTAGTTACTTAACAACACTGGCAAGCAGGCAGCCATGCCATGTCAGGATTGGTGGTGTTCTTAATCTGTCGGACTGTTGGTATATTATGCTAGTGTTGCAGTCAAGACCAAGACCTAGGTGGGACTTGAGACCAAGACGAGACCGAGACAATCACGGATTGGTTCAAGGCGAGATCAATACGAGAATAGCACCTAGAGTGGTCGAGAATTGCACCTAGAGAGGTCGAGACAGAGGCAGAGGCCAGCACCTCGACACGTCAAGGCCAAAAAGCCGATTTTTGATTGTTCATTAGTAATAGTACAACACATTACAGAGACTTTAGTTGTTACTGTAGTAACTGTACAATACTAACTGTCGGTTTGCAGACTGCTAACGATACTGTATGTCATCCAGTCTGTGTAAGAATTAAGAAAGCTGTCTTTATCAGTGGAATGACTTGCAGGACAAATTGAGGGAGAGACAACAGGACCGAGACAACGAAAACTGGACTCAAGACACAACGTCTTGAGAACTCACTCAACACTGGTATATGCCTAACCAACATGCGCACCTCTCCGGGAGGGAAACAGGGGCAGATGTAACATTTGGGGGGCATTGGGGGGCAATGGTATGGGTGCGGCTTCATAACCCGTGACGCTTCGCGCTACAGGCGATGAAGCCGCACCCATACCATTTTCGGTTCCAGGACGTTTATTAGGCAAGTAAAGCATCAATAATAATAATATCATGTTGTTGTTGAAGTTGCAACAGACACGCAGCATGCATAAAGCTAAAGGTCTGACTCAGAGAGTTTTCTGTTTTCAATGATGAAATGCTGTTGGTTTAGTGGCGCCACAACTGTAGTTAGTTAGTAGCAGTAGTAGTGTTTCAAATCATTTTAAATATAAGCACTTGAATTTTAAATATCTTGGGTTGTTTTGCATGCCATCGTGTTTGGTGGGGCAGTCGGGGCATTGACCCCCCTATGCCCATGCCTAGATCCGCCTCTGGAGGTAAAGCAGTCCAGAACTGCCCTCTCTATCCACCTCCCAGAAACCTCCACCATCACGCCAAAAATATACAGCCTTAAATAATGGATTCAGAGTGAGCTGAGGGCAAACTAAAAACCAAAAGGAACTGAACATGATTGATCTAACATAATATTCAATAAATCCACATACTGTAGTACAAAAACCAACACGAGGGAATGAAAAGCTGGTCAAACACAAACGTTATTATTCTACTCAGCTGACCCCAACCAACGTCTGATGTTAAATAAATGAGTGATTTGCAAACATTACATGAATGGGAAAGCTGTGTCCCGAGAGGTTGCTCTGCACACATACACGCACACACGCACACACACGCACACACACGCACACATCCAAAAATAATTTCAAGGAGAGCTGCATAAAAAGTAGAATAAAAAGAGGGAAAAATGTTTCTCTGTCTGCTCAGCTTTTAATGACTTAAAAGCTCCCCAAAAATAACTGCAGGAAATTAAGCTTTCCGGAGGTGTAGATTTTTTATGAATGACTTTATTTTTTTCTGTTTCAAAAGACAGTGTGTAATGGATGTTTGTTCGCTTTTATTCTAAGCAACACTTAGACACGCATTTAGCAGATCTTAATTATCCAGAATGACTTGCATAAAGGAATGAAGACAAGAAAAAGTATAGTAGCAATACATCATACATAGTTAATGTGAATCAGACATAAGCTAAAAACATAACAGTAAAGAATCTAGTATATATAGGCCAGGGGTCGGCAACCCAAGATGTTGAAAGAGCCATTTTCGACCCAAAATTAAATTCAAAATCTGTCTGGAGCCGCATTTTATTTATTTTTTCCTGAGAGTGTGCAAATGTGAACCAAATGGACCCTGGCAGGTCCATTTGGTTCCATTTGCACACTCTCAGAAAAAAGGTCCTCAAAAAAATCATTAACATGGTGAAACAAAACCTTTCTTCAGAAATGGAGTTTTTAGAAAAAAATAAAATAAAGGAGTTTTACAGAACTCCATTTCTAGTCCACACAACATCTCTACGTAAGGTATATTAATGACATAAACTGAGTAAACCTTTGAAAATGGGTGGTTCAGATTGAAAGCTCCACCTCTGATAACTGCTGGGCTTTTTTTGACATGGCCAAGTGCTACTTTAACTGGCAACTGTCAGACAGCGCAACGCGTTTTGGGTGACTGAAATGTTTATATTATGCTGGTGCGGATCACCCCAGTGTGTGTATGTAATAATGCTACAGCCACGGAGCCACTAGGGCTGTGTTCTGGAGCCGCATGCGGCTCCTGAGCCGCAGGTTGCTGACCCCTGATATAGGCTAATTAAACAGGGTCGGATCTAGGCATGGGCAAACATGATCAAACCAAACCAAACATGATGGCATGCAACCCAAACAACTCAAGCTATTCCAAATTAAAGTGCTTATATTTAAAATGATTTGAAACAATACTACTACTACTAAACAGTTGTGGCACCACTAAACCAACAGCATTTCATCATTGAAAACAGAAAACTCTCTGAGTCAGACCTTTAGCTTTATGCATGCTGCGTGTCTGTTGCAACTTCAACAACAACTGATGTTATTATTATTGATGCTTTACTTGCCTAATAAAAGTTGCGATAAAGCCGCCCCCATGTCATTTCCTCATTCTGCCCCCCACCCGGTAATGTTGTTCGCTCCAGATAGGCCTACCTATGCTATCAAGTGGTTACATTAGATGTTATAACTTCAGCTCAACTATGAAAGAATCTAGTCTTGCATTGCGGCTAAGCCCCAACCTCACAGTCTCAGGGTAGACCCTAACCACAAGGCCACTGAGCTGGTATACATATTGGACGATAGAGACAATGTTATCTTTTGCATATTGCAAATTGTTTGCATTATGCATAGCACAGAGGCTAGACAGTCAATAACACACAAAATCACACACATTTTAACACCTCTGCATGTCTATGAATCCTACAGATTCGTAGACATACATCGACCCCATGACTTGCTCTAACATTTAACTGTGGGCGCTCTTTGCGTGCTAATCATTCAATGTGCACTCACCCATTAAATGATTCCAAAGACGTGTGGTCTCATATAGTCCTCTACTTTCATATCCATGTCAAAGTTGTGGCGCAAAACGTCTGCTTAGTCAAATATATCCACTTTTCACGACGTCCACACGCGCGACTGTCTCATCAAGCAAGGGGCCCGGAATGATCGATGGACAGATTCACGTAAACTTCCTGTCGATTGCCGCAAACGTCATCACCACCTGCCAATTGTGTTCCCCAAACCTTTTGTGATGATGACGTTTGCAGCGATCAGGTGCAGCCGGTATTATGATCCCCTTTGTCTGAAGGGAGAGATGTCTGTGTGCGTCTCGCGAAAAGTGGATATATTTGACTAAGCAGACGTTTTCCGCCACAACTTTGACATGGATATGAAAGTAGAGGACTATATGAGACCACACGTCTTTGGAATCATTTAATGGGTGAGTGCACATTGAATGATTAGCACGCAAAGAGCGCCCACAGTTAAATGTTAGAGCAAGTCATAGCCCGTGAGCCAGGACCCCAAAAATAGGGTCATCGGTACCAAAAAGGTGAATAATTCTCATAGTGATTTTTGGGTAGGTATACACCCCTAGTACTAGAAAAAATGTGATAGCCTTGTATCTGTGATAGCTTTATGTGTGTTATCACTCCATTTATGATCACATGCCAAAATACAGTTTTCAAAATCCGAATTAATCATTCTACTTAAAAATGATGGTTCTCTCTTATTATTGAACCTATCTCAGTCAGAAAATAGTTGGAATAAAGCTCAGACTATATATATTGTTCAGAAAAGTTGTTAAAATCAGAATCTCTTGAAATGTTATCTCTTATAGGCAGTGACAACATAGCGACTTTAAATTCTATAAGATGTACTTTGGTTTCATGAAAGAAAAGTTTATTTTGTACATAACCTAAAAGATTATATAATAGTGTAGTGTAATAGGCTAAATATTTGTATTATATAAAACATGAATATTACTGGGGAAGAGGGAATCTGTGACGGTGAAGTAGTCACACTCACACCTGGCCTAATGGGCTAGGCAAATTGTCTGTTGTTTTGATCGCAAAAAATGCATATGTGGTATCATTATTTTCGTAACACATCCAGGCATGTCAAAAATGTGTGATAGCAGTTTCATAAGAGTATCTGAATAGTGGTTTAGGCTAATAATCTGATTATGCTATGACTATATAATTAATCATTGTCTGAACTCTAAATAATTCACCTCTATGAACATTTCTGATGTTTGTACCATGGATGGACAAATTGAACATGAGAAAAATCATAATATAACAACAGCCACACACACACTTCTGATATACTACTGGTAGCCATCAGCCAAACCCACAATGGCTCCCCCTTGAAATTAAACATCACATAATCATGGGTGATTTAACTACTTTAACACACACGCACGCACACACAATATCAGAAGTGTGGTACACAAAACCGCAAATGGTTTGTGAACAATGAATATACACAAGTTTGGGACCTTGGAGAAAACCTTGGTGACAGTCTGGTTGCATTACACGCATTTACAGGATGTGACATTGAGTGCTTTGCTGGTTATGGTAAACCTTGCCTGGCCTAACCTGCAATGATTTTGAGGGGCGGGCGCAGCCACGGCGGTAGATCGTATAGATCTGATTTGATCTCAGAAACGTGTCGTCAGCCCTGGCTCCTCCCCTGCTGTGCTACGTCACATCACTTGGAGCGAAGCCCACCCCAGTTCCAGTTTGCCTTTCGGGACAACAGGAGTACAGAGGATGCTATTGCTACAGCACTACATTTCACCATATCCCACCTGGACACTGACAACACCTGTGTAAGAATGCCATTCATGGACTTCAGCTCCGCATTCAACACACTACCCCTCCTCCAAACGACACCACAGTGATCGGCCTCATCAGGAACAACGATGAACGTGCTTACACGGAAGAAGTCAAACACCAGGTGAGGTGGTGTGCCGAGAACAACCTCACACTCAACATCTCCAAGACAAAGGAGCTCATTGTGGACTTTAGATGGGGCAGAAGGGGGCAGCATGCTCCTACCCTCATGGATGGCGTGGAGGTGGAGCAGGTAACCTGCTTCAAGTTCCTGGGGGTTCACATATCCGAAGATCTTTCCTGGACCACAAACACATCCTCCCTGATAAAAAAGGCCCATCAACGCCTGTTTTTCTTGAGGAGGTTGAGGAAAGTGAGGCTATCCCACCAGACTCTGGTAAATTTCTATTGGTGCACCATCGAAAGTACACTCACCTACTGTATAACAGCTTCCCATACATGGGAACTGTACTGTGGCGGAGCGGAAACTTTTGCAGAGGGTGGTAAGAACTGCACAGCGCATCACAGGCTTCCCCCTACCATCAATTGAGTCCACCTATAAGCAGCACTGTCGGTCTAAGGCCCTCAACATCATCAAGGATGCTACTCACCCCAACAACAAACTGTTTCAACCCTCTCATTCACAGAGGAGGAAAGGCTACAGATGCCTCAAGACATCAACCACCAGATCCAGAAACAAAATCGCTTCGCTCATATCCCTAATATAACCAAGGTTACAATCTAACCGCCAGTTTTCCCCCTCTGCCATTATTCTCCTGAACTCTATAAAAAAACAGTTTACCTGCCGGACAATTACGAGCTCTACAATATATTTTTCTTACTGTTTTTATTGTTGCCCTATATGACCCTTTTGTTTGCACTGGATTGATGTCAAACAGTTTAATTTCGTTGTACAATCGTGTTCAATGACAAAAAATCCATCCATCCATCCAGACATAAATTTATGAAAAAGGGTGCTCTTAAGCATTCTGTGCAACATTAACCTACAGCTCAGAAGACAACGGGAGAAACAAAACGAACCCAAGACAAATGTAAACTGGCCCACATAAGTTTGGAAACTTAACTTTGGGAATTATTTTCTCTACCTCAATAATAGCGGTTGGTATGGTATGTAATCGTAGTCACCTTTACAACACTATATGGCGTGTAGACGGTATACACCGAAAATGTAGACTTTGATGTCAGAATCATCCAAATCAGCCCAATAGTAACTGAGTTGCCTTTCACTATATATCAATTTTTATCTGATATAAAGGACAAAAACAAGAGGGAGAGGCTTGTGCACCTCCATGACCCTGAGGACTATACCGTCCAGGGTTATACCCCTGGCAGGTACAGGGGTATAACCCTGGACAGTTTTCAGGTTAGAAGCCAGCCCAAAAGTAGCCTCAGGCTTTCATTTTCGTTCGCGTTGCGCGAAAACGGAAAGCCTGGACTAACGCACGTTGGAAAGTGGCCTTGAGGGGGGAGTCAACCTTCCGGGGTGGGCGTTGCTCTAAATGATGTGACGTAGAACAGCAGTGGACGGGCGCGGGAGGGGCCGGGGATGACGACACGTTCGTGAGATCAAATCAGAGCGCAGCTCATCTGCCGTGTGGATCCCACGGCACCCTGCCCCCCCAAGGCCAAAATCATTGATGGCTAGACCAGGCTAGCCCAAAAGCAACATTGCCATCAAACGTACAAGTTTCCTTGTGATCTACAAGCTCGTAGCACGGCACCCCTAATTCAGGGGAAAATGAGCTTATTAAGTTGTATTTTGGCCTCAATTTAATGAGTTTTGAGCTCATTTGCACATTCAAATTCATTAAAACCAAAAAAATAATAATACAGAAAATGTTACTTGTCATGTCAACTTCCATTGGAAAGTTTCATTGTGATAGAATTAAAGGAAAAAAATAAGCTCATTGGAGTGTATTGTTGTCTGGCGATATTGGCACACATATTGGAATGATAATTATTACACATACTTCTGCAACTTCGATTTCTTAGAACTTTTAGTATGTTGTTCTAGACACCCCATAGAAATGGAAAAAATAAAAACTTTGTTAATTTTTTGTTGTTGGAGTTATATAGTATGCTTTCATATATTGACCCATGCAATTTCCGCCTATAGTGTTATTATAATAAAATGCATGATAGCACCCATAAAGCTACCACTGGTGCAAGGCTATCACATATTTTCTAACTCTAGACATGTCTACCATGACAAAAATCACTATGAGGCTTATTCACCTTTTCGGTACCGACCAACCCCCCTGGCTCACGGGCTATCATGGGTTCGATGTATGTCTACGAATCTGTAGGATTCATAGACATGTAGGGCTAACATTTTAACACCTTATTTCTGCACGGCGGCAGAAGCAGCAGCAGCAATAAACAATAATATATTCTTACCTATATTTGGGATGAAGTGCAGTCCCTTTATCTATGAATTTATCCAAAATGCAGGCAGTAGTTTCTTATAGAGTTTGAAAGGCAACACTCTCCAGTTCAAAAAACAAAGGTGCAACCATTAACACCTTCCCTGTATCACAGAGTGCCTTACAAATGGTTCCTACGACCTCAGCAACAGACAGCCATAACTCAAAACAAAACAAACACCCTCTTCAACATCTATTTTTTTCAGAAGTAATAAACAATACTATACTGTATGCCTTACCTATATTTGGGATAAAGTGCAATCCCTCTCTATGAATGTATCCAACTGCAGGCAGTAGTTTATTAGAGTTTGAAAGGCAACAACACTCCAACTCAAATCTAAACAGAGGTGCAACCATTGACACGTTCCCTGTGTCACACAGTGCCTGTTACAAATGGTTCCTACGACCTCAAACAACAGACAGCCATATTACTCAAAACAAAACAAACACCTTTTTCAATATCTGTTTTTTCACAGCAACAGCGTCAGCAGCAACAACAAACAATAACATATGCCTTACCTATATTTGGGATAAAATGCAATCCCTTATGAATTCATCTCACTGCAGGCAGTAGTTTATTTAGAGTTTGAAAGGCCACAACACTCCCCAGTTCAAATCTAAACAGAGGTGCAACCATTAACACGTTCCCTGTGTCACGTAGTGCCTGTTACAAATGGTTCCTACGACCTCAGCAACAGACAGCCATATTACTCAAAACAAAAACAAACACCTCTTTCAACGTCTATTTTTTTTTCCAGCACCCCCACATCCTCTGTGCCCCCTTTGTCATCTGCAATTCTTCAAGTACAAAATAATGCTTACATTCTAAAATGACACAGCACCTTTTGAAGTGAGAGCTCCAGGAGCTAATCCATCAACTTGACAACAAGGGATTGCAATAATAATGCATGGATTTTTCAATATGTCACGGGTTGTGTAACAACTCATCTTAGTATCTCAGCTGTGAGAAATAGAAGTGTAATTGGATTGGATGGGGTATTTGGGCTCACACACAGGCCTCGTATTGGTACAGCTTTGTTAGGATATACTGTACCATTGGTCAGCGGTTGGGTTAGGTTTAGGTCCTGCCTTGTGGGATGCATTAAGGCAGTGGTTTTCACTGTCCGGGGACCACCAGCGGTCCTTGAGAGATTTCCAGGTTATTTACCCCAGGGTAAATAATGGAAAGCTGGTTAAACAGATGTAACTCTTTGAATTCTTTAAATTGGTTCTTGTTCTTGATCTATATGTC
This sequence comes from Benthosema pterotum, assembly GCA_039105355.1. Classification (NCBI taxonomy): domain Eukaryota; kingdom Metazoa; phylum Chordata; class Actinopteri; order Myctophiformes; family Myctophidae; genus Benthosema; species Benthosema pterotum. The sequence goes on from CM076967.1 coordinate 8,131,565, forward strand.
ACTGTTTCGTTTGCCAAATCCAGCCTGGAATTGTGGACAAAACCAAAATAAATCTTTAGTTTTTGGGGTCTGTGGGGGCTAAAATGTCATCAAATGGTGGTCTGTGGCTCAAATTCCAAATAAATAGTGGGCCTTGGTATAAATAAAAGGTTGCAAACCACTGTCTTAATGGGCATGAGAAGGTTTGAGAACCACTGAATCAATGCAATAATATTGTTATTTAGTCCATTCCACTGCTGACCACATACTGTATACTGTATACCAGGGGTTTTCAACAGGTGGTCCCACCAGTGGTCCTTGAGAGGGTTCCAGGTGGTCCCCAGCTAAATGATAAAAAGTTGGTTAACCAGATGTAACTCTTGAGAATGTAAAAATGAAACCAAACGGACCCTTGCGGGTCCATTTGGTTTCATTTACACTCTCAAGAGTTAAAATATGCATCTGAGTTAGCACTATTTAATTATGAAGTCTACACTGTTTTGTTTGCAAAATACAGCCTGGATGGAATTGTGAACAAAAACCAAAAGAATTAGTTTTTTGGTCTTTTTTAGGTCCGTCGCTCAAATACTGAATAAACAGTGGTCCCTGGTGTCAAAAAGGTTGAAAAAAAAAACTCTGCTGTATACCATCTCTTTCTCCACAGAGCCAGTGGAATACTAACGAGACACAGTATCCATCTGTCACTCTGTCTGTCTGTCTGTCTGTCTGTCTGTCTGTCTGTCTGTCTGTCTGTCTGTCTGTCTGTCTGTCTGTCTGTCTGTCTGTCTGTCTGTCTGTCTGTCTGTCTGTCTGTCTGTCAACCATCACTTCATCTCACTCAAAATCTATCCGTCTGTCCGTCCATCTGTCCGTCTGTCATGCAACAGCCTATGTGGCCAGGGCGGGTGTAGTTATTGGTGTGTGCGTGCAATGTGTGCGTACTTTTGGTTTGTATATGTGCTTGCATAATAGAGCAGTGGTTTTCAACCCTTTTTCATACACCAGGGACCACTAATAATTCAGAATTTAGAATTTGAGCCACAGGCCACCATTTGAAGACATTTTTTTTGCCCCACAGACCCCAAAACTAAAGATTTCTTTTGGTTTTGTCCACAATTCCAGGCTGGATTTCGGGAAGCAGAACGGGCAAACATACAGATCAAAATGACCATTAATCTTCTACATTCTCTATATTGTTTGGACCTGGGTTAATATTTTAACTCTTGAGAGCGTAAACATGAAACCAAATGGTTTCATATTTATGCTCTCAAAGATTTACATCTGGTTAACCAACTTTCCAACATTTAGCTGGGGAGCACCTGGAACCGTCTCAAGGACTACTGGTGGTCCCCGACCACCCTGTTCATTTTCTTCTCATAGAGAAGAAAAAGTATTTATATAAAGACAAAGGCCAACTCGGATCGTCACAAATCATGACAACAAACACATTTTTTTAGCTCAACAATTAATTACAAAGAAGAAAAAAAAACATCAGGTTACAGCAATTTTGTTGTTTTTCTTCTTTGTAATTCGATCCAAAATCTTTAATATAGTGTTTGTTGTCATGATTTCTCCTGAACCGAGTTGGCTTTGTAGAATGCTTCCACTAAATACCTTTTTGAAACGTCTATGAGGGAAATTAACAGCTAATTGACTTCTGCGATGCTCTACAGTATATCCTCCTGAGAAGCAAGCAGAATTTGCATATTCCTGCTGAGAGTTTTCTTGTGATTTTATTTTATTTCTGAAGGTAAATAAAAATCCTTTTTTATTTAACAATAAAAACCTTGAGGTCCACGATTGACAAGTGTGTGGAGAAGTATCATCCATAGGCTTATTGTTGGGTGGTGGCGGTGGCTCAGGGGTAGAGTCACCAGCTAGCTGGTTGCAGGTTCGAACCTGAACTCCACCAAAGTGAGTGTAGATGTGTCCCTGAGCAAGACACTTAACCTCTAATTTCTTCCAATGTGCTGGTCAGTAAGGCTTACAGTATTACCTTACAGTACATGGTTTCTGCCACAATTGGCATGAGAATGGGTGAATGGGATCCAAAATCTATGTAAAGCACCTCGGATAAAGGCGGTATAGACAGTAAATGCACCATTTACTGTACCATCAACATATATAGTGAATGAGACCTTATTCGTCTGCAACAAATAGCGTGTCCCGTTTTGCAGCAGTGGCGGCAGACTTCATTCAGTGCCAGGGGTGGATCTAGGTATGGGCATGGGGGGGGGGTGCCCCCCTAAATGCCCAGTCTGCCCCAACTACACAATGGCATGCAAAACAACCCATGGTATTTTAAATTAAAGTGCTTATATTTAAAATGATTTGAAACACTACTACTGCTACTAACTAACTACAGTTGTGGCGTCACTAAACCAACAGCATTTCATCATTGAAAACAGAAAACTCTTTGAGTCAGACCTTTAGCTTTATGCATGCTGCGTGCCTGTTGCAACTTCAACTACAACTGATGTTATTATTGATGCTTTACTTGCCTAACATAGTAACTGATAAGCCCTGTAACTGAAAATGGTATGCGTGCGACTTCATTGCCCGTGGCGCGAAGCGACACGGGCGATGAAGTCGCACGCATACCATTTTCTCCTGTCCCCTTGGGAAAAGTTACATCCACCCATCCTCCATTGTGGAAGTTTTTTAGAAGGTGCATGACCTCTGAATGTCAGTGGTTTTATTAGTTACTCTTTTCCAAGAAGTTTGGAAGGTGTCTGTCTGCGCCTCTGCGTACATTCCGGTTCCTTCCTCCACCTACTGTACTGTATGACGTGGGTGTTGGTTGGTCCGTCCGCTTCAGAATGACTTTACAAAACAAAAGTCTTTACCGTATTACTTAACTTCCAACGAGATGCAGATGAGATGCGAGAAAGCAAAGTCTACAGCAGAGCAGAGGGCATGCAGGACCATCTGGTTATCAGGGAGCCGCACGCGCGTGTGTGTGTGTGTGTGTGTGTGTGTGTGTGTGTGTGTGTGTGTGTGTGTGTGTGTGTGTGTGTGTGTGTGTGTGTGTGTGTGTGACACCTTTTGTCTCTCGAGCTAGGCAGCTATTACACAATCTACCGGTAACAAATTCCATAAATTAGAAAGTTAAAAAAGTTTGGGCACCACAGATATAGCCACTTTTATTAGTAAATGCACACACAAATCCCCAGACGTCAACAACAACAACAACTACCCCAAAGTTTCTAGAACAGCTTGTTATAGGTCCACCATATGGCAGAATTTCATATTTTACTGGTACTGAGGCTCCTTGTGTGTGTCCTTGCCAAATGGACCCGCCAGGGTCCATTTGGTTTCTTTTTTACATTCTCAAGAGCTAGTTCTGGTTAAACAACTTAGCTGGGGACCACCTGGAACCCTCTCAAGGACCACTGGTGGTCCTCGGACCACTGGTTGAAAACCACTGATCTACACTCATCCATCGGAACATGTTTTGTGCCGTCCTCATTCAAACGTATTCCAATTATTTCATTATATATTCTAAATGTGTTTTTAAATCACAGATGCACAAACCTCACAGTGTATCACTGTGGGCTTGTAGATCAGCTGTTTTCATTTGTGCTGCTCTTCATAGACCTGACCTGGCTTATCTCGCAAATCTGGCAACAAACCAAGAGATAACAGGAACTTCTGCACGACACACGAACACAAAGACTTATGGGTTATAGGAAAGTTGTGGATGAATGCACCGATCTGCATGAAACGTTGCATGCAGATCAATTTACAGACAATTTATCGATATTTTTTAAAACCCACTTCCCTACAATAGGCTGAGAAACATGACCTAACCTTTTCACATTACCACAAATGGAACCAAATGAACCCATTGCATTTCTACGCTCTCAGAAAAAGAGAAGCTTCCATAGAAATCTATTAACATGGTGAAAATACATCACCAACATCTTGATGACATCATCAAGATGTTTCACCATGTTAATGGTTTTCTTCAGACCTCCATTTCTAAGAAAAACAGAAGCACCTCTAGGGTATACTAATTACATATTAGAATGTTGAAAATGGGTGAAATTCCCCTTTAATGATTTTCTTCAGACCTCCATTTCTGGAAAACACAGAATGGGGAGACGTTCCACCCAGCACCTCTAAGGTATATTAATGACATATTAGAATGTTGAAAATGGGTAGAATTCTCCTTTAAGAAGAAATGGCACCACTTTCACTTTGGCCAATTATAGCGCCACCAGGAGCCTGTGCCCAGAAGGACACTTTTTCTAGATATTATTATTTTCCAAATGTAACGCCAGGCCTGCAGCGTCAGTGGTGTAGAACATATTGACACTTCTATCAATATATGAATATGAATCCACAGGCATATTAGTGACATAATCATCCTATATACACTGCACAGCATCCACAAGGTCATTCTGACCATCATTCAATATAGTGCAAGACAATGCTCTGGAAGAGTGTACAAATGGGGTCCATTTGGTTCCATTGTGAGTGAAATCAGGACTGTTGATTTTACTGTGGACACATTATCACTGTACACAAAATATGCAATCAGATATATCTGTGTTCTGGTTACACATCGATTCGTCTCTGTTGTTGGTGTGTGTCACGCTATTATGTGTCCCCCAGGGGGACAGATTGCAGAGCGACACTCATGTCTGAGGCTACCGGTCCATTTTCCACCGAAACACCTTTGGTTCTATAGCAGTCGTTTTTAACCTTTTTGATACCAGAGCCCACTATTTATTCAGAATTTGAGCCGCGGTGTGGATCACCATTTGATGACATTTTAGCCCCACAGACCCCCAAAACTAAAGATTTATTTTGCTTTTGTCCACAATTCCAGGCTGGATTTCAGAAACAAAACAGGCAAACACAGAGATCAAAATTACCATTTCATCTACTCTCTCTAGTTGTGTAGAATTGAGCTAATTCAGATGATGAATATTTTAACTATTGAGAGTGTAAAGATGAAACCAAATGGACCCTTGTGGGTCCATTTGGTTTCATTTTACACTCTCCTATAAAGACCTAGAAGCTCACTCTCCTACAAAGACCTAGCAGCTCATTTTCACCATAAAAATGGTGAAAATGTGCCGCAAATTTTTAAATTGTTTTTCAGTCAGGAATTGGTTAACAGCCATTCACACAGGGAATAATTAACCACGTGGGAAAAAAAACTCACCAGAATAGAGGTTTAAAAATCATGTGTGTACACGAAACAAGCATGTGTGTAACAGGCAACATGGGACTCCTTATGTTGATGCACCGTGCCACACGCTTGCTTTATTGTCACACAGCGTTTTCCTAAGCACAAAACACAGATCTCACTCAAATGAACTAGAGGCACATTTTATTACTCTCCGTCTTAAATACTCTTAACTGTGATGCTGAACCATTTGCCAGCATCAATAACAAGTAGCAGAAGAAGAAGTGTGTCGTTATCTCTCCCCCATCGCACAGCGCACATTAAATATAATTTCAGGCTCAGGGGTCTTCCTTTTTTACGATTTCAGCTTTAACCACTTAAACCTTACGGACTCACTCCAAATTAATCTTCTGCTGTACTATAAAAGACTATTCAGACTCCATCTTCGCCTGTAGCACTTGCTGTAGCGTTTGTACAAGGTATATTGTGGTAGACTATATTAATGTAGACGTGCCAGCTCAGTGGCCTTGTGGTTAGAGTGTCTGCCCTGAGACTGGGAGATCGGGGTTCGATTCCCGGCCGGGTCATACCAACGATTCTAAAAATGGGACCCAATGCCTCCCTGCTTGGCACTCAGCATCAAGGGTGGGATAGGGCGTAAGTCCCTGCGACATACTAGCGTCAGGGGGTGTCCAGGGGGTGTACTTGTACATCAAGCTGCCTCACGCTACAGAAACAGGAGATAGGATCCTGACCTATATGGGCCTCACTGGTTCAGCTGGGCCTAATGACATCACAGCCTGGCAAGGCCACTTAGCCTACTAAGGTTACATTGCTCTATGGTGCATATTCATATAATTGCATATTCTTCTGTGAGGCATAGAAGAAAATAAATTATGGGCCCCTGGGCCACCGCCAGCCAAAGGAGGTAGAGCAGGTCGTCCAATGACCCGTGGGTCGGCGGTTCGAATCCCAGCCCCTCCTGTCTACATGTCGAAGTGTCGTGGGCAAGACACTGAACCCCAAATTGCCTGCAATGAGTCGTCAGTGTGAGCTGGCCACCACTGGTGTATGAATGTGGGAAGGGGGGACGCTGGCGTCGACTGTTCACCGCTCTACTTCCAAATGTAGAATGAATGGACCATTGTAAAGTGCTTAGAGCACTTTAAATGCAATCCATTATTATTATGACATACCTGTATAGGCCTGCAATATTCAGCGTTTTAGCCAATCACAGCACATTCATAATGCCAGCAGATTCATAACGAGCCAATAGAGTGGAGGTGAGATGGAGTTAGATTCTGATTCTAAACAAATCTGTTTACAAACACAGTGTTTGTACACGTTAAAGTTGCCTCTGTTACTGTACCTTTAAGTGGGAAATGTGATGTTGTGTGCGCAGTAAACGCTGACTCTCCTGTGTGTGTTGTGTGTGTGTGTGTGTGTGTGTGAGTGTGTGTGTGTGTGTGTGTTGTGTGTGTGTGTGTGTGTCTCTCTCTCAGGGGTGAAGAGAGGAGTGTGTTCCCAGATCAACCACTTCCCAGAGGATGCCGACTTTGACCACGACGGAGCAGAATATGTTCTACGTGAGTAAAAACATCATTGTTGTTCAAGATCTGAGAAAGATCTGAAACTTCTGTTTCACACGTTCAAGTTCTAAGTGTTTTTTTTTTAATTTTTTTTATTCAAAAAATAAAACTCTCTGAGTCAGACCTTTAGCTTTATGCATGCTGCGTGTCTGTTGCAACTTCAACTATTACAACTGTTACAATTGATGCTTATTAATGTTGATGCTTAAATATAAGTCTTGTAACCGCTTCACACCACGGGCGATGAGACCCCCCCCCCCCCCCCCCCCCCCCCCCCCCCCCCATTTGGGAAATGTTACATCCGGGACTGTCCTGTTGTCATTGTTTAATCCATGTTTAATCTGTTTTAACCCATAGTAGGGCGGGAACCCATGTGTGTAGTTTTACCCTTATGACGGGAACACAATATGCGTTCTGTAGAATGTAACAGTATCATGTCCAAAATTTGGTGAGTACACATTTGAAGTTTTCCAGTACACTTAGTTAGTATCAGAGACATTTTTAGAATCGGGATAGTCCTCTGGGTTTAAATCATATGGGAGAATAATAAATGGATATGAGGTTCGTCTTGATGTCACCACATCAGCAACACCTCGCAAATCATGACTATAAACTACTCCACATGCGTCAGAGGCAGCAGTTTCACTCTATGGGCAGCCAGGGCCGGCTGTAACATTTCCCAATTGGGGGGCAGGAGAAAATGGTATGGGGGCAGCTTCAGCTGCACCAATACTATTTTTTGTTACAGGACTTTTATTAGACAATTAAGCATCAACAATAACATCAGTCATTGTTGAAGTTGCAACAGACACGCAGCATGCATAAAGCTAAAGGTCTGACTCAGAGAGTTTTCTGTTTTCAATGATGAAATGCTGTCTCCCCCCCATGCCCATGCCTAGATCCGAAGTAGAGTAGAGAAGAGAACTGGCATGGTTGTCTGTTGTCATTGCTGGACAGATTGTGTGGTACTGTATATCGTGGTGTGAATTAAACATGCTGTTTTGTGCGTATTGAAGACAGTGGAGACCAGAGGAGGATCTGCCCTAGTTGTACAGACTCATTTAGACCTCACTGACTGCACCCAGTGGGTGACTGTCAGTCTGTCACTACACTGGAAAAAGGAACATGCGTGACGAAGACAGGGGCGGATTGGCACTTATTTTGCCTTTGCCAGGCACCCTGGGGGGGCAGCTGGTTAACCAGATGTAACTCTTTGAGAGCGTAAAAATGAAACCAAATGGACCCTTGCGGGTCCATTTGGTTTCATTTTTACCACCATCAAGAGTTAAATATTCATCATGTCAATATTTTAACACATCTCTACACAACTAGAGAATGTAGAGATGAAATGGTCATTTTGATCTGTATGTTCCAGGCGAGCATCTAGCGCATTCTAGTGCATTTGGAAGTGCCACTAGTGCATTTTGGATCTTGTCCAGCAGGCCACTAGGTGGCGCAGGCCACCAGGAAAACTCCCTGTACTCCAGATGGCAATCCGCCTGACGAAAGACCAACAAACACTATTTCTGGTTCTAGTGTGACGAAACCCTGCGTGTGTGTGTGTGTTGTGTGTGTGTGGTGTGTGTGTGTGTGTGTGTGTGTGTGTGTGTGTGTGTGTGTGTGTGTGTGTGTGTGTGTCGGGAGGGGGGGTACCTGCTCTGTCGATATTGTGTGTGTGTGCAGTGTTGGAAAAGTAATCGTACTCAGGGTATTTATTTGATTCCAAGGCTAGTCAATTCTGGGCCAGAATATCACCTGATTTCAACCAACACAAATCCTCTCCACTAAAGACTTATATCCCTGGATGAATCAGAGAGAGTCAGATTGAGGACAGACTATCTTAAATCAATCATAACTAGCCAGTTCTGCCTTGGAATAAGTTTTATTATTTTTAACTGGCGAAGACGTAAAGATCATCCCCATATGTGGTGTGATCTGGCCTAGTTTTGCACATCACTGGAGTCCTCTAGTGACGTTACGATGACGTCCTCCCGTGACGTTCAAGACTACTCCAAATCGGAGCAACACACAAGCCTCACACAACAACATACTGTACGTGTCTCAAAACGTGGCCAAGAGGAAATGTTAGGATGCTTCTTTATTCAGCAATCAACTCCAAACAACACATCTGCGATGTGTAAACCATAGGGTAATAAAATATAGATATCCGGCTGGAGCGACAGCCCCGCCCCCTTGCCGTTCATTTCAATACAAGTTGCTCGTTGGCGTTTTGAAGCACCCGGAAAACCGCCGTTTGAAGTACTTTTATTTCCGCATTTGACCACCAAAATTTGGTGGTCAGTGATGCTGCTTAACATATTACATGCCAAGGACCGCCAGAATGATCTATTTTTGGCTACGGAACCCCCATCTGAAAACATGTTCTAGGGATCCCCTAGGGATCCCCTAGGGATTCCTAGAACATGTGAGAAGAACGTGAGAAGCAAAGATTTGAGAACTCGTGAAAATGTGGCACAAATCTTTGATTGTTTCTGAGACAAAACATTTGCTTCAGAAACAATCAAAGATTTGTGCCACATTTTTCACGAGTTCTCAAAAATAGCAGACCTACAAGCTCATAGCGTGCCACTCGGTGGCGCGCTATGAGCTTGTAGATCTGCTATTTTTCAATAGCTAAAGCATAACATAATGCTTAGAAGAACACCAAAATGCGAAAACAGTCTTCAGGAACACTGTATTCCTGAAGAAGATCCTAAGCGATCGAAACGTTGATTAAAAGCAAAGGAGCTGAGTCTCTATAAAACCAGCGTTGAGGAATAAAAAGTGAGCACTTTTTTTGCAGCACTAGCTGCGTTTGGTCCAGGACGGTGCTGTGTGCATGGCGTGCCTGCATGCATGCCGCCGAGGCATTTGGGTGGCATTTAAGTGGCATTTCCCTCCCGTGGCCCGAGCTGTCCTAGATGAGAGTGTTAAGGAGTGGAAGTGTCTGTGTATGTGCGTGTGGCGTGTGCGTCCAAGCGTGCGTATGCGTGTGCGTGCGTGCGCTGGGGAACCTCCTGCAGCGATCATGAGAAGCCGATCAGTCACGTGCATGACGTGTAGTAATTACTTTTATCACACAGCGGCCGACACACAGCGTGTACGTTTTAATGCTACACTTGTCCTCTGAGAGACTATCTTTATAGAAATCCTCCGATCTCTCTCTCTCCATGTTCTACGCCTTTGACGCTTCGTCGTAAGTTAAAGGGGAACTCCACCCATTGATTGATGACATCATCAAGATGTATTTTCACCATGTTAATGGGTTTCTTTAGACGCTTCTTTTTTCTGAGAGCGTACAAATGGAACCAAATGAACCCGTTAGGGTTCATTTGGTTGCATTTGTACGCTCTCAGAAAAAAGGATGAAAACGGGTGGAGTTCCCCTTTAATAAGGAAGCGTTTTTGGACATATGAGGTTTCCACCCCAACATAGACGATATACACTTTATTCAATGGGACATCAATCTAAGGTCGCTTAGACGTTTGGCTCAATGTGTTAATGAAAAACTCCCAGGCATTAGATAAGAGCTGCAACTCCCACCATGACCATATATCTCATGCAATCTACGTATAGTGCTTGGGATGGGGTGGAGATAAAAAATGCTATATAAACGCACCATTTACCATTTATATACGCTAGTAAAACACTGGAATCTGTCGGAAAGCTTGTTGAAGGTGCTGTGTGATGTGTTTCTGCTAAGCGTGCATGTTCAATAGCTCTATATAGTCCAGATAGTGTAGTGAAGAGCATCTGTGCCAGTGCCTTCTAGAGACAGAGTTCTGACACTCCCATTCACTCCCATATTAAGGTCCTTGAGAGGGTTCCAGGTGGTCCCCAGGCTAAATGATAGAAAGATGGTTAACCAGAACTCTTTGAGAGCGTCAACATGAAACCAAATGGACCCTTGTGGGTCCATTTGGTTTCATGTTTACACTCTCAAGAGTTAAAATATTCATCATCTGAATCAGCCCAAGTCTACACAACTAAAGAATGTAGAAGATTAATGGTCATTTTGATCTGTATGTTTGACAGTTTTGTTTCCCAAATCCAGCCTGGAATTGTGGACAAAGCACAAGGAATCTTTAGTTTTGGGATCTCTGGAGCTAAATGTCTGAATAAATAGTGAGCCCTAGTATGAAAAAGGTTTGAAAGCCCTGATATAGGGGATACATCAAAAATAAAATAGATCTCCTCCCTTTACTGGTTGTGGCCCTAATCCACCGCTTATACGGCTTTATCCCTAGAACCGGCCCTGTCTACAATCCTGTTGTGAGACAGGCCTTTTGCATGCATTTTGCAGATTATAACAAGCACAACACACATCTGTACATTTCCGAATGACCTTAACAAGCTTTCAGTCTTGCAAAAGGGCCTTTCTTTAAATGAGTGGACATCTTAGAACCTCGTTCAGCCTCAAAAAGAAAGAAGCAGAGCCCCTTTCATCATCACAGGACCCGAGAGACTCTATGGAGCAAAAAAAAAGAAAATCCATTAAAAAAATCATTCATGCCTTTGTCACATCCCATCTTCGATTATACTGAAATGAACTCTTTAGAACCCGGGCGGGCGGACGTCGCTCTTTTTTTTTCAGCTCCAGAGAAATGAGCCGAGAAACGTGAACGCCAGACATCTTAGGAATCGACAAAGTCTGGTGGAAACAGGGCTGGATGTAGGCATGAGCATGGGGGGGCAATGCCCCCCTAAATGCCCTGACTGCCCCACCAAACATGATGGCATGCAACACAACCAAAATTTCAAAGATATTTCAAATTAAAGTGCTTATAATTAAAATGATTTGAAACACTACTACTGCTACCAACTAACTGTAATTGTCTCACCACTAAACCAACAGCATTTCATCATTGAAAACAGAAACTCTCAGAGTCAGACCTTTAGCTTTATGCATGCTGCTGTGTCTGTTGCAACTTCAACAACAACTGATGTTATTATTGATGATTATACTTGCCTAATAAAAGTCCTGTAACTGAAAATGGTATGGGTGCGGCGCCATCGACCGTGGCGTGAAGCGACACGGGCGATGAAGCCGCACCCATACCATTTTCAACTGCCCCCCAATTGTGAAATGTTACATCCGGGCCTGGTGAACGCCAGACATCTTAGAATCAACAAAGTCTGGTGGAAGCCTCATACGTGACCCTTTCTGTCTGGGGCTAAGAAATTTGATTTCTTTTTTTACTTGTTTTGTGAAAGCAAGGAATCATAGCTCCAAGTTGACATATTGGTTGCTCAGTTTGAACCGCCAGTTTTGGAGGTATAAAATGAAACCTGATACCAAAATGTATCATTTTACACCATCAATGAGTTAAATAATGTTGTATATTTAAACATCTGAATTACTTAATTTTCAAGAATGTACACATTTATAAAATGTAGAAGAATTGTTATTTTGACAAGCGTTTTGACAGTTATCTCTCCTAAATTGTGGACACAAACTTGGAAACCCTTAGTTCTGGGTCCAAGAGACAAAACTCAACATCAAATCGTGGTCCTCCGTGGCTAAAATGCAGAATAAATAGTTGTCCCTGGTATGAAAAAGGTTTAAAACCACTGGCTTATAGAATAACGTCTTGCAGAGAAACAGGCACTTCTGTGGGGGGGGGGGGGGGGGGGGAATAACCTACAAAAAGTTCCAAAGAGCTAGATAAGATAAGAGCTTTGTGCCAGATAGAAACGATAGCCGATACTACACGTTGTAGAGGTCACGCATTACACTGGCACTGGTCTGCCTGTTTGAACGCAGGATTGATTTTAATATCCTTTGTAATCACTCACAAAGCACTGCTGGCCTGACTTCACAGCTCTATGAATGACATGGTGTCCTCTTCAAACCTGTGACATCTCCCAGGGTTGTCTATGAGACTGGACCAGGGGTTTTGCAGGTTGTCCATGAGTTGTCCAACTCAGTGATGTATTTTCTGTCAATTTGTGCCAAAACGAATAGGCCCGAAATGCTTGTTTAAGTCATTTTCGTCCAAATATTTTCTGCAGGGGAATATGAAGCTGCATCACTAGTGAACAGGCTGGTTAGTGGGTTAGTGATCAGTCTCTCCTCTAGGTGGACAGCATGTTTCTCTCCCAACTATGTAAACAGGCTGGTTAGTGGGGGGGGTCATCATTGTTTTAGCAGCATATATCTTCTGCTCTATGTAAACAGGCTGGTTAGTGGTCAGTGTTTTAACAGCATCTATCTCTCTCCTATGTGTGAACAGGCTGGCTAGTGGGTCAGTGATCATTGTTTTAACAGCATATACTGTATATCTCTTATGTGTGAACAGGCTGGTTAGTGGTCACTATTTTAACAGCATCTATCTCATCTATGTAAACAGGCTGGTTAGTAGGTTAGTGGTCACTGTTTTAAGAGCATCTATCTTTCCCTATGTGTGAACAGGCTGGTCAGTGGGTTAGTGGTCACTGTTTTAACAGCATCTATCTCATCTATGTGAACAGACTGCTCATTGGGTTAGTGGTCACTGTTTTAACTGCATCCATCTCTCTCCTCTGTGTACCCAGGCTGGTTAGTGGGTTAGTGGTCACTGTTTTAACTGCATCCATCTCTCTCCTCTGTGTACCCAGGCTGGTTAGTGGGTTAGTGGTCACAGTTTTAACAACATCTATCTCTCTCTTATGTGTGAACAGGCTGGTTAGTGGGTTAGTGGTCACTGTTTTAACAGCATCTATCTCATCTATGTAAACAGGCTGGTTAGTGGGTTAGTGGTCACTGTTTTAACTGCATCCACCTCTCTCCTCTGTGTACCCAGGCTGGTTAGTGGGTTAGTGGTCACTGTTTTAACAGCATCCATATCTCTCTCCTCTGTGTACCCAGGCGTGGTCAGAGCCTCCAACATCTTCCCCATCCTGAGTGCCATCCTGCTGCTGATGGGAGGCGTCTGCATCGCCGCCAGTCGCTTCTACAAGAGCAAGAGGAACATCATCCTGGGAGCAGGCATCCTGTTTGTAGCCGCAGGTAGAACCAACGCACCGCTGGCGTTTAGAAGCAATTTGGAGCCTGCACGCAAGATTTTCCCTGGAGCCCCCCCTTACCAAATGGACCCTTACGGGTCCATTTGGTAAGGGGGGCTCTAGGGAAAATCTCACCTAAAATCACACGTCACACCTAAAATGGCGCCCCCCAAGGGATAAAAGTATGAACTATTTTTAAACTAAAGAACATATATGTGTTTTTAAATGTTCAGTTCTCGTTATAGAGGGCATATAATGTATCTATCCATATTGAGGCTTATTAGCCTGGGATCCTTTTGAAGCAAGTCTGGTAGTCGTCCCGGTGACCCCCCCCCCCCCCCCCCCCCCCCCCCCCCCCCCCCCCTTATGGCGCCCCAGGCAACTGCCTAGTCATGCCTAATGGAAAAAACGCCCCTGCCAACACACTACTAATACAGTATACTTAATACGATTATTCTGTGTCTGGGTGTAGAAATCTGTTTTATCTCCGTGTGCTTGTTTTGTGTGAGCTTGCCGCCTGCGCGTGTTTACATGTGTTAATACGCGTGTGTGTGTGCGCGCGTAGGACTGCACGTGTCCATTCCTGCTTTACACGTGTGTGTGTGTAGCCGGGAATTTGTACATTTACACATAGGCTTATTTGTGTGTGTGTGCGTGTGTGTGTGTGTGGGTGTGTGTGTGTGTGTGTGTGTGTGCGCGCGTGTGCGTGCGTGTGTGTGTCTGGACAGCCTTAGATGTCAGTGTGTTTACATGTGTAAGTTACGGTATGTGTATGTGCTGAGTGTGCGGATGCGTTGGTGTGTGTACCTGCTCTGTCTCTCTGTAACCTTCGACCCACTGCACCGTAAAACCTCCATGTCAGCTCCAGGGCAGCGTGGAAACCACGTATGTCCACACAACTAGAACAACTTCAGAGGAAATGGCTGTAGGAAAACACATATCCCATGTGCCAATGAAAATAGCAGATCTACAAGCTCACGGCTTGAGGACACGCTGTGGGCTTGTAGGTTTCTGCATACACGTTTGCATGACTAGAATTGGTGGACACTGGCAGTAACTGTAAGTACTAACTAAAGGGGAAGTCTGCCCATTTTCAACATTCTAATATGTCATTAGTGTACCCTAGAGGTGTTGGGTGGACATGATAAAAACGTTTCCCCATTCTGTGTTCCCAAGAAATGGAGGTCTGAAGAAAACCACTAACATGGTGAAACATCTTGATGACATCATCAAGATGTATTTTCACCATGTTAATGGATTTCTTTAGACGTTTCTTTTTTTCTGAGAGCGTGCAAATGGAACCAAATGAACCTCATTTGGTTGCATTTGTACGCTCTCAAAAAAAAAATGTTGAAAATGGGTGGAATTTCCAGTTAGTACCAAGTACATTTTCACTTACTTTTACTTGTTACAAACTAGTACTAGATTGCACTATTGGTACTTTTACTTACCAATTAAAACAACTGAGTACTTTATCCCACAACGGTTGACATGGAAAAAGAGAAAGAGAGAAAGATAATTGGAGATACACAATTATTTTTATTTCATTTTTTTTTTGCTGGACAGCACTTATACGACGCGGCCTCTTCTGTTCACTGCTGTCTTAGCCGTGCAGTAACCACATGAACCCCAGCTATTCTGGGCAGAACATTAACCCTCCAAGGCCCAGACTTATTTCTACTTGAAAAAAACTGTTTTCAACCTTACTACTAGGTTGTACTACCATGATTTATTAAAAAAAAAGCAACAAAAAAAGTTTTGGGGGAAAAATATGTTATTTATGCTAATTAATTAATTTAATTAATTAAATTAATTAATTATAATAACACCCCCCCAAAAAAATAAAAAAATAAAAAATAAATGGGGATATCTTTTAATATAATGATGTACAATTGTACATGTAATAGACATTCTAATAATCACAAAATATATATTTATTGCAGTCATTTTACATACTTTTATTAGGGTTAAAGGCTAAAGGTCAAAGGTTAAAAATCATCAAAAATTGCACCAAGTCCAAAGATTAATTGGAGAGGCTAATTGCAGCCTCTGTGGGGGGCATTGTTATGCAAATATAATTACCAATTTCAATGAAATTCTAAACAATCAACCTCAACCATCATATTTATGTGAAAAAATAACAACAAAAATGATAACATTTTTTAAATACTTAAAGGGTTACTGTTGCTAAAAAGCAACACTGGGCCTTCTAGGGTTAAGCTCATAACATAATACCATGCTGCCTAGTACAGGCCTCCGCTTTTTACTCTCATGTTTACAAACACTGCCTGAGACAGACAGTGAACCAACGTATTACAGATCCAAAATTACAGCAAATACTGGTGTAGGGAGTGGGTGGTGGTGAGGCTGTTATCTAACCATAGTGGTAGACAGTAAATGGGTTGCCATTGCCAAAAGAAAACTCAAAAACATAAATCAATTTAAGAGAAATCAATCGGGGAAACAGTTGCCTACAGTTGGAGGAAGTATAAGCATTGCCACTTGCTTACAAAAACACTAATGTTGTTAGAAAATGATATAATCATCAGCTCTGTCAGGAAGCCTTGTATGTTGAAGATGGAGTGCCATGAAATTTTTCTACCCTAAAACATGATCAGCAGGTATTAATGTTATATGAAAAGTATTTATTTCCCCCCCAAAAAAGTGTAGTGTTTGTTAAACGGTCATTTTTATGATTCCACCCTACCAGTTCATTAAGTATGCCTGGTGTGTGTGTGTGTGTGTGTGTGTGTGTGTGTGTGTGTGTGTGTGTGTGTGTGTGTGTGTGTGTGTGCGTGTGTGTGTGTGTGTGCGTGCGTGCGTGTTGCTTTCCCGGCCAGGTCTGAGCAACATCATCGGGGTGATCGTGTACATCTCGGCAGCGCTGGGCGACATCTCCCCCAAGAAGGACGAGGACAAGAAGTGGCAGTACTCGTACGGCTGGTCCTTCTACTTCGGCGGCCTGTCCTTCATCATGGCCGAGATGGTGGGCGTGCTCGCCGTCAACATCTACATCGAGAAGAACAAGGAGCTGCGCTGCCGCTCGCGCACCGACCTCTTCAAGAGCACCACGCACGCCATGCTGCGCCTGCCCAGCTACCGCTTCCGCCGCCGCTCGCGCTCCTCCTCGCGCTCCACCGACCCGTCGCGCTCCCGCGACCCCTCGCCCGTGGGCGGCGGCGTCAAGAACTTCGGCCTGCCGCCGGGGTCGGCGTCGGCGCTGCTGGCGCAGGGCGGCCCCGTCTCCGTGTCCACGCTGCCCAACCCGCACAGCAACGCCCGCGTGGGCGGGCCGGTGCCGCCCGGGGCCGACATCTCCCTCTACACGCTTTCCACGCGCGGGGGAGACACCAAGCTGCCCGGCCTGCCGCCCATGTACGGCACGGTGGACCGCGCCACGCTCTACCAGCTGCACAACTGCTTCCCCACGAAGGATGGAGGAGGCGGAGGCGGAGGAGGGATGATCCTGAGCGGCACGCTGCCCTCGCTCAAGTCCCACAACCCGGGGGTCGTCGGGGGCAACCTCATCACGGGAAACTCCAACTCCAACATGGCCAACTCGGTGGGAGGCGGCGGGGGGCCGCCGGCCTTCAGCTCGTCCACGGGGCTGGAGCGGAGCGGCGGAGGGGGGCGGAGGCGGCGGCATGGGCACCCTGGACAGGCTGAAGGGGGAGCGGGAGAGCAACTCCAACACCCTCAACAGGAAGACCACACCTGTGTAGAACAGCAACGCAATGCATGATGGGACATGATGGAGGGGGAGACTGTATGAGAGAGGGAGATGATGATGATGGTGGTGATGATGAAGGCTCTTTTCCACTAGAGCAGTCGGTGTTCTCAACAATATGGAGCGCCTCACTCAACTCTGGCAGGTTCGCGAATGGAACCAAATGGACCCCGACGATGGGCCACGCTGTGTGAAAAGTAGGAATTATCGGGCAATTATGGGCACTAGATTTGCCCGTAAACGTCAACTTTAGCAGACATATACAGTAACATGCAAGTTTTGCACAGTGCCAGTGGCTTGCACAGAATTCTGAGGGGCAGGTGCTCAATTGGGGGGGGGGGGGGGGGGAACCAGTGACAGACATTTATAGATTTTTTGGGGGGGCATATTAAATAATACATTAGACAATTTAAATACAGAATTGACCTCTAGCTAAGCCACTCCCTCCCCAAACAGCTAAGCATGGGTTTTTAGACAAAACCTCTCCACTGATAGTTTTCCTATATGATAAAACATTGTGAACGTTTAAAAAAATAATCAATGCCACGCACATATTTTTTCCAGTGCATATGGCAGGCCTTGTTGAAGGGATATTTCATGTGCACAATCCATGATATTTATACTGGAATGAATGAGCCTTGCTGGAAGGTGTCCGAGTGGGAGTGTCTAAATGGGAGAGGGGTGGGGCTTAGCTATAGGTGAATTGATTGATGTCACCTTGGGCCACAAGTAAAGTGAAGAAAACAATAAATAACAAACTTTCAGAAGTGCGCTTTGATGTCTGGAAGGCCAAAGGATTTTGGTTCCATTTGTACCCTGCCAGAGTTAACAGACTTGTACTGGTCCTTTTAGAACCCCCCCCTGCCTCGCTTTGGCCCCTTTTCCACCGGGGTTAACCACATTAATTGGTTCAAAACCCGAAAGGTTGGTTCAGAACTGGTACTAAGTACTGGTTTTACTGTTCTCACCAGTTGTTTTGGTGGAAAAGGGAGATTTGTTTTGAGAATGGCTGCACTACAGAAGACCTAAAGCAGGAAGCAGCCTTTCAGATAACGTTTTCTTGGGCCCCCTCATGGCGCCCCCAGGCAACTGCCTAGTCTGCATAATGGTCCAAAACGCCACTAGTGCGGGGTGGAGGAAGAGCCAGAAGTCAAAACTTTTTGTCTTTTTCAAAAATATATATATACCGTTGGTTTACTAGTGGAAAAGAGCCGATATATGGGGCTGTTTGAGGGGGGTGTGGGTGGTCTTGGCAGCGCCTGTCTGAACTTGGGGGGAAAAATAAGGGTTAGGCTATAGCTAGACTGTGAGCTGAGCGACGATGCTTCCTGTTTCACTGTTATAAATAGACTGCTCCATCTCACCGGGAAACCAAGGTGGAAGAAAATAAACAAGACGAAGAGTATATAGGCCTAATAACAGAGCGATAATAACAACAACAACAACAACAACAACGAACACTCACAATAAAACTATTTTGATATTTTTAAAAAAAGGAGAAGGAGAAAAGAAAAAAAGCGCTAGAAAATGATTTATTTTGTTAACGACCAAAAAAAAAAAAAAAAAAAACGCAATTAACCACACCTGGGGCTATTGTTATGAAAAGGGATAAGAGAAGAAACATGTTCCGTGTTATTACTTTGTGTGTGTGTGTGTGTGTGTGTGTGTGTGTGTGTGTGTGTGTGTGTGTGTGTGTGTGCGTGCGTGCCGAGTGCAATATTTTTCCGCTGGTTTCCAAACGCCTGATGAAAACCTTTCTGTCATTTTGAGATTGTTGTTGTGATTATTCTTAAGCGTTATTACAAACTATTGCTTCGTTTTCCACACAAACGCTGTAGTAGTCCGGAATGAGACTTTTACTTTTCATGATGATTCCCTGTTTGTTTGTTAGTTTGTTGGTTTGTTTGTTTGTTTTTGTCGCGTTTTGGACCTCGACGACTTTTAACTGTGAAATTTCTTCCACGCAGAGCCGATTATGAGGCTGTGCAACTGTGTCAAAGTGTCTATACGCATGAGTGTGCACAACGTGTGAGAGAACGAGAGAGCGTATTATAATCATTATTATTTCTTACTAATAATGACAACCTTTAATTTCACTTTAGAACCATTTGGAACATGAAGAAGTCAACATGTGAATATTTGTACATTGTCTTCCAATACTGTTATACTGAACGAGATGCAACACTTTAAAGGCGAGTGGCCGAACCCACTCACGTCGTTATTATTGTTATTATTATTATTATTATTATTATTGTTGTTGTCTTATGAGTTTCCAAATTGCGGGGCTTCGGTTTATGCCTGATTCATACATTCGGTTGCGTTGCTGACGTTGCCGCGCATAGATATAAGTAAGAAAGCTAGATATGGCTCGCCAATGGAGAGCAAGGTCATTACATGGCGGCCATCTTAATTCAGTCAGCATGTCGTCTCTCAATCTCCAACCGATTTTCAAACGGTTTGGTTTGTTAAACGGTTTAGTTGACGTTAAGATGATGAATCATAGTCACGTTGATAACGTTTGTAATAAACCAACCCGTTTGTAAATCCGACAAGATTTGAGTGAGTTATGTCCATTTTTGTTAGAGCATATACTGTATTGGCTGAGCAAGGCAAAATGGCCGCCGTGTGACCTATACGCCAGAGAGTCTGCCTTGGGCCATCTAGCCTTTATATATACTGTATATCTATGTTGTTGCGTGCCAAACAACCAAGCTCTGGTATTACCAAGCTCGCAGTTCGCCCGCACTGCGAGTTTGGAGGAAACTCCGCATACGGACTGTGCCATGTGGCTTGCCGCGCAAACGTGCGAAAAAAAACAGGCGTAAAAATGGTTCCTTTTTTTTGGTCTTTCTTTTTCGTTCGTTCTACTTCGTGTTGATACCAGTAGTACTAAAAGTAGCCGTTTGTAGTCGTCGTTTTAGCGTTGAAGAGACGTTTGTTCCTGGGCATTATAAACGTGACAAAAACTTTTTTCCCTCCATCACGGAGGCGACGCGCATAAAGAGCATAATGAACAGAGACCTGTAGAGAATATATTTGTACAGAATCAGGTTATTAAAAAAAAGGTTTGCTTGACTGAGCAGAAAAACAAAAAAACAAAAGAATAACTCTTTTTTTATATATACAGTATATATATTATTATATACACACACGCGAAAGGGTCCCAAAGTTATTTCACACGAGCAAGAAGACATCATGATGCAACATTTTTCCAATTTAATATTTAAATAAATTATATTGTACTTTGTGGGGGTGTGTGGGGGGGAGGGGTGGGTGGGAAAGGAAGAAGAAATACAAGAAGAATACGAAGAAAAAAACAGAAATCTTTTGAAATTATTAATAATATGTACATTGTAATTTAGGCATTATACGTACATTTGAGAAAATAAAAAAAAGCCTATAGATACTTTCTTTGGGAGCGCTCGGGGTGGGGTATGGGTAGGAGGGATTGGGGGGTGTATTGGGTGGGGGAATTTTGGGGAAGGACGAGGGTCTCCTCCCAACCCCTATTCCCCCACCTCACTCCCCCTGCTCCCCCCACCCCAACCCCGGACTCTCTCCAGAACACTCACTTTTGTGGAGGGAGGGAGGGAGGGTCTCCTCCCGATCCTCCTCCCCCTCCGTCTCCTGCCCTTTGCCCATATTTGGTCATGGTCGCTAGTGTCACTCAACCACCCCACCCTCCCCTCCACCCTTTCTTTTGATCTTAAAGGAAATAGAGGAAACTTTTTCCAGTGTTTATAAACAGAGCAGAGAATTGTTTTCAATTCAAACTGAGCTCCTTTGATTTTTGGCAGAAAACTTCCCTCTATCACCTTTAACAACACAGAACATGATCCCCACTATACCCACCTCACCCCAACCCGACCCAACCCAACCTGACCCAATCCAACCCAACCTAACCTGTCCCAACCCGACCCAACCCAACCTGACCCAACCCAAGCCAACCCAACCCAGCCTGACCCAACCCGACCCAACCCAAGCCAACCAACCCAACCCAGCCTGACCCAACCCAACCTGAAACAACCCAACCCCGCCCCAACCTGACCCAACCCGACCCAAACCAAACCAACCTGACCCAACCCTATCCTGAACCATCCCAACCCAAACTGACCCAACCAAAACCCAACCCGACCCAGCCTGACCCAACCCGACCCAACCCAACCTGAATTAACCCAACCCGACCTAACCTGACCCAACCCAACCCAACACAACTTGAATCAACCTGAACAAACCCAACACAGCCCGACCCAACCTGACCCAACCCAACTGACCTGACCAACAGCCAAATAAAGCCTTCCCGGAAAAGATTCTTTCACTGTGCTTTTTCCCCTCTACCCCCGTGTTGTACCGTCCGTCCACCTGCCCCGAACCGACTGACCTGTCGAACTATGACCCTCATCTGTTGTTTCTGTTGCTGAGAATGTACTAATGTGTGTTTGACACTCTTTTGCCCTATGAGTAAAAAAAGATACCCATCTTTTTGTCCAACTTTCTTAAAAAAAAAAACCCTCGTCCCGGTCCGTCGCAGACCGGCAGCCGTCTAAAGAGTGTGTCACTGGACAAAAAAGAAAATGAAAAAAAAGAGACATGGACGAACTGTTGAGGAGAGGAAAGAAAGAAAGAAAAAAAATGACGCTTCCAGATATTTTTTCTTTTTCTCATTTGTTTTGTTTTCTTTTAGTTTATCGTTTGATTTTCATTTTGAGATTTAAAAAAAAAAAGAAAAAGAAAAAAAGAACATCAACAATAATGTGACAAAAACAACTGCGCACAGATAGCATTTATGTGGGCAATATGACTAGTATGTAGTTGAGAATCGATATATCTCTAGACAAAAATGATTATGGTTTATCTAAATGTGTGATAAACTCAAACACTGTATTGCACGAAGTTTATAAAAAAAGAGAACAATAACAGAACATATTCACAGACTGTTGTCTTTTGTTGGTTTCTTTCTTCCAAAACAAGATGGAGAATTGCTGTGGATAATGGATATACCCTGCAGACAAACAGAGACATGCATTCCTAGGGTGCGTCAGGGGCGGATCTAGGCATGGGCATGGGGAGGCTAAATGCCCTGACTGCCTCACCAAACACGATGGCATGCAAATCAACCCAAGATATTTCAAATTGCTAAAACGAATTGAAGCACTACTACTGCTACTAACTAACTACAGTTGTGTCACCACCAAAACCAACAGCATTTCATCATTGAAAACAGAAAACTCTCTGAGTCAGACCTTTAGCTTTATGCATGCTGCGTGTCTGTTGTAACTTCAATAACAACTGATGTTATTATTGATGCTTTACTTGCCTAATAAAAGTCCTGTAACCGAAAATGGTATGGGTGCGACTTCATTCGTTAAAGCCGCACCCATACCATTTTCTCCTGCCCCCTCCCCCCAATTAGGTAATGTTACACCCCCCCCTTGAATACGACACTAGTAACAGCTCATGAAGGAATAAATGTCTTTCCTTTTCCTAATGACAGCTGTGCTCTGCTGTGCATTGAGCCCAGTTACCATGCAGGGACTCGTGCATGCGGTTCGTGGTCTCTGGGAGTTTGTTATGAAGTTTTTGCATGCCATTCCATGCTATTGCCATCCCAACTGGCCTCGCGGTATCGTCGGGTCTCATTATTAGTGCAGCGATGAGAGGCGGTACGTGTGATGTGACCTGGCCTGACCGCAAACCAACAGCACCGGAGGGACAACCCTGCGTAAACATAGATGCACCAAGGTATAGACGTTGTTGGTTTATGTTGTTGGTTTTGGCAAACTAAAGTCTCAGAGTAAGGGGCTCTACAGACGGCGAGTAACAAGTTGCGTTCCCTCAATACTCTCAGTTGCATTCACCAATATTATGTTGCATGCATAGAATTTGACCAGAGGGGGCGGTAATGTGCGGCAACATGGCAACGAAAACATCAAACTGTCTGACAAAAGAGTTGCGAGTTGGATTTTCTCGGCCATTCATATTGTTAAAAGTGGGTACAGACCTTCACTGTTTGGATTACATGTGCAGAAAACAGGTCAATGGAATCGTGTTTGTTCCCATTGGTCAATGGAATCGTGTTTGTTCCCATTGGTCAATGGAATCGTGTTTGTTCCCATTGGTCAATGGAATCGTGTTTGTTCCCATTGGTCAATGGGACCAGCGTTTTGTGTTCAGAAAACGACGTGCGATAAAGAGAGCGTGTGACACTGGGAGTAATTGCGTGGCGTCCAGTGTTGTTTATTGCAAACATGCTTGTTTCGTGCACACGTCGGCGATTCATTGTAGACCTCAATCCTGTGATTTTTTTTTCTCGCTGCACAATTCTCGTCTGTCAGCACCGAGGGTGGAATCGTCGCGATAATGTGTGTGTTTCAGACTCCCCGTCTGTATGTACGCCCTTAAGACAGAGTTATGACATCTCTGTTCACTTCATGGGTCCAGTCCAATGGACTTCTATTGAGAATGGAGACAACAAATAGGGGCAAGTCCTGGACAGAGTTCGTGAGCGGAGCGGAGCGGCCGAGAATTCCGCTCATCGCTCTCGACGTATTTGGTCCCGCTCGCAATCCGCTCACGTGGACCCGCTCCCGCTCCGTGCTCATATTCATGTGGGCAGCTCGCGCTCCTCACTCCGCTCAGCCCCGCCCGCTCAGGAGCAAAATTTGACGGCTGGAAAAAAAAGGCTGCTGCTTTTTCTTTGTCGAAACACATTGTGGTTATTGCCCCCCTCACAGCATAAACATTTAAGACAGGAGTTATATGTGCAGTTACACTGCTGTCTATATTAACCCAGACAGGTGCGGCGAATAACTAATTAATCTTATGCCGCGCTATTTCGTTTCCAAAATGCTATACGGGATAATAGGTTATTGATGATGTTACACTGTGGGGGAATTGGACATAATTGGGGGGGTCGCTGCGCTCAAATACGTTGCCGTTATGATGTGCAGTGCTTCAAAATAAATAGCGAGGTGACGCATCTAAGGCAAGATAGACAGCAAGACAGTCAGCTTACTTTTTCTTTTTTCCAATTTCCATCATGATCATCATCTCCTCCTTCCTCCCGCACCTCGGAGAGGATTTTAAATGTCTTGATCGTGTTGCTGGCACTGTAGGCCTATAGTCACCATCTGAACCACAACCACACGTTTATGCTGTGCTACTGAACACGTGTGCCGTTGTCTGGACTGAACGGCTTGGAGCGGCCTGGAGCGGAGGATAATTCTCGCTCCAGAGCGCGCTCCGACCCATTTGAAAACGCGCTCAGTGCTCACTTAAAATCCACGCGCTCCGCTCCGCTCACGATCTCTGGTCCTGGACTGGAAGTAGGCAGCAATGCAATCGACTGCAGGCAACAGCCCAGCTCTACTGGTCTTAAATCCCTTCATGTTAGAATGGACTATAGAAGACATCTGACCGTTGGGCAAGCCAATCCAAGACGATGTAAAATATCTCCCATGGTAGTGCTTTCCAACCATTTTGATTCCAGGGCCCACTATTTATTCAGCATTTTAACCACGGGCCACCATTTGATGTTGAGTTTTGAGTCTCTTGGACCCAAAACCAAGGATTTTCAAGGATTTTCCTGTGTACAATTTAGGTGGCAAAACAAACTGGCGAAACAAACAGTTTTTCTACATTTTCCTAATGGTGTAATTTAGGATGTTTAAACATAATATAACTCCTGAGAGCATAATATGAAACCATATGGGTCTATTTGGTTACCAACTGTCTATTTGGTTACCAACTGGTCATAATTTAGCCTGGGGACCACCTGGAATCCTCTCAGGGACCACTGGTGGCTCCCGGACCACTGGTTGAAAACCACTGCGGTCAGATACATATCAATGTTATTTGGGGGGTCCTTGGCTCAAACTTCTGAAAACTATACTCCTCTACAACACATTTTTATTAGAGCTCCTGGCAGTACAAAATCCTTAGGATGATTTCAGCTGAATCATTAATTTTATCGTTTGATGTTATGTTAAATATTTCAGAATGTGCTGCTCATAATAAGTTTTTTTTTCTCTCATTCCTTCAGTAGTCTTCCAGAGTTTATATATAAATATATCCTTTGTTTTTGCATAATGCATTAATTTGTTTGGTCCTTTTTTTGCGATGCTTGTGCTTGCTTCTCCACAAAAAAATGAGTCCGAGTCAGATCTGCACATTGATTCAATGGAAAGTAACCGATACTGCAGTGTTGCCAACTGCCAAAATCACAAATGCACTAGTGGCACTTCCAAAATGCACCAGAATGCGCTAGAGCAGTGGGTTTTCAACCATTTTCATACCATACCAGGGCCCACTATATATATTCTGCATTGTAGCCCCATGGCTACAATGCAGAATATACTGTATATAGTGGGCCCTGGTATGGACCATCATTTGATGTTGAGTTTAGTTTCTTACACTAATTTAGGAGAAATAACTGGCAAAATGTTGGTCGAAATAGCAATTCTTCAACATTTTCTAAATGTGTAGTTTCTTGAAAATTCAGATGTAATCCAGAAAATTAGACAATTCAGATATAATTTAACTCTTGAGAGTGTAAAATGAAACCAAATGGACCCTTACGGCCCAGGAGGTATAGCAGGTCTTTAAACAGGGGGCGAACGTGGCTCAGGAGGTATAGCAGGTCTTTAAACAGGGGGCGAACGTGGCTCAGGAGGTATAGCAGGTCTTTAAACAGGGGGCGAACGTGGCTCAGGAGGTATAGCAGGTCTTTAAACAGGGGGAACGTGGCTCAGGAGGTATAGCAGGTCTTTAAACAGGAGGCGAACGTGGCTCAGGAGGTATAGCAGGTCTTTAAACAGGGGGCGAACGTGGCTCAGGAGGTATAGCAGGTCTTTAAACAGGGGGTGAACATGGCTCAGGAGGTATAGCAGGTCTTTAAACAGGGGGCGAACGTGGCTCAGGAGGTATAGCAGGTCTTTAAACAGGGGGCGAACGTGGCTCAGGAGGTATAGCAGGTCTTTAAACAGGGGGCGAACGTGGCCCAGGAGGTATAGCAGGTCTTTAAACAGGGGGCGAACGTGGCTCAGGAGGTATAGCAGGTCTTTAAACAGGGGGCGAACGTGGCTCAGGAGGTATAGCAGGTCTTTAAACAGGGGGAACGTGGCTCAGGAGGTATAGCAGGTCTTTAAACAGGGGGAACGTGGCTCAGGAGGTATAGCAGGTCTTTAAACAGGGGGCGAACGTGGCCCAGGAGGTATAGCAGGTCTTTAAACAGGGGGCGAACGTGGCCCAGGAGGTATAGCAGGTCTTTAAACAGGGGGCGAACGTGGCTCAGGAGGTATAGCAGGTCTTTAAACAGGGGGAACGTGGCTCAGGAGGTATAGCAGGTCTTTAAACAGGGGGAACGTGGCTCAGGAGGTATAGCAGGTCTTTAAACAGGGGGCGAACGTGGCTCAGGAGGTATAGCAGGTCTTTAAACAGGGGGCGAACGTGGCTCAGGAGGTATAGCAGGTCTTTAAACAGGGGGTGAACGTGGCTCAGGAGGTATAGCAGGTCTTTAAACAGGGCGAACGTGGCTCAGGAGGTATAGCAGGTCTTTAAACAGGGGGCGAACGTGGCTCAGGAGGTATAGCAGGTCGCTCAGTGACGAGTTTGAATCCCGACTCCTCCTGTATACAGTACATGTCAAAGTGTCCTTGGCCAGCACACCTAACCCCAAATTGCTCCTGATGTGCTGGTTGTGACTTGCATGGTTTGTAGAAATGCACCATTTATATCTACTTTCTCCCTGTATCACAAAAGTTGTGAAAATAGCAAAGTGTTTTGAGCTTGGGGATCTGTTATTTTGGCTATGCGTAGACCCTATTTTTGTCATACCAGTGTTGTTTTTATGAGAATATTAGTATTACTATTAGATTTAGCTGTCGTTCCAATAACACACACCTTTTAGTGCCATTTAGTCTTCTGAAATTAGTTTTAGTTAGTCTAGCTTTAGTCCAGCCTAAGTCATGTTTGATACACAATATCAAACATGATTTAGTCTTAGTCTAGACTTAGTCCTAGTGGTTTATCTTTAGTTTTATAAATATTACTTGAACAGTTATCACTTATAAACTTACACTACATATTACTCCCTGCCAAAAGTAACCATTACTTATTACTTAATTTATACTGTAAAAAAGTCTTACTTTGGCCTGCTCTTCTGCATCTGATACTCCACACATACTACAGACAAGTGTGCATCGTTTCTGTACCTGCTCTAGAGTTTAGAACTAGGACTGAATCAACAGTCTGCATCGTTTGTGTACCTGCTCTAGTGAAGTCTGCATCGTTTCTATACCTGCTCTAGTGTAGTGTTTACTCATTACTGGGAAAAGTCATAATAATACAGTACCCGATAATATATTACTACTAACTAGCAGTGTTGGGCAATATTAGAGAGTAATATCTTTACTTTACTCATCATGACCCCTTAGAAAAAGTAATGATATTACATCATTTATTACTTCAATCAAAGAATAATATATGTTACATATTACAAGATTACTTTCCCAAGTTCTCCCCCTCCTCCCGCAATAGAGGAATAGAGATGTACAACACAATCTGTTTAGTGACAACTTGTGACAACTGCAATAACTCGCAGTGTATCTACAGCGTGTACAAACTACAGTGCATCTCAATCTGTTGATAGCTTGTAAATCTGTTCTATTTTCACATGCAACAACAAGCTCAAAAGTAAGTCATGACATCTTTACTTTACTTTTGCAGGAAAAGGTAATGATATTACAGTAATATGTAATATTTAATTAGTTAGTGCCCGACACTGCTAACTAGTTACTGCGCAGCACATCCAGAGAGCTCCAGTTCCTGGTTTGCAGTGGCGTTTCTAAGCAAATTGGAGCCCCAGGCAAGATTTTCCCTGGAGCGCTGGACGGAAAATCTCCTGTGACATCATACCTAGTAAAATGGTGCCCCCCAAGGGATACAATGGCGCCCCCCAAGGGATAAAAATGAACTATTTTTAAAATAAAGAACATGTGTATTTTATATGTCCAATACTAGTTATTGAGCACAAGAATAATGTATTTATCCATATGAGGCTTATTGGCCTGGGATCCTATTAAAGCAGAGGTTTTCAGCCCCTGCTTTAAAACCACCTGGAACTTAGCTGAGGACCACCTGGAACCCTCTCAAGGACCACCAGTGGTCCTTGAGAGGGTTCCAGGTGGTCCTCAGCTAAGTTGGTTAACCAGATGTACGCTCTCAAGAGTTAAAATATTCATCATCTTAATTAGCCCAGGTCTAGACAACTAGAGAATGGAGGAGATTAATAGTCATTTTGGTCTGTATGTTTTGCCTGTTTTGTTTTTCAAATCCAGCCTGGTATTGTGGACAAAAGCAAAATAAATCTTTAGTTTTGGGGTCTGTGTGGTGGGGGCTAAAATGTCCTCAAATGGTGATCCGTGGCTCAAATGCTGATTTAATGGTGGGCCCTGGTATCAAAAAGGTTGAAAACCCCTCCCTTCCCTCATGGCGCCCCAGGCAACTGTATGCCTAGTCTGCTTAATGGCAAAAACACCCCTGTCCTGCGTGGTGCGTCATTTCTACTCACAGGCAGATCATTTGGGTCTTCTAGGTAATAGTACTGTCTCTCTCTGGCCCACTTCCACAGACAGACAGTTAAAGTGCTCATGCAGTATGTCACTTGTCACCAAGTCTCCTCCATAGAGCCATTAAACAGCTAAAAATAAATATATTATATATATAACGCTTAGGGTCAAGATCAAGTATCACTGGTTGGGATTTAGCCTTTTGCCACTGGGAATGGTTTAAAGTAATAAGTGCTGTTCAAGGATATAGAGGATGTGTGTGTGTGTGTGTGTGTGTGTGTGTGTGTGTGTGTGTGTGTGTGTGTGTGTGTGTGTGTGTGTGTGTGTGTGCTCGCGTGCCAGGGCCGGATCGAGATGGGGGGCAGAGGTGCACCCACCCAAATGTACATCCTGCCCACCCAATGAAAGGCAATATCAGTGGTTTTCAACCAGTGGTCCGGGGACCACCAGTGGTTGAGAGAGGTCCAGGTGGTCCCCAGCTAAATAGTGCAAAGTTGGTTAACCAGATATAACTCATTGAGAGTGTAAAAATGAATCATTTCACGTTCTCAAGAGTTGAAATATGTATCATCTGTATTAGCCCAAGTCTACACTACTAGACAATTTAGACCAGGGGTGCCCAACCTTTTTTGACCCAAGATCTACTTTTCAGCAGCCAACCCCTCCGGGATCTACCAGTCCAATATCAACATTTCAAACCACACGCATCGTTGCCAGCCTGCAGTAACTTCACAACAACACAACACTACTTTGTTTTACCACTTTACTTTATGTCCATATAAGCATAAAGTACAACAGACTTGTCATAAATAGGCCTACAACAGTACAACAGACATGGACAAACACTGCCATTGCAAATGCATCACACACACAGACAAAAATCGCTCTTTTTTTCTTTTCCACCCCATTTTTTTTCTTTCCCCCCACATCTCCCGAGATCTACTTGAGATCAGGCCGAGATCTACCGGTAGATCCCGATCTACTGGTTGGGCTCTCCTGATTTAGACGATTAATGGTTTGACTGTTTTGTTTCCCAAATCCAGCCTGCATGGTATTTTGGACAAAAGCAAAAAAAATCTTTAGTTTCGGGGTATGTGGGGCTAAAATGTCCTCAAATGGTGGGACCTGGCTCAAATGCACAATAAATAGTGGACCCTGGTGTCAAAAAGATTGAAAACCACTGTTTCATATAAAAACTTTCATATAAAAAGAGTTGCTGCCCACCCTGCCATTCTTCCAGCCCACCCTAGTAGGGCTGGCTAAATCCGGCCCTGGTGTGTGAGTGTGAGTGTGAGTGTGAGTGTGAGTGTGAGTGTGAGTGTGTGTGTGTGTGTGTGTGTGTAGGACTATTATCCGATATCCTGCCCTGACCTCCAGAGAGCCATCAGGAAGGCCAGGCCAGGCAGGAGTCCAGGAATAGACTGGGAGTCCACTGGGAACTGTATACTCCATGTGGAGTTATGTGACAGAGTTTACAGCATGCAGTGTTGACTAGAAGACTATGACGAAAAATGTTCGTCGGAGAGATAGCTCCAAGCCGAGGAGGTCAGGACATTATAGGTCATAGTGAGGTAGAGGTTGGGGGGGGGGGGGGGGGGGGGGGGGGGTAATTTAATAAATTATTAAAGGTAGGGTAAGTGATTTAACAACAGAAAAAAGACCTATGCACACCTACTGCGACAGGTGCGTAGGAGAGGGTAAAAATCCCAACATCAAAAGTAAAAAAAAAACACACACAGCTTGATGATGGCCGCATAGGCCGAAACGTTGCTGCTCCCTTAATAAATTCCACTGCAATTGAGGGTAAGTGATTTGAAATTCATGGTGTAGTACCAGCCTGGTGCACTAGGGGTGCCCAAGAGTAGCTACACTATGTGAACCTGCTGCTCCATCCTGATTGGAGGAGAATTCACCCTCCACCTGGGGAACTTTTATTAGCTCCTCTGCTAACGTGGGGGGAGGGGGAAACTCCATATATGGTCTGCACACCTTATAATAGAGCATTTTAACAGATTTTTTTTGGGGGGGGTGATATCTGACAAAAGTGAAATCACTTCCCCTACCTTTAAATTATTAAATTATTATAAATTATTTTCTAAAAGTCTATGAGAAAAATGAATGGGGAAAACACTTCTGGAACCAGGGCGGTTATGTCACTGCGCAGGTCTATAGGCTAGACAATGGGCCAGTGGGAGAGTGTTGCCAACTGCCAAAATCCGAAATGCACTAGTGGCACCCCAAGTGGATTCCAGGTGCTCCGCAGGCTAAACGATGGACTAGATGTAACTCTTTGAGAGTGTAAACATGAAACCAAGTGGACCTTTAATTGCGGCACCGTCTGTTTCGTTTTTTTTCTTTATTTGATTGGCCCAAAACATTTTGTTTATTGTCATGATAATTTGTCACGACCCAAGTCGTCTTGTGTGCACGGCGTCAACGTCTTCTATATACCGTAAATAATTTTTATATACCAGTCTATGAGGAAAATGAATGGGGAATTTACTTTGGGACGTGGTGGGACTGCAGCACTCTACTCAGGGGCGGATGTAACATTTCCCAATTGGGGGGGCAGGAGAAAATGGTATGGGGGCGATTTCCTCGCCCGTGGCGCTATGGGTGAAGTCACACCCATACCATTTTCGGTTACAGGACTTTTATTAAGCAAGTAAAGCATCAATAACAACATCACTTTTGTTGAAGTTTCAACAGACACGCAGCATGCATAAAGCTAAAGGTCTGATTCAGAGAGTTTTCTGTTTTCAATGACAAAATGCTGTTGGTTTAGTGATGCCACAACTGTACAGTAGTTAGCCAGAAGCAGTAGTAGCGTTTCAAATCATTTTAAATATAACAGCACTTTAATTTGAAATCTCTTGGGTTGTTTTGCATGCCATCGTGTTTGGCAGATGTGTGGGGCAGACTGGGCATTTAGGGGTGCACCCCCCCCCCCCATGCCCATGCCTAGATCCGCCCCTGGCTCCACTGTCTCTGCCTCTTAACAGTTGTGAAAGTCAAAGAGGGTCAACAAGCAGGGCTTAAGTGTGTCAAATGGTCAACTAGGTCCCTGTTTACAGACAGACAGACAGCCTTTAGATAACAGGACATCTGTAGAGCTGCAGGCTCTGATGGCATGCCGGGCGGCTGGGGGTCCTCAGGGTCTGTGTGGTCCAGCTGCCTCCACCAGACTGCATGCATGCGGTCCCCGCGGGGGCTTTAGAGATAGTTTGGGATGTTTCGTTTGATTTTAGTTTATAGTTTCAGTTCAGTGGCGTTTCTAAGCAATTTTGGAGCCTAGGCAAGATCTGTAAAATGTCGACCCGCAAGGGATAAAATGGTGAACTATTTTTAAACTAAAGAACCTATTATATGTGTGTTAAAGGTAGGGGAAGTGATTTGAAATTCATGGTGTAGTACCAGCCTGGTGCACTAGGGGCCCCCAAAAGTAGCTACACTATGTGAACCTGCTGCTCTCTCCTGATTGGAGGAGAATTGTGGTGACCTGGGGAACTTTTATTAGCTCCTCTGCTAACGTGGGGGAGGGGGAAACTCCATATGTGGTTTCCACACCTTATAATAGAGCATTTTAACAGAAAAAAAATATTTTTTGGGTGATATCTGACAAAAGTGAAATCACTTCCCCTACCTTTAAATGGTCAATTCTAGTTATAGACGATAAATATAATGTATTTATCCATATTAGGCTTATTAGCCTGGGATTCTCCCCTCGTGGTCCCCCCCTTCCCCTCACGGCGCCCTAGGCAACTGCCTAGTCTGCCTAATGGCAAAATCGCCCCTGTTTCAGTTGGCTTTGACCGTGCGTGTGCAGCTGGATAGGATATACTGCAGAGTCTTTTCCTCCATGTCCATGGAGAATCATGGACAGCGGATATCCTGGTTCCGGCCCTGAATCGCAACCTTAAAAAAAATACCACCTCATTTTCTTCCCCTCTGTGATTCAAGGACTGGTGTCCCTCCCCTCTCCGGTGTCGTTAGTATTAGTTGAAAATCCAACTACAGCAGCTGATTGGCCGACAGCTAGGCTGTCACTCAACAGTGTCTGCTGGATTGGATGGATTTTTTAGCAAACAAATGCTTTGCAGACAGAAAGAGGATAATTCAACCTTTCCGTGCAGCAGCAATGTTGGTGAGCTTAATGTTGTTTGATACAAGAAAATCACACATGAAAAGTCTTGTTATGGGGGAGGCGATGGACCGGATTGCAACTCTAGATTCTAGTCTGCATCCACTCAGTTGAACCCAATGTCACTACTAAACACATGATAAACCTTGATATTTATGTGAAAAAATAACAAAAAAAATAATAATGATAACATTTTTTAAATAATTAAAGGGTTAATGCAGCTAAAAAGCAACACTGGGCCTTTTCGCGTTAAATGGCTATTTTGAGTGTCCTGATATCTCTCTCTCTCTCTCTCGCTCTTAGTCGTCCTCAGACGAGCTTCCATCGGAGTCTCCAATCCTTCCGGTTCTCCATACACCCGGCCAGCTCCGAAGAGCTTTCAGCTCCCGCATCCTTCTTCAGGACGTCCACGTATGTTAGTGCAGAGCGTCCTCGCGATCGATGCCCGTGTGTTGGTTCCCACAGAACCAGCCTGCTGGCTGGGAGCTCGCCATGTCTGTGGCAGTGGCCGGCCAACCTCATCCTCCTAGCTGCTACCTTCTTGCTGACCCTCGGCAGTTGCCCGTATAGGTCCTGGTTGGTGATGTGGGTGTTCTGGTCCACGTTCCGAACAGCTCGCAGCATTCTGGTGTAGCACCCATCCAGGGATTTCTGTAGGGTTGGTGTCAGGGTCCAGCTTTCACAGCCATACAGGAGGACAGACTCCACAGTGGCGTGGAAGAGGCTCAGCTTTATGTGTTGGGGGAGGTTAGAGCTCCACACTCTTGACATACCGTTCAGGGCCCTCCACGCTAGTGCCTTCCTGACCTTGATGTCCTGCTCTGTGGAGTTCACCCAGCTGCCTAGGTATTTGAAGTCAGTAACCTCTTTCAGGGCGTTGCCATCTAATGTTGTAATTGGCGGGTGGTCCGTGTGGATGTTGTAGGTGATGACCTCAGTTTTCTTTGCATTCAATCTGAGGCCAACCTTAGCACATTCCACCTCCACTCTGTTCAGGAGTTCCTGGGCCTGTTCCACGCGGTCAGACAGCAGGCAGATGTCATCTGCGTAGTCTAGGTCTGCCAGGGTTACAGCAGGGATTCTGCTAGACTTCCTTGGTGTAATTGTGAAGCCAAGCTCCTGATATAGGAGGCTGTATAGGCAAGGTAGGAGTGATAAGTATAGGGAATCCATATTATCCACATTTCCCATATTTCTGTATATTTTACATATAGCAAAATACAGGCTAATTTGTGTTTACAGCTGCTTAATCAACAAGTATAGCAGACAGCATGTCTCCACTCTGTCTGCTAACCCCAGTGGGGGTTAGGTTAGGCTAGGCATTTTCATTACCATACTATTGTATTAATGGCTTTTGAAGCCAGCCCAGGTGAGAGTGTAAACACTCACATGGGGCAAATGGTAGCAAGTTGTTCAAATTACCATGTCTGTCTCTCTGTATCAAATGTCTGTGTTTTTGACTCCACCTTTGTATGTTAATTCACCTCTGTTAGAAAGAATATCTGTGCTGTATGTTGGCTTCAAATCAGCAGTGTGTGTGTGTCTTTGGGGGACCTGACCACGCAGGTCAGGCCCACGGCTCTCCGTGGGCCTAAGAATCCACGGGGGAATCCATTTTCTTCAATAAAACTACTACGGAAGACCAATCTTCTCATCTGCTTTTTCCATTCATCATCCATTTTTCACCGTTGTCTGGTTTAACTTGGGAACATTTCTCAGTTCTCATTTTGGTATTTTGTAGTGTAATATTTTGCACTATTTGTGGAAAAATACACCACAGTGCAGACATTGTGTTGTTTAGCAACATTCAACATTCAACTTTAATGTCATGATGGTCTTGATATTAAACCTAAAATGGCTCTTATTTATTTGTGCTGCGCTTGTTGTAAACAATGTAGAAGGCTAGGTGAATCCTCAAGAAGCAAAGGTATGCATCTCTGCAATATACACATACTATGAGGGACTAGGAGAGGTGGGTGGTCATAAAGTAGTCGTGCATGCAATGCCATGCATGCTTAATGAGCTGGTGGGCATTGCCACATGAAAACGGCTTTTTAACAAATGCTATACACTTCCTGATTATGTTATAATAATACCTGATCATGGTTTGGGGTCGGGAAAAAAAAACACGGCACTCCATCTTTAGTTGTTCCGATTGGGCTTTTTAACTCAGAAAAATACCCAAGACGTATTTGAATATTTTAACTACACCTGTGGTTCTATTTGTTGTAGATGTTAACTTGGCATCTAGGATCTACCAATGAACAGGACCTGATGGAAAGACCAGGCATCGAGGAGTCGAAGGATGATGGGAACAATCTCTATAACCACCCTAATGAAGAATTGAAGGTGAAACATGTGTTCAGTGGAGCACATAATCTCCACCAAGCCGGGTGAAACTCCATCGTTGATGTCATCATGATGACGTGGTTAGATGATGTGGTTACCTGCAAGCCTGTATGTAGGCTATCCATAAGTGGTGGTATAAGTGGTCATGTGATGCAATTCTTAACTCTTTAGATTCTTCCAGACCTCCTGATTGTGAGTAAAATGTGGAGGTGGACCCTGAACGTGAACGGAATACGACTGAATCTGAACGGAATACGAGTGAGCGGTGAAGCGATTAGTTTGGCTGTGGCCGTCAGAAACGAGGTGTTCGTGTTTGGACCACGCCCATCGTGGCTTTACATCTTCAACACAGTGTCTTTGCGCTGGAGGACGCTGTCTCCTGTGACAATCCGAGGAGAGGTTCCCTCCTCGTTGTTAGGCCGCACGGCGGTGCTAATTGAAGATATGGTCTACCTCTGGGGGGGGAAGCATGAGCAATGCCACAATGCACTTCATACATTCGATATTGACGCCCAGTTATGGTTCAAACCACAGGTTTCTGGGACTGTCCCACAGAGCAGGCACTCACATCAGGCCTGTGTTTTTAGGAAGGACATGATTATTTATGGAGGATATGTCTGGGTTGGGAATGGGATTTCGAAAGGGTGTCATGACATGTACAAGTTGGACACCAGCACAATGGTCTGGTCTTTCATTCACACCACAGGACAAACTTTCTTTTTCCGAAATCACTCTTCTACCATCATTGGGAGGAAGATGTTTGTATTTAGAGAAGGCGCTTACAACATTGCTTTTATGTTTGACCCGGAGACAAACGAATGGACGTGCAAATGGACGAGTGAATATCAGCAAGAGCTTAAACCACTGACACATTCAGCATTCTCCCACAATGGAGAACTGTACATATTTGGTGACAACTTTGAGAGCCAGTTCCGCTGTCTGTGGAAGTTCAGTCCAGAGACCTTCTCCTGGAAGCAGATTGAGCCCAAGGGCAACGGCCCGATATACTCAGGGATGAACAACATGTGCTGTTGCACGGTGGGGGACCTTATGATCCTCTTTGGAGGATACAGATCTCTTCAAGGCGGAATACATGAGCAATGTGAGGACCTGTATGTGTTAGACTTCAGTCCAAGTCTTAAGACCTTGTGTAAGCTGACGGTTATTCAGTATGCTCTGGATCAGTCTGGACTCCCTCATAACATCAAGTGGGAACTGGCAGCCATGACTAGCCGAACCGGTGTTTCCCCCAGAGTTGGTGTCGAAGTAAATGATGCTATGTAAATGGCATCATTTACCATTTAACTGCCATCACCCCCCGTTTAGCATAGAGCGTGACTACTGTTACTACTATTACTACTTTGACCGGTTTAAGCGTCTGTCTGTGGCCCTTTTGTGCCTAGGCCATATATGGAGATGTCTGTACCTGCCTAAAAGACCATACCTTATATAGTGTACGACGTATATCTGTCTATTTGTGTAGTTTTCGGTTTGTGGTCAGGTGGACCTTTTTTAAATTTTGGCTAGTGTAGTTATTAGTGTGGTTGCAACCACTCTATTGTTATTGTGATGCGTTTTCTCTGTAACCTTTTTTCACCTTGTGATGATAATATATAATCATTCGATTGGCTGACCAAGGAACATCGAAATGATTTGATTGGCTGAGCAACGAAGGTGATGTATGATGGTGTAAAACTTTCCTTTACCATGTCACCACGTCACCATTACAACATCATCGGGGCAACCACACTTTGCAATTGCAAAATTGCATTTTAATTGATAATGTAATTGTGTTGAAATTAAGATATGCAGTAACTTCATATAACTTATATTGTAAGTATCGTCTTGAGTATTGTTACGCGCCGTAAGTTATTTTTATTCGGAATATTAGTAATTACTGTTTGTGGACTTGTGGTGTTGAATATGAGCAGGGAATTATTATATGAATTATTAGTGTATTGTATTGTATTATGTTGGTGGCATGTTCAGGTTCAGGTTCAGGTTTATTTAAGTCCCTTAAAGGACAAATAGTGTGCAGCACAAGAAGACAGGGCAGTTAAAATAGAAAAACAACGAAACAAAAAACAGTGAGACAGTACAAAAAACAGTGCATGTTTACGTATACACAGTAGGCCTACCTTAAATACACAACTAAAGTGCTGAGATACAGTACTAGGCGTACGGCAAGTCAAAGTGCACGGGCAAGTAGATGCTCAAAGCCTTCCAGCACATGGGATGATGTACTGGGAGACAGTAATAAATAGATAAATAGATAAGATAAAAAAGTAAAAAAAAAAAGACAAGTATGAGGTCTGATCTGGGCTTTCCCCTCCTCCTGCACTGGTCTTAAAAGGGATAGTTCAGATTTTTGTTAAGTTGCTCATTTTGAATTTGATCCCTGTAACACGTTTCTGAAAAGTTGTGACAGAAGTTAAAAAAAAAAAAAAAAAAAAAAAAAAAAAACACTGGGAAAGTTGATAATTGCACAAATAACACCTGTATGGAACATTCCACAGGTAAACAGGTTAATTGTAAGCAGGTTAAGTGTTGATTGGGTACAACAGAAGCATCCTAGTCGTTCACACTGAAAGATGGGGTGAGGTTCAATATACACATACTATGAGGGACTAGGAGAGGTGGGTGGTCTTAAAGTAAGAGGCGGAGGGACTTTATTAGTGGGTGGTGCTTAAATCACACATGCTTAATGAACTGGCTGGCATTGTATTGTCAAATAAAAACAGCTTTTTAACAAATACTATACACATCCTGATTATTGTTCCAATTGGGCTTTTGCAGGAAGAAACAAATAAAAATACACAAGACGTATTTGAATATTATAACTACACCTGTGGTTCTATTAC
This sequence comes from Benthosema pterotum, assembly GCA_039105355.1. Classification (NCBI taxonomy): domain Eukaryota; kingdom Metazoa; phylum Chordata; class Actinopteri; order Myctophiformes; family Myctophidae; genus Benthosema; species Benthosema pterotum. Next base: position 8,169,899 of record CM076967.1, read on the forward strand.
GTTGTAGATGTTAACACCATAGATGCACGCAAAAGAGAAAAAGTACAACATTCACTAGACTTGGCATCTAGGATGTATCAATGAACAGGACCTGATGGAAAGGCCTGGCATCAAGGAGTCGAAGGATGATGGGAACAATCTCTATAACCACACTAATGAAGAATAGAAGGTGAAACGTGTGTTCAGTGGAGCACATAATCTCCACTAGGCCGGTTGGAACTCCATCTTTGATGTCATCAAGATGACGTGGTTAGATGATGTGGTTACCTGCAAGTCTGTATGTGTCTATAAGCGGTGGTGTTAGGTCATGTGATGCAATTCTTAAGCGTTTTAGCACTTTAGATTCTTCCAGACCTCCAGGCTGTGTGTAAAATGTGGAGGTGGACCCTGAACGTGAATGGAATACGACTGAATCTGAACGGAATACCAACGAGCGGTAAAGCGATTAGTTCGGCTGTGGCCGTCAGAAACGAGCTGTTCGTGTTCGGACCACACCCACCGTGGCCTTACATCTTCAACACAGTGTCTTTGCGCTGGAGGACGCTGTCTCCTGAGACAATCCAAGGAGAGGCTCCCTCCTCGTTGTTAGGCCGCACGGCGGTGCTAATTGAAGATATGGTCTACCTCTGGGGGGGAAAGAGAGACCAACGCCACAATACACTTCATACATTCGATGTTATTGCCCAGTTATGGTTCAAACCACAGGTTTCTGGGACTGTCCCAGAGAGCAGGCACTTACATCAGGCCTGTGTTTGGGGGAAGGACATGATTATTTATGGAGGATGGGTCTGGGTTGGGAATGGGGGGTCGCGAAGCTGTCTTGACATGTACAAGTTGGACACCAGCACAATGGTCTGGTCTTTCATTCACACCACAGGACGAACTTTCTTTTTCCCACATCACTCTTGTACCATCATTGGGAAGAAGATGTTTGTATTTAGAGAAGGCGGTTGCAACATTGCTTTTATGTTAGACCTGGAGACAAACCAATGGACGTACAAATGGACGAGCGTACCTCAGCAAGAGCTTTACCCACTGAGACATTCAGCATTCTCCCACAATGGAGAACTGTACATATTTGGCAGCAACTTTGAGCGCCAGTTCCACTGTCTGTGGAAGTTCAGTCCAGAGACCTTCTCCTGGAAGCAGATTCAGCCCAAGGGGAACGGCCCGATATACTCAGGGATGAACAACATGTGCTGTTGCATGGTGGGGGGCCTTATGATCCTCTTTGGAGGATACAGATCTCTTCAAGGCAGAATACATGAGCAATGTGAGGACCTGTATGTGTTAGACTTCAGTCCAAGTCTTAAGACATTGTGTAAGCTAACGGTTATTCAGTATGCTCTGGATCAGTCTGGACTCCCTCATAACATCAGGTGGGAACTGGCAGCCATGACCTGCCGAAACGGTGTTTCCCCCAGAGTTGGTGTTGAAGTAAATGATGCTATGTAAATGGCATCATTTACCATTTAACTGCCATCATGGACAAGTTAACCCCCCCCCCCCCCCCCAGTTTAGCATAGAGCGTGATTACTGTTACTACTATTACTACTTTGACCGGTTTAAGTCTGTGGCCCTTTTGTGCCTAGGCCATATATGGAGATGTCTGTACCTGCCTAAAAGACCATACCGTATATAGTGTACGTATATCTGTCTGTTTGTATAGTTTTTGGTTTGTGGTCAGGTGGACCTTTTTTCACCTTGTGATGATAACATATAATCATTGTATGATGGTGGTGTAAAACTTTCTTTTACCATGTCACCACATCACCATTACAACATCATTGGGGAAACCACACTTTGCAATTGCAAAATTGCATTTTAATTGATAATGTAATTATGTTGAAATTAAGATATGCAGTAACTTCATATAACTTATATTGTAAGTATCGTCTTCAGTATTGTTACGCGCCGTAAGTTAATTTTATTCGGAATATTAGTAATTACTGTTTGTGGACTTGTGGTGTTGAATATGAGCAGGGAATTATTATATGAATTATTAGTGTATTGTATTGTATTATGTTGGCGGCATGTGTTCTAAGTTGGATTTGCTTTTGTGCTTTTATTATGGTGATGAATGAGTGACAGTATGAGAGTGGTTAAGACGCGATTCTTAAGCATTTTAGCACTTTAGATTCTTCCAGACCTCCTGCTTGTGTGTAAAATGTGGAAGTGGACCCTGAACGTGAATGGAATACGACTGAATATGAACTGGTATCCTGCTGCTATAATAGACGCACGCACAGGCCCGTTTATCTGTCCGCCTTTGTGCCTCTTCTCCTACCAGACCACACCATTTGCACCGATGTGACCATGCACACAACCTCCAGCACCGTTGTCCACACAGCATAGGCTATATTGCATCCTTCCAACTGCCATGTTTACTGTACACTGTCCATTTATATGAAAATAACTTTTGTGCAGGGCCATGCAGCCGGTCTACACATTGCCTGCAGTGGCTGCTGGACTAAGCCTCTGTGACGTCAAAATCGTCACCCTTTTGGAGCACACCAGAGCCGTATAGTATAGATAGAGTTATGCCAACTCTGTTGACTCCATGGGGCCAGTCCAATGGCGGTTATTCCACATAGACCTCTATTATTACATTAAAGGGGAGAAAATAGGAAGTCCCGGTGTGGGTAACACATCTGCAAGCAGGCAGAAATGCACTGGACTCCGGCAACAGTCCAGTTTTAATGATCTTAAATCCCAGTATTTTAGATACACAACATAAACACTAGGCTACAGAGTATTTACTTTTAAAACAGTTGCCATGATGCCAATATGTCCTAAAAAATGCTCTTATTTGCGCCACCCTCATTGAAAACAATGTTTTTCCAATCCCAGTGTGTCCCTATTCAATCTGCACGAACAGCAGCTCGAGCGCTCAGTTCCTGACCCTTCAATGTCGCAATTCTTCTCATAGATGGCTCTGGAGCACACAGTCCACACTGCTTATTCTTTGCCTCTGCACACTGACCCAACCCCCTCTGGCTTTGCTGGCCAGTCCATATAACACTTACCACATCGAGCTGCTCGATGCGATGAAAGTCCTCGGCATTTCTCTCTATAATCACCAACACGCCATGCAGAAGACGGATGTTACTTACTCTTTCTGGGAGCCGCCAAAACCAAGCAAATGCATTTACGCCCGCCGCTCAAAGTGTTGGATATTTACGACTAACGTAGCGTTATGGACACACAAGTAGTTTCCGCTCTGCAGGCTGCCTGCCCTACAACTAGCAACACGCAGACAACAAACATACCAGACAGAAAACACACAGCGTCTCTCTCAGCGTTAGTGTCTCAAAGATGGAACTCCATCTTTGATGTCATCAAGATGACGTGGTTAGATTATGTGGTTACCTGCAAGTCTGTATGCATCTACCGGTATAAGTGGTGGTGTGAGGTCATGTGACGCAATTCTTAAACGTTTTAGCACTTTAGATTCTTCCAGACCTCCAGGCTGTGTGTAAAATGTGGAGGTGGACCTTGAACGTGAATGGAATACGACTCAATCTGAACGGAATACGACCGAGCGGTGAAGCGATTAGTTCGGCTGTGGCCGTCAGAAACGAGCTGTTTGTGTTTGGACCACACCCACCGTGGCCTTACATCTTCAACACAGTGTCTTTGCGCTGGAGGACGCTGTCTCCTGTGACAATCCGAGGAGAGGCTCCCCCTCGTTGTTAGGCCGCACGGCGGTGCTAATTGAAGATGTGGTCTACCTCTGGGGGGGAGAGTATGACCAACGCCACAATGCACTTCATACATTCGATGTTATTGCCCAGTTATGGTTCAAACCACAGGTTTCTGGTACTGTCCCAGAGAGTAGGCACTCACATCAGGCCTGCGTTTGGGGGAAGGACATGATTATTCATGGAGGATATGTCTGGGTTGGGAATGGGATTTCGGAAGGGTGTAATGGCATGTACAAGTTAGAAACCAGCACAATGGTCTGGTCTTTCATTCACACCACAGGGCGAACTTTCTTTTTCGAAGATCACTCTTCTACCATCATTGGGGAGGAAGATGTTTGTATTTAGAGAACGCAGTTACAACATTGCTTTTATGTTTGACCCGGAGACAAACGAATGGACGCACAATGGACGAGTGAATATCAGCAAGAGCTTAAACCACTGAGACATTCAGCATTCTCCCACAATGGAGAACTGTACATATTTGGTGACAACTTTGAGCGCCAGTTCCACTGTCTGTGGAAGTTCAGTCCAGAGACCTTCTCCTGGAAGCAGATTCAGCCCAAGGGCAACGGCCCAATATATTCAAGGATGAACAACATGTGCTGTTGCATGGTGGGGGACCTTATGATCCTCTTTGGAGGATACAGATCTTTTCAAGGCGGAATACATAAGCAATGTGAGGACCTGTATGTGTTAGACTTCAGTCCAAGTCTTAAAACGTTATGTAAGCTGACGGTTATTCAGTATGCTCTGGATCAGTCTGGACTCACTCATAACATCAGGTGGGAACTGGCAGCCATGACTAGCCGAAACGGTGTTTCCCCCAGAGTTGGTGTCGAAGTAAATGATGCTATATAAAATGCCATCATTTATTGTCTCCACCGTAAGGTGGTGACTATGATTCGCCCCCTGTCCGTCCGTCCCCTCTGTCTGTCCGTCCCACCCCGTTACAGCATGGCGGTGATCCGTCTGTCCGTTCACGCGTCTGTCTGAGCTCGCGTTTGTCCGTCCACGCGCCTGTTGACGCAACAGGTGACGTAACATAGTCACCACCAGTGACTGTTACGCTGCCCACAGGGTGACGTAACGGTCTTCACCCAGACCCAAGACGGTGGAGACTGTTTAGTTTACCATTTGACTGCCATCACGGACGAGTTAACCCCCCCTGCCTGTTTAGCATAGAGTGTGACTACTATTACTACTTTTACTACTATTATGACCTGTTTAAGCATCTGTGGCCCTTTTGTGCCTAGGCCATATATGGAGATGTCTGTACCTGCCTAAAAGACGGTTTAGTTTTCGGTTTGTGGTCAAATGGACCTTTTTTAAACTTTGGATAGTTTAGTTATTAGTGGGGTTGCCTGAAGGGCAACCAACTATTGTTATTGTGATGCGTTTTCTCTGTAACCTTTTTTCACCTTGTGATAATATATGATCATTCGATTGGCTGACCAAGGAACATCGAAATGATTTGATTGGCTGAGCAACGAAGGTGATGTCTGATGGTGTAACACTTTCTTTTACCATGTCACCACGTCATCGTTACAACATCATTGGGGAAACCACACTTTGCAATTGCCAAAGTGCATTCTAGTTGTCTCCACCGAAGGTGGAGGACTATAAAACGCCCTCCGTCCGTGCACGTCCTAAATCTGTCTGTGGCACGAGGAATCTGTCTGTCCCATGATTACAGCATGATGAGGTAATCATTATAAAAGGGATTGAAAAAGGCCCTCTGTCCGTGCACGTCCTAAGTCTGTCTGTTGCACGACTATCTGTCTTGAATCTGTACCTGGGTACAGGTCTCTAGGAGGAGATCTGAGCTTGAGATGACGTCATGATGAGGTCATGATGAAGGTGGGAACTATAAAACGCCCTCCGTCCGTGCACGAATCTGTCTGTCCCATGATTAAAGAATGATGAGGTAATCATTCTCTGTCCGTGCACGTCCTAAGTCTGTCTGTTGCACGACTATCTGTCTTGAATCTGTACCTGGGTACAGGTCTCTAGGAGGAGACCTGAGCCGAAGGTGGGGGACTATAAAACGCCCTCCGTCCGTGCAGGTCCTAAATCTGTCCGTGGCACGAGGAATCTGTCTGTCCCATGATTACAGCATGATGAGGTAATCATTATAAAAGGGATTGAAAAAGGCCCTCTGTCCGTGCACGTCCTAAGTCTGTCTGTTGCACGACTATCTGTCTTGAATCTGTACCTGGGTACAGGTCTCTAGGAGGAGATCTGAGCTTGAGATGACGTCATGATGAGGTCATGATGAAGGTGGGGACTATAAAACGCCCTCCGTCCATGCACGAATCTGTCTGTCCGATGATTAAAGAATGATGAGGTAATCATTCTCTGTCCGTGCACGTCCTAAGTCTGTCTGTTGCACGACTATCTGTCTTGAATCTGTACCTGGGTACAGGTCTCTAGGAGGAGACCTGAGCTGGAGATGACGTCATGATGAGGTCATAGGTAAGAGATACGGTGGAGATATAAGTGTGAAATAGAGATTTTTGTACGTAATGAAAAGAAGATGATGTAATACATAGCATATATAAGAAAGAAAGATGAGATTCTAAAAATATTGTTTAATAAAAATCAATAGGTAGTTAGAAGAATGTTGTCTTCTCATACAGTAGATGGAAATAAGAATGATTTGAGCATATATGATCGAGAGTGCACAGGGGAAGAATCTCAGAAATTATTAGTATTTCATAAAGGAGAATGGAATGAAAGGAAAGGTCATGAGAAGAGAGAAAAATTGACTTCGCAATCTTGGGGCAAAGACTTATCCATGAATGCTGAAGAAAGCTATGAGGTAGAATATCAGGAGTCATTGCTATTTCAAATAGGAAAGGAGAGTGAAAGCATAACTCAGCAGGAACAGAGACATCAGAGAAGAATTAAGGAGAGAAACAGAAAGAGAAAGAAGGAGGAGAAGGAAATAGGAAGAAAGGAAGAAACTTAGACAGAGACGATTAACTCCAACGAGATCATGTGAGTACCAATCACCGAAAATGGACGTACAAACATATTACATTCACGTCTGGGAAACATGAAGTTATTAATTATTGATGAAGCATCAATGGTTGGAACAGATTTATTATATCAGATTCACAGAAGACTTAAAGACATCACTGGCTCAAATTCTCCTTTTGGCAACATCAGCATTCTTGCAGTCGGTGACTTACATCAATTACCACCAGTCATGACAAACCAAGTTTTTGAGAACGGACGCAAGCGACCCTGACCATGTGACCATATGTCAGCCACGCTGAGGGAGCACGTTAGGAATGTGGAGGAAGAGAGGTCTCGGTGAAAGGCCCGCGGCCGAGAACAATGAAAATGTCAATACAGGCCCGCTACGAGGGCCCGGTATGGGGGGCCAACAAAAAACTGATCAGCAATATTAGCTCGATGACGAATCAGATTTTACATAAGTTTTTTTCAACCAATCCTTTTATATTTTATAATTGCATACTGGAATTTTGCATCAAAAGACATTTCTTTTTAACTTGTAAGGCACGTTACACTCATCAATATAAAGGACAGTTGACAGTTGACAATTTTATTTATTTTATTTTTTTGACTTCATTGAATGCATCAACAAATATATTCATTATTTTTATTATTTATTTTTTTTGAAAGTTTTTCCAAATGCTGCAAATATGACTAAAATTCATTTATATATAATCTTGATTACCTGGATTATTTTCTTTATTTTATTTTCTTCAGATAATATCAACATCAACAACTACATTAATTTTTTTTTGATAAATTATTTTATCAATTATTTTGAAATGTGCACTCTTCTAACGTGACCCCAGACATTTTTTGCAAGTTTTTCCAAATGCTGCATGACGACATGACCTCATGACTGACCCCAGATATTTTTTTTCTTGAACTCTTCCATAGAATTTGAATGATTTTTTAATTTCAACTGAAATGAAATAGAAATTTCAAATTCAGAAAAGACATTAGTATTTTATATATATTAGAATAATATCATCAATTCTTGAGCCCGGACGGTGGAGACCTTTCACTTGAGCATGGGGATGTACAATTCATAAAGTTCAAGGAAGAACTTTAGAAAAAATTGTAGTGACAATAGCAGGACAACGAAGATGGAATGCAGGACAGGTCTATGTCGCACTCAGTCGGGTAACTTCGTTAAACGGTCTCTACCTCCTCGAATTCAATGAGAAACACATCAGAGCTAATCCAAAAGTAGAGACAGAAATGCTTCGACTACGCAGTTCTGAATTAAAGCCGTCACCACCAATAAAAATTGATAGAAAAGATTCTTCATTAAGAATTGTTCTGATGAACATCCAACGCTATTTGCCACATTTAGAAGATTTGAAAAATGATATAAAAATAAGACAAGCTGATATACTTTGTTTTGTGGAAACTTTTCTGAAATCGTCAACAACGCTTTCTGAAGAAGACCTCATCATAGACAATTCCACCGAATTCCGATGTGACAGAAACGGAAAAAAAGGAGGTGGCATCTTATGTATAGCAAAGAATGATCTTTTTCCAAAGGACATGAAAACAAATTTTTCAGATTTGGAATACACAAGAGTGACATTGACGAAATGTGAAACCAGGGTTGATATCATCACCCTGTACAGACGTCCGACTTTCAATTCTTCAGACTTCATTGACAAGCTTTCTCAATTTCTAGAAACATTAGAAAAAAATGTTTTGACAATTGTACTAGGAGACTTCAACTACAACAGATTAAGTGATCAAGGTGACATTATTCTGAACATCATGCTGAAATACAGATTTCATCAATTTGTTTCCACACCTACCACAGACTATGGCTCACTCCTAGACCATGTATATGTCAACAATTCTGAAAAAGTTTCCACAGATGTAACGGATGCCTACTATTCAGACCATGATGTAATACATGTAGAATTGGATTTATCAAAATAATGATAACAGTCCAGAATCACTTTTTTTTAGAAACTATTTTGAATTTTGTACTCCTGCAGTCTGCACCAAACTTGACTCCAGACATTTTTTTTATAGAACTCTTAGAAAAAATTTGAATGATTTTTTATTTCGAACTGTTATGAAATACAATGAACATCCATCGTTATTTACCACATTTAGATGATTTTAAAAAGGATAGTAGAATATCAGAAGTTGATATAATTTTTTTTGTGAGAATTTTTCTAGAAGCACATCATGACGTCATAACAAAACTTTTGACCATGACCATGTGACCATGTGTCAGCCACGCTGAGGGAGCACGTCAGGAATGTGGAGGAAGAGAGGTCTCGGTGAAAGGCCCGCAGCCAAGAACAATGAAAATGTCAATACAGGCCCGCTACGAGGGCCCGCTATGTTTAGATGGTGGTGTAATGACGACGTGGATAACAGACCTTTATAACTAATGTCTTGAATATTAGCTTGCTCCACTTACACACAAGTAGGCCATGTCCTCTTATTTGCACTGCAACAAATGCTGATCTAGTTGATCTAACCTTATATGTTTGTCCAATCCAAATTTATGCAAGCAATAAAGTTGTGATGATGTCATAAATATCACTACTTAAGGTTGAACTCTTGCGATATTTTGATATTGTTAATGTAGTAATCAAAATGTCTACTAGTCAGAAAACAGATGAAAAACAGCGTGATGTGACGATAAATATTCAGAACAGCTCGACAATAGATTTTCAGGAAAAGATTCCCGATATAGATAGCACGAGTAAGAACAGAGCAATCCCTTCCCATCTTAAACGTACGATGAGCTCGATAGAACAATATGAAGTGCATACACCTCCAGAAAAAGTATATGCTATTAGTCTTGACAGTTGCAACGGTCCCATAAAGGCCTGTGTCCAACCTAAATGTGACTTGAATGTTTTGCCTATAATTTCATTGAATACATCGCAAACCAAGTGGACGGTTCAAGGTCGTGTACATAACAAGACGGAAATCATCAAATGGAGTAATGACAGAGGAATTGGAAGGCGTTTCTCATTTGAAATCATGGATGGAACAGCAGCAATAAAGGTCACGGCCTTTACCAAAGACGTGGACAAGTTCTTCTGTGTGGTGCAGGAGGGAAAGATTTATTTCATTTCGAAAGCGACAATAAAGGCAATGGATAAGCGGTTCTCCACATCTAAACAGAAATACGAAATTATACTCAACAACACATCTTGCATTGTACCCTGTGACGAGAATTCAAACATCCCCCAACTTAACTCTGATTTCATATTTACTTCGATCGCAGAACTAGCGAACAAACAACCGGATAGTTTCGTTAATGTCATTGGAATATGTAACAAAGCCAATGACGTGTCTTGTATCATAACGAAATATGGCAGAGAGACTTGCAGAAGAGAAATCACCCTGGTGGACAACAGCCGCAAAGAAGTAAAAGTCACCCTGTGGGCAAAGCAGGCAGAAGAATTCGATGGCTCCTCTAACCCGGTAGTGGAAATCAAAAGAGCTCACGTATCTGATTATGGAGGCCGATCTCTGTCAGCGTCATTTAGCGCGAAATTGATACTCAACCCACAGACACCACAAGCCATTCAACTCAAAAAGTGGTACGAAGACGAAGGCCGAAACTCAAGCATCCAATCCTTGACACAAATCCGGTCATCTGCGGGATCGGTGTCAGGAGTCATCGCCAAAGTCAACTGGAAAACAGTCAGAAATATGACAAAAGGAGCACAGATACAAGATCAATTAGCAGATTATTGCGTGACAGTGGCAACAGTCGTTGACATTCAATCTGAGAATTGCATATACCAAGCGTGCCCCCGTGAAGATTGCAACAAGAAGGTTCTGGAACTAGACAACGATAAATACCACTGTGAGAAATGCAACCTTGACTTTTCTGAATTCAAATACAGACTTTTACTAAAAGTCTGGATAGCTGACCTTAATTACCAACATTGGGTGACATGCTTCCATAACATCGCTGAGGTCCTCCTGGGTCACGACACAGACTCATTGAGAGTTCTGAGAGACACAAATGAGATCGCATTCAAGGAAGTCTTCAACAAAGCATTACTTACCACTCATATTTTCAAGTGCAGAACCAAGCTAGAGACGTACAACGACGAAATTTCGCCCAAAACCTCAATAGTGGAAATTCAACCAATGGACAGGGACGATATAACAAAAACTTAATCAACAATATTCGTCCAATGGCGAATCAGATTCTGATTAACTTTTTTTCACCCAATCCTTTCATCTTTTAAGATCGCATAATGTAATTTTACATAAAAGATCTGTTTTATTTAATATTGTAAGTCACGTTTAACTAAGGATCCACAACTACATTCCTTTTTTTTATTTTTATATTATTTTTATTTATTTTTTTAATTCTGCACTTCTCCAAATCTATTTTTTTCAACCAATCCTTTTATCTTTTTTGATTGGACAATTGAATTTCGCAAATGTGTGCCTATGACCACTATTTCTTTAATGGTAAATTTTTAATGCCAAATTTTATTTATTTTATTTTTTGGACTTTATTGAATGCATCAACAAATATATTCATTATTTTTACTCATTATTTTTTTTTTCAAACTATTTCACAATTCTATTCGAATATTTGAATGATTTTTTATTTCCAAACGGAAATTAAATACAAATTTCAGATTCATTCATATTTTATATAAATTATATAAATTATAACAATATAAATTATAACAATAACATCAATTGTTAGCCTTTTTTTAAATTGTGAATAATTGACACATATGATATATTGATCTTACACTTCAACCCTTTTTTTAAGAATGACATCATCAATATCGTCATTGCATCCCGTGTGTGATTAGTGTTTTATATATATTAGAATAATATCATCATTTGCTGAGCCCGGACGGTGGAGACCTGTGCCCCGTAGGGGCACATTCTTGTTGATAATGTAATTGTGTTGCGAAATTAAGATGTGCAGTAACTTCATATAACTTGTTTGTAAGTATCGGCTTGAGTATTGTTACAGGCCGTAAGTTATTTTTATTCGGAATATTAGTAATTACTGTTTGTGGACTTGTGGTGTTGAATATGAGCAGGGAATTATTATATGAATTATTAGTGTATTGTATTGTATTATGTTGGCAGCATGTGTTCTAAGTTGTATTTGTTTTTGTGCTTTTATTATGGCGATGAATGAGTGATAGTATGAAAGTGGTTAAGTACAATGAATGATTGATGGTTGAGATTGATAGGTCTGATCTGGGCTTTCCCCTCCTCCCGCACTGGTTTTAACCCTTTAAAGCCTGAACCATGAAGGACAAGTCAGAAAATTCCAATTTTTTGAAATTGAACTCTTTTTAGGTCATAAAAGAAAATTTAAAAAAAAGTTTTTTTCAAAAAACATGTATATATATGTTATTTTTATTGTATCATAAATGATACATTGGGTCTTAACAACTTAGTACTCAGTACTAGAGTACACTGTACTCACTGTACTCAGTGTAGTCTCCACAGAGTACACTGTACTCACTGTGTTCAGTGTAGTGTCCATAGAGTACACAGTAGTCACTGTACTCAGTGTAGAGTCCATAGAGTACACTGCACTCACAGTACTCACTGTACTCAGTGTAGTGTCCATAGAGTACACTGTACTTACTGTACTCACTGTACTCTGTGTAATGTACATGGATTACACTGTACCCACTGTACTCAGTGTATTGTACATGGATTACACTGTACTCACTGTAGTCACTGTATTGTCTATAGAGTACTCTGTACTCACTGTACTCACTGTAGTATCCATAGAGTATACTGTACTCACTGTACGTAGTACTTATGTAGTACTCTATTCAGGTCAGTGAGGTCAGGCATTTGGGGTTTGGGGTTCAACATTTAGAATTTGAGTAAAGATGTTCTCTATTACACATGCATAACAACATTGAATGCCCAGCATGTTTGATTGATAGAAAAATAATTATAAGAATGAAAGTTGTGTAGAGCATAATAGATATCCCCATAGGCAGTGTGCCCATGGAAGCCTGTAGTATCATATATGATACATCATTATATGGTACTAAAAACCTGTAGTATCATATATGATACATACTTTTCAGACATGGTAAACAACAAACTAAAATTATATTTTTTGAGAATGACTAAGTTCAATCACATTATGCAACCCTTATTTCAAAATATCAGTAAAGATATACAAGGAAAACTCACCAAAATGTCCTCAAAACCAAAATGTTTGGACAGTGGCTTCTGCTGTTGCAAATTAGATGGAGGCAGCCATTTTGGGTCATACCATCTGAGGCTCTGTATCTACTTGCAGTGCAAATGGTATGGTCCAGGTGGGCAGGGGACGTATCAGATGTGATACAACAGGTTTTTGAACCAAGTAGTGGTTACACTGAAACATGAGCCAGCTGAAGAAGTGGTGTATCATATATGATACCAACGGCGTTATAGGGTTAAAAGGGATAGTTCAGATTTTTGTTAAGTTGCTCATTTTGAATTTGATCCCTGTAACACGTTTCTGAAAAGTACATATTTGGCAGCAACTTTGAGCGCCAGTTCCACTGTCTGTGGAAGTTCAGTCCAGAGACCTTCTCCTGGAAGCAGATTGAGCCCAAGGGAACGGCCCGATATACTCAGGGATGAACTGCAGGTGCTGTTGCATGGTGGGGGACCTTATGATCCTCTTTGGAGGATACAGATCTCTTCAAGGCAGAATACATGAGCAATGTGAGGACCTCTATGTGTTAGACTTCAGTCCAAGTCTTAAGACATTGTGTAAGCTAACGGTTATTCAGTATGCTCTGGATCAGTCTGGACTCCCTCATAACATCAAGTGGGAACTGGCAGCCATGACTAGCCGAAACGGTGTTTCCCCCAGAGTTGGTGTTGAAGTAAATGATGCTATGTAAATGGCATCATTTACCATTTAACTGCCATCATGGACAAGTCCCCCCCCCCCCCCCCCCCCAGTTTAGCATAGAGCGTGATTACTGTTACTACTATTACTACTTTGACCGGTTTAAGCGTCCGTCTGTGGCCCTTTTGTGCCTAGGCCATATATAGAGATGTCTGTACCTGCCTAAAAGACCATACCGTATATAGTGTACGTATATCTGTCTGTTTGTATAGTTTGTGGTCAGGTGGACCTTTTTTAAATTTTGGCTAGTGTAGTTATTAGTGTGGTTGCAACCACTCTATTGTTATTGTGATGCGTTTTCTCTGTAACCTTTTTTCACCTTGTGATGATAATATATAATCATTCGATTGGCTGACCAAGGAACATCGAAATGATTTGATTGGCTGAGCAACGAAGGTGATGTATGATGGTGTAAAACTTTCCTTTACCATGTCACCACGTCACCATTACAACATCATCGGGGCAACCACACTTTGCAATTGCAAAATTGCATTTTAATTGATAATGTAATTGTGTTGAAATTAAGATATGCAGTAACTTCATATAACTTATATTGTAAGTATCGTCTTGAGTATTGTTACGCGCTGTAAGTTATTTTTATTCGGAATATTAGTAATTACTGTTTGTGGACTTGTGGTGTTGAATATGAGCAGGGAATTATTATATGAATTATTAGTGTATTGTATTGTATTATGTTGGTGGCATGTTCAGGTTCAGGTTCAGGTTTATTTAAGTCCCTTAAAGGACAAATAGTGTGCAGCACAAGAAGACAGGGCAGTTAAAATAGAAAAACAACGAAACAAAAAACAGTGAGACAGTACAAAAAACAGTGCATGTTTACGTATACACAGTAGGCCTACCTTAAATACACAACTAAAGTGCTGAGATACAGTACTAGGCGTACGGCAAGTCAAAGTGCACGGGCAAGTAGATGCTCAAAGCCTTCCAGCACATGGGATGATGTACTGGGAGACAGTAATAAATAGATAAATAGATAAGATAAAAAAGTAAAAAAAAAAAGACAAGTATGAGTTACAGAGGACCAGAAGGGCTAAGACCTACCCTTAGCAGCATTTAATGTGCCCATGGAGACGGGTACAAATGAAAACTTGTATCTGATTTTCGAGGCACAGGGGGCACAAAAACGAAGGCGTGTTCTAAGTTGCATTTGCTGTTGTGCTTTTATTATGGCGATGAATGAGTGATAGTATGAAAGTGGTTAAGTACAATGAATGATTGATGGTTGAGATTGATAGGTCTGATCTGGGCTTTCCCCTCCTCCCGCACTGGTCTTAAAAGGGATAGTTCAGATTTTTGTTAAGTTGCTCATTTTGAATTTGATCCCTGTAACACGTTTCTGAAAAGTTGTGACAGAAGCAAAAAAAAAAAAAAAACACTGGGAAAGTTGATAATTGCACAAATAACACCTGTATGGAACATTCCACAGGTAAACAGGTTAATTGTAAGCAGGTTAAGTGTTGATTGGGTACAACAGAAGCATCCCAGTCGTTCACACTGAAAGATGGGGTGAGGTTCAATATACACATACTATGATGGACTAGGAGAGGTGGGTGGTCTTAAAGTAAGAGGCGGAGGGACTTTATTAGTGGGTGGTGCTTAAATCACACATGCTTAATGAACTGGCTGGCATTGTATTGCCACATAAAAACAGCTTTTTAACAAATACTATACACATCCTGATTATTGTTCCAATTGGGCTTTTGCAGGAAGAAACAAATAAAAATACACAAGACGTATTTGAATATTATAACTACACCTGTAGTTATATTACGTTGTAGATGTTAACACCATAGATGCACGCAAAAGAGAAAAAGTACAACATTCACTAGACTTGGCATCTAGGATCTATCAATGAACAGGACCTGATGGAAAGGCCTGGCATCAAGGAGTCGAAGGATGATGGGAACAATCTCTATAACCACACTAATGAAGAATTGAAGGTGAAACGTGTGTTCAGTGGAGCACATAATCTCCACTAGGCCGGTTGGAACTCCATCTTTGATGTCATCAAGATGACGTGGTTAGATGATGTGGTTACCTGCAAGTCTGTATGTGTCTATAAGCGGTGGTGTGAGGTCATGTGATGCAATTCTTAAGCGTTTTAGCACTTTAGATTCTTCCAGACCTCCAAGCTGTGTGTAAAATGTGGAGGTGGACCCTGAACGTGAATGGAATACGACTGAATCTGAACGGAATACCAACGAGCGGTAAAGCGATTAGTTCGGCTGTGGCCGTCAGAAACGAGCTGTTCGTGTTCGGACCACACCCACCGTGGCCTTACATCTTCAACACAGTGTCTTTGCGCTGGAGGACGCTGTCTCCTGAGACAATCCAAGGAGAGGCTCCCTCCTCGTTGTTAGGCCGCACGGCGGTGCTAATTGAAGATATGGTCTACCTCTGGGGGGAAAGAGAGACCAACGCCACAATACACTTCATACATTCGATGTTATTGCCCAGTTATGGTTCAAACCACAGTTTCTGGGACTGTCCCAGAGAGCAGGCACTTACATCAGGCCTGTGTTTGGGGGAAGGACATGATTATTTATGGAGGATGGGTCTGGGTTGGGAATGGGGGGTCGCGAAGCTGTCTTGACATGTACAAGTTGGACACCAGCACAATGGTCTGGTCTTTCATTCACACCACAGGACGAACTTTCTTTTTCCCACATCACTCTTGTACCATCATTGGGAAGAAGATGTTTGTATTTAGAGAAGGCGGTTGCAACATTGCTTTTATGTTAGACCTGGAGACAAACGAATGGACGTACAAATGGACGAGCGTACCTCAGCAAGAGCTTTACCCACTGAGACATTCAGCATTCTCCCACAATGGAGAACTGTACATATTTGGCAGCAACTTTGAGCGCCAGTTCCACTGTCTGTGTAAGTTCAGTCCAGAGACCTTCTCCTGGAAGCAGATTCAGCCCAAGGGGAACGGCCCGATATACTCAGGGATGAACAACATGTGCTGTTGCATGGTGGGGGACCTTATGATCCTCTTTGGAGGATACAGATCTCTTCAAGGCAGAATACATGAGCAATGTGAGGACCTGTATGTGTTAGACTTCAGTCCAAGTCTTAAAAGGATCCCTGCATAATGAGATAAATATGGATAATACATTATACTTGCCCTCTATGACTATAATTGAACATGTAAAACACATACAATAAGCTCCTTAGTTTAAAAATAGTTAATGTTCTTATCCCATGGTGGCCGCCATTTTACTAGTCTGTCACATGACCTGTCACTCTGATGACGTCACAGTAGATCTGTTGTATAGAACATAGTATGGAACGTTAGATGATTATACAGGATTAAAACGTAAAACATCAAAGTATATACACTGTTCTGTTTGTAATGACAATGGTGATTGGCGACCCCCGCTGGTGAAATAAAAGAACTGTAAAATGGGCCATAGGAAGAGGAAAATGTATCGTTGTTTACATTCCATTCCATTCACTTCTACTGCGGAGCAATGCACTGTGACGTCATCACAGTGACAGGTCATGTGACAGACTAGTAAAATGGCAGCCACCATGGGATAAAAACATTAACTATTTTTAAACTAAGGAGCTTATTGTATGTGTTTTAAATGTTCAATTATAGTCATAGAGGGCAAGTATAATGTATTATCCATATTTATCTCATTATGCAGGGATCCTTTTAAGACATTGTGTAAGCTAACGGTTATTCAGTATGCTCTGGATCAGTCTGGACTCCCTCATAACATCAGGTGGAACTGGCAGCCATGACTAGCCGAAACGGTGTTTCCCCCAGAGTTGGTGTTGAAGTAAATGATGCCATGTAAATGGCATCATTTACCATTTAACTGCCATCATGGACAAGTTAACCCCCCCCCAGTTTAGCATAGAGCGTGATTACTGTTACTACTATAACTACTTTGACCGGTTTAAGTCTGTGGCCCTTTTGTGCCTAGGCCATATATGGAGATGTCTGTACCTGCCTAAAAGACCATACCGTATATAGTGTACGTATATCTGTCTGTTTGTATAGTTTTTGGTTTGTGGTCAGGTGGACCTTTTTTCACCTTGTGATGATAACATATAATCTTTTGATTGGCTGACCAAGGAACATCGAAATGATTTGATTGGCTGAACAACGAAGGTGATGTATGATGGTGGTGTAAAACTTTCTTTTACCATGTCACCACATCACCATTACAACATCATTGGGGAAACCACACTTTGCAATTGCAAAATTGCATTTTAATTGATAATGTAATCATGTTGAAATTAAGATATGCAGTAACTTCATATAACTTATATTGTAAGTATCGTCTTGAGTATTGTTACGCGCCGTAAGTTAATTTTATTCGGAATATTAGTAATTACTGTTTGTGGACTTGTGGTGTTGAATATGAGCAGGGAATTATTATATGAATTATTAGTGTATTGTATTGTATTATGTTGGCGGCATGTGTTCTAAGTTGGATTTGCTTTTGTGCTTTTATTATGGTGATGAATGAGTGACAGTATGAGAGTGGTTAAGACGCGATTCTTAAGCATTTTAGCACTTTAGATTCTTCCAGACCTCCTGCTTGTGTGTAAAATGTGGAAGTGGACCCTGAACGAGAATGGAATACAACTGAATCTGAACGGAATACAACGGAGTGGTATCCTGCTACTATAATAGACGCAGGCACAGGCCCGTTTATCTGTCCGCCTTTGTGCCTCTTCTCCTACCAGACCACACCATTTGCACCGATGTGACCATGCACACAACCTCCAGCACCGTTGTCCACACAGCATAGGCTATATTGCATCCTTCCAACTGCCATGTTTACTGTACACTGTCCATTTATATGAAAATAACTTTTGTGCAGGGCCATGCAGCCGGTCTACACATTGCCTGCAGTGGCTGCTGGACTAAGCCTCTGTGACGTGAAAATCGTCACCCTTTTGGAGCACACCAGAGCCGTATACTATAGACAGTTATGCCAACTCTGTTGACTCCATGGGGCCAGTCCAATGGCGGCTATTCTACATAGACCTCTATTATTACATTAAAGGGGAGAAAATAGGAACAAGTCCCGGTGTGGGTACCAGATCTCCAAAGCAGGCAGAAATGCACTGGACTCCGGCAACAGTCCAGTTTTAATGACCTTAAATCCCATTATTTTAGATACACAACATAAACACTAGGCTACAGAGTATTTACTTTTAAAACAGTTGCCATGATGCCAATATGTCCTAAAAATGCTCTTATTTGCGCCACCCTCATTGAAAACAATGTTTTTCCAATCCCAGTGTGTCCCTATTCAAGCTGCACGAACAGCAGCTCGAGCACTCAGTTCCTGACCCTTCAATGTCGCAATTCTTCTCATAGATGGCTCTGGAGCACACAGTCCACACTGCTTATTCTATGCCTCTGCACACTGACCCAACCCCCTTCTGGCTTTGCTGGCCAGTCCATATAACACTTACCGCATCGAGCTGCTCGATGCGATGAAAGTCCTCGGCATTTCTCTCTATAATCACCAACACGCCATGCAAAAGACGGACGTTACTTACTCTTTCTGGGAGCCGCAAAACCAAGCAAATGCATTTACGCCCGCCACTCAAAGTGTTGGATATATACGACTAACGTAGTGTTATGGACACACAAGTAGTTTCCCCTCTGCAGGCTGCCTGCCCTACAACCAGCAACACGCAGACAACAAACATACCAGACAGAAAACACACAGTGTCTCGTCTCTCTCAGCGTTAGCGTCTCAATCGCTACAGACACAGAATCCAACAAGCCGTTGTAAATTGCTTGGCAAAACAAAGATGGCATCAAAGATGGAACTCCATCTTTGATGTCATCAAGATGACGTGGTTAGATTATGTGATTACCTGCAAGTCTGTATGCATCTACCGGTATAAGTGGTGGTGTGAGGTCATGTGACGCAATTCTTAAGCTTTTTAGCACTTTAGATTCTTCCAGACCTCCAGGCTGTGTGTAAGATGTGGAGGTGGACCTTTAACGTGAATGGAATACGACTCAATCTGAACGGAATACCACCGAGCGGTAAAGCGATTAGTTCGGCTGTGGCCATCAGAAACGAGCTGTTCGTCTAGTTGAAAATGTACAGTAATTGTGTTGAAATTACGATGTGCAGTAACTTCATATAACTTATATTGTAAGTATCGTCTTGAGTATTGTTACGGACCGCAAGTTATTTAATATTAGTAATTATTGTTTGTGGTGTTGAATATGAGCTGGGCATTATTATATTAATTATTATTGTATTATGTCGGTGCCATGTGTTCTAAGTTGTGACAGGAAAAAAGGCTGGGAAAGTTGATAATCGCACAGGTAAACAGGTTAATGGGTGGTGCTGAAGTCATGACTGCTTAATGAACTGGCTGGCATTTTATTGCCACATAAAAACAGCTTTTAACAAATACTATACACATCCTGATTATCAGTGAAGGGAATAGCGGCGTTATCAGTAATCAGCGTTAAGTAATCAGATTTAGTAGTAACGGAGTAACCTAACAAGTTATTTTTGCAATTTAGTAGTTAGTTACTTAGTTACATTACCAAAAAAGTAACTCATTACTATAGTTTGTCCCAATTCATTTTCTTGCTAGATTTAAAAATAATATAGAGCCGAGACTGCCCGGTGTCGTATATTCCTCCTTCTGTGAGTGTATAATAAGCCCTGACTGCGCGTTGTCACTTCATCCTTACTTCTGTGAGTGATGTGCATAGTTACCCGTTTTCTGTCTGCACATCCTGTAAGTTCACCTAAGAAATAAAGGTAGGCTAGTATCTAGTTATACTCTAGTATGAATCTTTTATTTTGAAAAGGAAGAAAGGGGAAGTCCGCCGCTGCTGCCTGACACACAGCTGCTGTAGGCGCAACTTGCTAAATGTCTTGTAAACAATGAGGCTGCACACTTTTGGAATTAAAACATAATACATCCTCTGGCTGCGTTATTGGGTGAGTAATGTTTAATTCATTGTTTGGCCGCCGTGCCCTGCCTTATATAGGCTACTGTCTATAGTTCATATGGGTGGCTGACGATGGTCAGTTGAGAAGCCTGCAGTCCTGGTTGTTTTGTTGTTGCCGCCGCGCAGCATGGAAAGGCCATCATGCTCTCTGACTGGTTGTACCGCGCACAGCATAATATTGTCTGTACTGTGCATCTGACATACTTTGTAGCAACCTAGTTCATAGTGGGTATAGTGGGTGACATGGTATCACTGTTGTCGTTGTTGTTGGTGGTCGTTTTCATGGGCGCAACACGGAGTACGACTCTTGCACTGGTAATACAATGCAACTAAATTGTGCATACATTAAAAACAAAGAGAAAAGGAGTATTTTAATTCTGTTCAGGGATGGAAAATAACAGAAAAATAATCTATTAAGTTACTTTTTATAGAAAGTAATTTGTAACTTAATGAGATTAGTTTTAGGGCCAGTAGTCCAATAATCATAAATAATAATAATCCAATAATAATAAAGTTTGTTTAGAAAGTAACGATACCTATCACTGCTGATTATACAGCAGTTATAACTATACACTTCCTGATTATGTTATAATAATACCTGATGATGGTTTGGGGTCAGAAAAAAATCACGGCACTCCATCTTTAATTGTTCCAATTGGGCTATTGCAGGAAGAAGAAAGAAAAATACACAAGACGTATTTGAATATTATAACTACACCTGTGGTTCTACCACATTGTAGATGTTAACACCATAGACGTGTAGCAGGTGGCTACAGCCTCTGTCGTGATGGCCTCCAAAGTCTAGTCCAAAGACTAGTGGACTTTCACGTGGGAGACCCGGGTTCGAATCCCGGGCGTTACAGACGCATGCAAAAGAGAAGTACAACATTCACTAGACTTGGCATCTAGGATCTATCAATGAACAGGACCTGATGGAAAGGCCTGGCATCAAGGAGTCGAAGGATGATGGGAACAATCTCTATAACCACACTAATGAAGAATTGAAGGTGAAACGTGTGTTCAGTGGAGCACATAATCTCCACTAGGCCGGTTGGAACTCCATCTTTGATGTCATCAAGATGACGTGGTTAGATGATGTGGTTACCTGCAAGTCTGTATGTGTCTATAAGTGGTGGTGTTAGGTCATGTGACGCGATTCTTAAGCGTTTTGGCACTTTAGATTCTTCCAGACCTCCAGGCTGTGTGTAAAATGTGGAGGTGGACCCTGAACGTGAATGGAATACGACTGAATCTGAACGGAATACCAGCGAGCGGTAAAGCGATTAGTTCGGCTGTGGCCGTCAGAAACGAGCTGTTCGTGTTCAGACCACACCCACCGTGGCCTTACATCTTCAACACAGTGACTTTGCGCTGGAGGACGCTGTCTCCTGTGACAATCCAAGGAGAGGTTCCTTCCTCGTTGTTAGGCCACGGCTGTGCTAATTGAAGATATGGTCTACCTCTGGGGGGGAAAGAGAGACCAACGCCACAATGCACTTCATACATTCGATGTTATTGCCCAGTTATGGTTCAAACCACAGGTTTCTGGGACTGTCCCAGAGAGCAGGCACTCACATCAGGCCTGTGTTTGGGGGAAGGACATGATTATTCATGGAGGATGGGTCTGGGTTGAGGATTGGGGGTCGCAAAGCTGTCGTGACATGTACAAGTTGGACACTAGCACAATGGTCTGGTCTTTCATTCACACCACAGGACGAACTTTCTTTTTCCCAAATCACTCTTCTACCATCATTGGGAAGAAGATGTTTGTATTTAGAGAAGGCGGTTGCAACATTGCTTTTATGTTTGACCTGGAGACAAACGAATGGACGTACAAATGGACGAGCGTACCTCAGCAAGAGCTTTACCCACTGAGACATTCAGCATTCTCCCACAATGGAGAACTGTACATATTTGGCAGCAACTTTGAGCGCCAGTTCCACTGTCTGTGGAAGTTCAGTCCGGAGACCTTCTCCTGGAAGCAGATTCAGCCCAAGGGGAACGGCCCGATATACTCAGGGATGAACAACATGTGCTGTTGCATGGTGGGGGACCTTATGATCCTCTTTGGAGGATACAGATCTCTTCAAGGCAGAATACATGAGCAATGTGAGGACCTGTATGTGTTAGACTTCAGTCCAAGTCTTAAGACATTGTGTAAGCTAACGGTTATTCAGTATGCTCTGGATCAGTCTGGACTCCCTCATAACATCAGGTGGGAACTGGCAGCCATGACCTGCCGAAACGGTGTTTCCCCCAGAGTTGGTGTTGAAGTAAATGATGCTATGTAAATGGCATCATTTACCATTTAACTGCCATCATGGACAAGTTAACCCCCCCCCCCCCCCCCCCCCCCCCCCCCCCCCCAGTTTAGCATAGAGCGTGATTACTGTTACTACTATTACTACTTTGACCGTTTAAGCGTCCGTCTGTGGCCCTTTTGTGCCTAGGCCATATATAGAGATGTCTGTACCTGCCTAAAAGACCATACCGTATATAGTGTACGTATATCTGTCTGTTTGTATAGTTTGTGGTCAGGTGGACCTTTTTTAAATTTTGGCTAGTGTAGTTATTAGTGTGGTTGCAACCACTCTATTGTTATTGTGATGCGTTTTCTCTGTAACCTTTTTTCATCTTGTGATGACAATATATATCATTCGATTGGCTGACCAAGGAACATCGAAATGATTTGATTGGCTGAGCAACGAAGGTGATGTATGATGGTGGTGTAAAACTTTCTTTTACCATGTCACCACGTCACCATTACAACATCATCGGGGCAACCACACTTTGCAATTGCAAAATTGCATTTTAATTGATAATGTAATTGTGTTGAAATTAAGATATGCAGTAACTTCATATAACTTATATTGTAAGTATCGTCTTGAGTATTGTTACGTGCCGTAAGTTAATTTTATTCGGAATATTAGTAATTACTGTTTGTGGACTTGTGGTGTTGAATATGAGCAGGGAATTATTATATGAATTATTAGTGTATTGTATTGTATTATGTTGGCGGCATGTGTTCTAAGTTGTATTTGCTTTTGTGCTTTTATTATGGCGATGAATGAGTGACAATATGAGAGTGGTTAAGACGCGATTCTTAAGCATTTTAGCACTTTAGATTCTTCCAGACCTCCTGCTTGTGTGTAAAATGTGGAAGTGGACCCTGAACGAGAATGGAATACGACTGAATCTGAACGGAATACAACGGAGTGGTATCCTGCTACTATAATAGACGCAGGCACAGGCCCGTTTATCTGTCCGCCTTTGTGCCTCTTCTCCTACCAGACCACACCATTTGCACCGATGTGACCATGCACACACCCTCCAGCACCGTTGTCCACACAGCATAGGCTATATTGCATCCTTCCAACTGCCATGTTTACTGTACACTGTCCATTTATATGAAAATAACTTTTGTGCAGGGCCATGCAGCCGGTCTACACATTGCCTGCAGTGGCTGCTGGACTAAGCCTCTGTGACGTCAAAATCGTCACCCTTTTGGAGCACACCAGAGCCGTATAGTATAGACAGAGTTATGCCAACTCTGTTGACTTCATGGGGCCAGTCCAATGGCGGCTATTCTACATAGACCTCTATTATTACATTAAAGGGGAGAAAATAGGAACAAGTCCCGGTGTGGGTACCAGATCTGCAAGCAGGCAGAAATGCACTGGACTCCGGCAACAGTCCAGTTTTAATGACCTTAAATCCCATTATTTTAGATACACAACATAAACACTAGGCTACAGAGTATTTACTTTTAAAACAGTTGCCATGATGCCAATATGTCCTAAAAATGCTCTTATTTGCGCCACCCTCATTGAAAACAATGTTTTTCCAATCCCATTGTGTCCCTATTCAAGCTGCACGAACAGCAGCTCGAGCACTCAGTTCCTGACCCTTCAATGTCGCAATTCTTCTCATAGATGGCTCTGGAGCACACAGTCCACACTGCTTATTCTATGCCTCTACACACTGACCCAACCCCCTTCTGGCTTTGCTGGCCAGTCCATATAACACTTACCGCATCGAGCTGCTCGATGCGATGAAAGTCCTCGGCATTTCTCTCTATAATCACCAACACGCCATGCAGAAGACGGACGTTACTTACTCTTTCTGGGAGCCACAAAACCAAGCAAATGCATTTACGCCCGCCACTCAAAGTGTTGGATATATACGACTAACGTAGTGTTATGGACACACAAGTAGTTTCCCCTCTGCAGGCTGCCTGCCCTACAACCAGCAACACGCAGACAACAAACATACCAGACAGAAAACACACAGCGTCTCGTCTCTCTCAGCGTTAGCGTCTCAATCGCTACAGACACAGAATCCAACAAGCCGTTGTAAATTGCTTGGCAAAACAAAGATGGCATCAAAGATGGAACTCCATCTTTGATGTCATCAAGATGACGTGGTTAGATTATGTGGTTACCTGCAAGTCTGTATGCATCTACCGGTATAAGTGGTGGTGTGAGGTCATGTGACGCAATTCTTAAGCTTTTTAGCACTTTAGATTCTTCCAGACCTCCAGGCTGTGTGTAAGATGTGGAGGTGGACCTTCAACGTGAATGGAATACGACTCAATCTGAACGGAATACCACCGAGCGGTAAAGCGATTAGTTCGGCTGTGGCCATCAGAAACGAGCTGTTCGTGTTCGGACCACAGCCACCGTGGCCTTACATCTTCAACACAGTGTCTTTGCGCTGGAGGACGCTGTCTCCTGTGACAATCCAAGGAGAGGTTCCCTCCTCGTTGTTAGGCCGCACGGCGGTGCTAGTTGAAGATATGGTCTACTTCTGGGGGGGAGAGTATGAGCAATGCCACAATGTACTTCATACATTCGATGTTGATGCCCAGTTATGGTTCAAACCACAGGTTTCTGGGACTGTCCCAGAGAGCAGGCACTCACATCAGGCCTGTGTTTGGGGGAAGGACATGATTATTTATGGAGGATGGGTCTGGGTTGGGAAAGGGATTTCGAAAGGGTGTAATGACATGTACAAGTTAGACACCAGCACAATGGTCTGGTCTTTCATTCACACCATAGGTTGTACTTTCTTTTATCCAAAACACTCTGCTACCATCATTGGGAGGGAGATGTTTGTATTTAGAGACGGCTGTTACACCCATGCTTTAGTGTTTGACCCAGAGACGAACGAATGGACGCGCAAAAAGACGAGCAAACGTCGGCTAGAGCTTCATCCACTGACACATTTAGCATTCTCCCACAATGGAGAACTGTACATATTTGGTGACAACTTTGAGAGCCAGTTCAACTGTCTGTGGAAGTTCAGTCCGGAGACCTTCACCTGGAAGCAGATTGAGCCCAAGGGCAACGGCCCAATATATTCAACGGTGAACTGCAGGTGCTGTTGCATGGTGGGGGACCTTATGATCCTCTTTGGAGGATACAGATCTCTTCAAGGCAGAATACATGAGCAATGTGAGGACCTGTATGTGTTAGACTTCAGTCCAAGTCTTAAGACATTGTGTAAGCTAACGGTTATTCAGTATGCTCTGGATCAGTCTGCACTCCCACATAACATCAAGTGGGAACTGGCAGCCATGACTAGCCGAAACGGTGCTTCCCCCAGAGTTGGTGTCGAAGTAAATGATGCTATATAAAATGCCATCATTTATTGTCTCCACCGTAAGGTGGTGACTATGATTCGCCCCCTGTCCGTCCGTCCCCTCTGTCTGTCCGTCCCACCCCGTTACAGCATGGCGGTGATCCGTCTGTCCGTTCACGCGTCTGTCTGAGCTCGCGTTTGTCCGTCCACGCGCCTGTTGACGCAACAGGTGACGTAACATAGTCACCACCAGTGACTGTTACGCTGCCCACAGGGTGACGTAACGGTCTTCACCCTGACCCAACCAGTGTTGTTTATTTGAGAATATTTTGACTTAGTCTTAGTCTTAGTCTTTTGAGTAACACACATTTAGTCTTTTAGTCCCATTTAGTCTTCTGAAATTCATTTTTTTAGTCTTAGTCTAGTCGACGAAATATCAACATTGATTTAGTCTTAGTCTCAGTCTTTCAGTCTTAGTCTTGGTAGTTTAGTCTTACATACAAATGCATTGTAGGTTTATATATGTTATACAGATTTATAGTTTTCTTTGTATAAAATGACTGCATTAGTAATACGTTCTTTTCCTGAAAACGTATGCAATCTATACTGCAGATATGGTCAAATACTTGAAAAGAACGAAAAAAATAAGTTAAAAATGTTTCCTATTTCCATTAGTCTTAGGTTATGATTTAGTCTTCGTCTTAGTCTTAGTCTTTTGAAAACACATCTTTTAGTCCCAATAAGTCTTCTGAAAATAATTTTTGTTAGTCTAGTCTTAGTCGACTAAATATCAAAAACCTTAGTCGACTTAGTCTTTAGTCTTAGTCTTAGTCGACTAAAACAGTCTTCACACAGACCCAAGACGGTGGAGACTGTTTAGTTTACCATTTGACTGCCATCACGGACGAGTTAACCCCCCCTGCCTGTTTAGCATAGAGTGTGACTACTATTACTACTATTATGACCTGTTTAAGCATCTGTGGCCCTTTTGTGCCTAGGCCATATATGGAGATGTCTGTACCTGCCTAAAAGACGGTTTAGTTTTCGGTTTGTGGTCAAATGGACCTTTTTTAAACTTTGGATAGTTTAGTTATTAGTGGGGTTGCCTGGAGGGCAACCACACTATCGTTACTGTGATGCGTTTTCTCTGTAACCTTTTTTCACCTTGTGATGATAATACAGTATATGATCATTCGATTGGCTGACCAAGGAACATCGAAATGATTTGAATGGCTGAGCAACGGAGGTGATGTATGATGGTGTAAAACTTTCGTTTACCATGTCACCACGTCACCGGGGCAACCACACTTTACAATTGCAAAATTGCATTTTAGTTTGTGTTGTGAAATTAACATATGCAGTAAGTTATTTTTCTCCTTAATATTAGTAATTATTGTTTGTGGTGCTGAATATGAGCTGGGAATTACTATATTAATTATTATTGTATTATATTTTATTATGTTGGCGGTATGTGTTCTAAGTTGTATTTGCTTTTGTGCTTTTATTATGGCGATGAATGAGTGACAGTATGAGAGTGGTTAAGTACACTGAATGATTGATGGTTGAGATTGATAGGTCTGATCTGGGCGTTCTCCTCCTCCCGCATTGGTCCTGTCCCAACTAGTCTTAAAGGGATAGTTTAGAATTTTTAAAGTTAAGTTGCAATATTTGCTCATTTTAAATTTGATCCCTGTAACACGTTTCTAAAAAGTTGTGACAGGAAAAAAAGAGACTGGGAAAGTTGATAAATACACAAATAACACCTGTTTGGAACATTCCACTGGTAAACAGGTTAATTGTAATCAGGTTAAGTGTTGATTCGGTACAACAGAAGCATCTCAGTCGTTCACACTCAAAGATGGGGCGAGGTTCACCACGTTGTGAACACCTCTGTGAGAAAATCGTCCAACGGTTTAAGAACAATGTTTCTCAACATTCAATCAATTGAAAGGAATTCAGGGATTTCATCATATAATCGTAATAAAATCAAAAGAACTTTCTACACGAAAGCGGCATGGCCTGTGACAGCCACCATCGACGCTGAAAGGCACATCCAGGTTTTGGAGCCAGTTCGGAACACATGCTGCCATCCAAGCAATGTCTTTGTCAGTGCGTCTCTGATTATTTCACCAAGACATTGCCAAGCTGCACTCTGCATGTGTTACAACACAAGACTTCGTAGTAAAAGAGTACGGCTACCAGACTGACCTGCTCGCAGTCCAGACCATCACCACTATTGAAAGTGTGTTGCGCATTATGAAATGTAATTTATGACATTCGAGACCCTGAATTGTTGAATGGTAAGGAATGGTCTTTGGCCCCACTTTCAGAACCAATGTTGTAGTGCATTGTAGTGCACCCTTGAGAGGGTTCCAGGTGGTCCCCAGTTAAGTTGACTAACCTGATGTAACTCTTGAGAGTGTAAACATGAAACCAAATGGACCCATGCGGTTCCAAACATCCATCCTGGAACTGTGGACAAAACCCAAAAGAAATCTTTAGTTTTTGGTCTGGAAGGGGGGGGGGGGGGGGGGGGGGGGGAGAGGTCGTCAAATCGTGGTCCGTGGCTCAGACGCTGAATAAGTAGTGGACCACTGTTGTAGTGCATGCTTGTGCGTGTACATGTGCTTGCATGCAGTAACATGATAAAAAAAAAAACTGAAGCCGGTATGGGGGCTTCATCGCCCGTGGCGGGAAGCGACACTGGCGATGAAGCCGCACCCATACAGCCCCCCCCCCCCCCCCCAAATGGGAAATGTTATATCCGCCCCTGGCGTCTAAGCAAAGGCTCAGAGCACCGTTTGTTTGTGCTACTTGATTTTGCTGCTTGATTTTGTGCCATATGATTTTGTGCCTGTGTCGCTTCGCGCCACGGGCGATGAAGCCGCACCCATACCATTTTTGGTTAAAATAAATTTATTAGGCAAGTAAAGCATCAATAATAACATCAGTTGTTGTTGAAGTTGCAACAGACACGCAGCGTGCAGGTCTGACTCGGAGAGTTTTCTGTTTTCAATGATGAAATGCTGTCGGTTTAGTGGTGCCACGGCTGTAGTTAGTTACTTTAATTTGAAATATCTTGGGTTGTTTTGCATGCCGTCGTGTTTGGTGGGGCAGTCTGGGCATTTAGGGAGGAATTGTCGTCAAATCGTGGTCCGTGGCTCAAATGCTGAATAAGTAGTGGGCCCTAGCATCAATAACGTTGAAAACCACTGTTGTAGTGCATGCTTGTGCGTGTACATGTGCTTGCATGTAGTAACATGATAAAAAAAAAAAAAAAACTGACTGACTATATCCACGGAGAGGCTCTTCAGATGGAAAGATAGAACATTTAATTACAAGGCAGAGGTGATGCAGTGAAAAGGATAAGCTGAACATTATCGTCTCAAACTGTCATCAGCACAATTACATTTGTGACCGATTCTAACTGAGGTTGAGTCAGGTGGAACAGACTCAGACTGAGAGGAGAGAAACTGAGTTTATTTTATTTTTATGCAAAACAGGGGCGGATGTAACATTTCCCATTTTTTTTTTTTTGGGGGGGGGGGGGGGGGGGGGCAAAATGGTATGGGGGCGGCTTCATCGCACTGAAAATGGTATGGGGGCGGCTATGGGGGCAGCTGAAGCCGCCCCCATATCATTTTCAGTTACAGGACTTTTATTAGGCAAGTAAAGCATCAATAATGACATCAGTTGCTGTTGAAGTTCCAACAGACACGCAGCATGCATAAAGCTAAAGGTCTGACTCAAGAGTTTTGGTTTCATTTTTACACTCTCAAGAGTTAAAATATTGATCACCTGAATTAGCCCAAGTCTACACAACTAGAGAATGTAGAAGAAATGGTAATTTCTGATCTGTAGGTTTGCCCGTTTGGTTTCCTAAATCCAGGATGAAATTGTGGACAAAAGCAAAACAAGAAATCTTCACTTTTGGGGCTAAAATGTCATCAAATGATGGTCCGGGACTCAAATTCTAAATAAATAGTGGGCCCTGCATGGGTTCAAAAAGGTTGAAAACCACTGCTGTATTTATAACAAACCTATAACAATATGACCTCATGATATGTTTTTGGGTGGAACAAAATTGTGGCAGTAGTACACACAGCAGTAAATATACCTAGTTACTTTCTGGTAAGGGGATATGGGAGGGAAGATGTGGTGGCTGGTCGGGTGCGAGGTTGGGGTGGGTGGAGCGGAGCAGAGACATGCATGCTTCACATTCATGGATAAAGTTTCCCCAACCTCTGCACTGAGCACTGACATGTGCTGGCACTGAGCTGGAGGCTAATTATAGCCATACTGTAGCTGAACACAGCAGAGCTGTGGTGGTGGTTCAAACCAGCGCTTCTCAAAACACAAATAGCCAACGTGTGGTTTTATTAGACTGCTTGTTTGAATGCTTGACTCTGATTGGTCTGATTGGACTCTGATTAGTGGCGGCGGTGGCTCAGGGGTGGAGTGACCGGATGGTAACCGCAAGTTTGCCAGTTCGATTGATCCCGATTCGACCGTTAGTGTTGAATCAAGTGTCCCTGAGCAAGACACTGAACCCCTAATTGCTTCTGATGTGCCAGAAGGTACCTTGCATGGTTTCCACTGCCATAACCTTACATTTTAACGGCAGGGGAGGCGGGCGATGATTAAAGCGACGTCACCCGACATCCATTATTTCTCTATGGCTGGTTTTAATTATTACCCATAATTATTTGGTAAGCCCAGGCCCACGTCTGGTGGTACAAGTGCTTATATTTAAAATGATGTGAAACACTACTACTGCTACTAACTAACTACAGCTGTGGCACCACTAAACCAACAGCATTTCATCATTGAAAACGGAAAAAAAACGTTATTATTGATGCTTAATTGCCTGATAAAAGTCCAGTAATCAAAAATGGTATGGGTGCGGCTTCACCCCGCACCCATACCATTTTCTTCTGCCCCCCCCCAAATGGGAAAAGTTATATCTGCCCCTGGCGTCTAAGCAAAGGCTCAGAGCACCGTTTGTTTGTGCTGCTTGATTTTGTGCCATAAATACAACATGACAACAAACACACCAACAAAACACTGCTCTTGTGAATGTTTATTTTGTTGTTGTTGTTGTTTTATGTATTTTGGGCAACCAGTGACTTCCAGGAAAGTCTGGATGGATGGTAACCAGGGAAGGTCAGTGACACCCGACCTCCAAGACCGCTGGAGAAACAGGATCCAGAAAGAAACCCCCTGTTGTTGCAGCACTGGGAGACCATGGCAGTGATGGGCAAGTTACTGGGAAAATGTAGTAATCTACACTACAAGCTACATGACAAAAGTGGGGGCGGATGTAACATTTCCCAATTGGGGGGGGGGGGGGGGGGGGGGGGGGGGGGGCAAAAGAAAATGGTATGGGTGCGATGAAGTCGCAACAGACACGCAGTTGAAGTTGCAACAGACACGCAGCATGCATAAAGCTAAAGGTCTGACTCAGAGAGTTTTCTGTTTTCAATGATGAAATGCTGTTGGTTTAGTGGTGACACAGCTGTACTTAGTTAGTAGCAGTAGTAGTAGTGTTTCAAATCATTTTAAATATTAGCACTTTAATTTGAAATATCTTGGGTTGTTTTGCATGCCGTCGTGTTTGGTGGGGCAGTCTGGGCATTTAGGGAGGAATTGCCCCCCCATGCCTATGCCTAGATCCGCCCCAGGACAAAAGTAGCTTGCTACATCAACACTACATATACAGTATACTGTATATAAATATATACCTCAACTTAATGTAGGCCTACAGCTTTTTAAATAATAATCATAATAATATAAATTAAAAACATAAGAATGATAATCTAGGGGTGGGTTTGAACCTACGATGATGGCATGTCTAAGTTTTGGGATGTGCTTTAGTTAGAGGTTTTCTACCCATTAAAAATGGGCGGAATTCGAAAATGTGTGGGAAAATGTAATAAGCTACACTCCTTGTTACTCAAAACAAGTAGTGTAGCTTCACTACAAGCTATTCCCAGAAAAAATGTAGTAAGCTACACCACAAGCTATGGGAAAATGTAGTTAAGCTATGTAGCTTGTAGCTACTTGTAACAAGTTACAGCCCACCACTGAACGATGGCACCATGACGCGAGCTACCAGAATGACACTGAACAATCCTGCCTTAAAAAAATAAAAAATAAAATCCTGCCCACGCGACAAAGATATCCGTGTCCACACACAAACACGGAAACACATTGTCCCTGTAGTAGTAGCCTCGACCTCCAGGCTCTCATCCGCGCTGCGAGATAAGAGCCTGGATTCATGGTGCCCCAAAGCCACTGACGGAAGTCGGGACTTCCGGAAGTTCTAGTTAGTTAACTTCCGCCGGAAGTTGCCATTAGTCACGATGCGGTGCTCCGGAAAATGAATGCCCCACGGAAACATTTTATTACTCCCTTTGTGCTCGCAAAGCTGTTGTAAATGTTTAAAAGATGACATTGTGCACACTTTTATAACTGCTCGATTCGTTAGAATCGTTCTTTTTTTTTTTTTCTGAAAATAACATTGAACAAGTCAAGTCGCTAGTGAGGACTGAACAGGGTTGCTTCTCTGGGGACTGTAAATACAGTCACTTCCGCAACTAACGTTCTCAGTCTCAAAAGCGCACCGTGTAACCAGGGTGCTGTAGTAGCAAGATTTTGGTACACTTGCAATGTTGGTGAGCTTACCATTGTGTAATGCAACTCATTACATGGCATGAATGAATGCTCCAATTCAGTAGTCAGCGTTCAGGTCACGTGAGCAGTAACATATTACACAGAAAAAAGGAGCGTTTAAAGAAATCCATTAACATGGTGAAAAAACATCTTGATGATGTCATCAAGATGTTTCACCGTTAGTGGTTTTCTTCAGACCTTTATTTCTTTTTTATCATGTCCATCCAGCACCTCTATGGTATACTAATGACATATTAGAATGCGGAAAATGGTTGGACTTCCCCTTTAACTTACACAGTAAGACGTCTGCCGTGTGTGAATATGGTCCATACCCCCAGAGTATCCCGAGGAGAGGGGAGGAAGAGAGCCGCGATAAGGACAGATTAAACAGCAACAAGGACAGTGACACAGATGCAGAGAATGAAGCCTCCCTGGACTCAAATACACAAGAGTAAAACGCCAAAAGTGGACAAGGACGGATGCACACACACACTGCACAGACCGCTCTGTGGACCACTGAGCTAATGTGGCTACGTGATGCAGAACGCCTTCGATGGCTTTTTGAACACAAGATATTCGCACTCGCGAATTGTCTACCGGTTGTCTACCCTTGATCTGTCTGAGCAGAATAACGCTTTATGTAGTTTGTGTGGAAGTGTTAGGATACTGTTGTATGTTGCTTACGTTTTTGGTGTCTTATAATCCCGTAAGGGATTGGTCTTCGTCGACAAGACATGAAAATAAAGATTCATTCAATCATTGTAAGCGGAAAACAATAAATAAATACACTCCTGCAGCCTGCCGTGCAACCCATTCCCCTTGCACTTCCCATTGCAATCAGAAATGAGAAATGTAGATTCACTCACTGTTTATGTAAAGATACAGTATATGCACTACTACTCACTGAATCAGCAGGCCTCCTTCCACCACTTATGTACTCGCTATGCATGCAGGTTTATCTTGTTAGGAGGACCTATTAAGAAGGGGGAAAAAACAGTCTTATTTCCATGTAGTATTTCCATAAAACATTTATTTTAAACAAAACATCTTTGTATCTTTGTGCATCTTCTTAACCATCATATTGCTACACATTTACAGACAACACACAGCGGTTATGTGAAGTGTTTATCTTGGCGACAGTCACACCTATAGTGTGGCCCGCATGTATATACAGTAGGGGTGGGACAAAAAAAAATCGATCTGCCAATATATCGCAATTCTTATCATATATCGATATTATATGATATAAATTCAATATCAATATTGAATCGTCAGGTTCAAAATCAATTTTTTCATATGTATGTAGGGCTATTCATTAATTTGTCAGTAACACTGACAGACTTATCAGGCTGCATTGATGTGTATGATTGAACTTTTTGTTATCTATATTGTTTTAAAGGGAAAGGGGAATTCCACCCATTTTACTGTACCTTAGAGATGCTGTGTTTGTTAATGATTCATTCATTGGACCCTAACGGGTCCATTTGGTTCCATTTGTACGCCCTCAGAAAAAATGGGTGGAAATCCCCTTTAAAATCAGTCATTTGTGAGGAAAAAATATGATATGTGATGAATATATCAAATCGAATCGCAGCATAATTAAGAATCGCAATATAAAGCCATTCAGAACTCTAAATATCAATATTGTATTGTATCATGAGGTAAGTGAATTGTCCCACTCCTAATATACAGTACATGTACTATATATATATATATATATATATATATATATATATATATATATATATATATATATATATATATATATATATATATATATATATATATATATATATATATATATATATAAAATAAGTGACTATTTTGTGACGTGAAGCCAAACGGCAGCTTATAGCGAACATTATTGGCACTTCAAAACGGTGAACAAAACAAAAACAAAAAAAAAGATCAAATAGAAATAGTACATTTTATATACAGAGATGTGCTTACAAAGTGAGTCTATATATTACACATTGGGACATTATACCACCTCTTATTCGTACATTTATTCGGTAAAGCAGCATTCACACTTATTTGACATCATTGTTTTTGACCACACCGGCAACTCCTAAGCACTGAATTCAATGAAATGATGAAAATGTTACATGTATTAAGAGTAATTTACCTAAAACAGTACTTTATCTTCTATCAAATCCTATTGTCTACCAATTACACATGCCCATATGAAGTTTTTTTTTTATTGTTTTTTGGGGGAGGGGTTGTTTTGTGTCAGTGTATAGACCAGTGGTTTTCAACCGTTTTAAGATCAAGGACCATTATTTATTCTCCATCTAAGCCAAGGACCACCATTTTATGAGACCAGACCCAAGACTATGACAAAACACTAAGGGCTCCATTTTTGTTACATGCTAAACCCCTTATCCTAAATCCCTTATTTTGTTTTTACTATTTTGAAAAAGTTTTTGGAATATTTCAACATGTCAATCTATTAACACGTTGTGAGCTTGTAGACGACTGGTCATTTGAACTTTTCAGTTACAGGACTAACCACTGATAAACCTCTGATATTGCCTTTCATTGGGTGGGCAGGATGAACATTTTTGGGTGGGCTCTGCCCACCCCTGGGGCACCCCCTCTAGATCCGGCCCTGGTCCCCTGGCAACCGAGAAACCTTTGGACTCTTTCAGGTTCCCACCCAAACAGAGATGATATAATGGTGTCAGTTACAATTCCCCCAATTTTGTTACCTCCGCACACACGCACGCACACGCACACGCACACGCACACACACACACACACACACACACACACAGCGACCATCACTGCCTAGCGGCACTGTCACTCTTCCTCCATCCATATTGATGGTTGCCATGGCAGCAGGGCCATTTTAATGGGACATAATGTGGCCATCAAAGGACACGTGACCTTTCAAAGGATGGGATGGCCTACAAGCTGGTCTAATGGACACGGTATGTGGCTGAAAAGAGAGAGAAAGAGAGAGAGAGAGAGGGAAAAACACGAGGTCCTACAGTACATCAATAAATATTTGATTCCCCCCTGGGGTGCTATCTGAATAGACAGGGCGTCATGTAACATAGTAAATCAGTGGGTTTTTCAACCTTTTTGGTACCAGGGACCACAATTTATTCAGTATTTGAGCCACGGACCACCATTTGATGACAATTTCAAAATCCCAAAGACCTAAAACTAAAGAATTATTTTTGTTTTGTCCACAATAATTCCAGGCTGGATTTTGCAAACAAAACAGTTTAGGTGGTGCTAATTCAGATGATGAATATTTTAACTCTTGAGAGTGTGAAAATGAAACCAAATGGACCCGCAAGGGTCCATTTGGTTTCATTTTTACACTCTCAAGAGTTACATCTGGTTAACCAACTTTCCATCATTTAGCCTGGGGACCACCTGGAACCCTCTCAAGGACCACTGGTGGTCCCCAGAACACTGGTTGAAAACCCCTTTAGTAAATGACACAAATGGCCAACACTGGTTCTACACAACCCCACCACCCCAATATATAATATTATCATACAACTTCAATATTCTAGATTTGATTCAGTTTATGCAGAATTTTTAATGTTTTTTTTTACTACACACTAGAAAATATGCCACTGTTTTAGGACGCAGACAAGATGTTGGTAGATATTTCACCCAATAATACAGTACTGTGGACATTGGACAATTACAAGGAACGGAAGTTGTAAATTGTTTTTCCTTTTTTTGTTATTTTTGCACTGATTTTAAAAGGTTGCATATTTTCAATTATTTCCATTATGCAGTATTCATTTTTTTTTTACCCCAACTGCGTTTATGGTCAGAAAAAAAAGTGCCTTATTTTTTTTTTTTTACAACATCCAAAATCACAGACGATATCCGTTGTAATATCATGGTATGGGTAAAATCTTGGTTTATTGCTTGTAGTCGATGTATGGGCTGTATAGTGTTTGATGTGGTTTTGATGCTATTGCTCTCTGATCAACTAAAGTGACCTCGAGTTCACAGGCATGTGCGCACACGCGCACATTTACAGATGCACACACGCACACAGACACACACGGTTCCATTATGAAAATCAGGGAACTAAATTCTTTAGCATTAGAAACACTTTGGTGAAGAAATTTCACCAAAGTGAAATTTATAATATGTACTTGAAATGGACAATAACATGTACTTAAATGTTGACGCATTTCAACATTTTAATACATGTTATTAGACACCATTAGAAACAAATTGGTGAAGAAATGTATTGGTAATGATTTACCAATAAATTCAAATGTCTGCTAAAATTCCCTAACTAACTCAGAGCTAGAGGCAAAGCAGCTTAATGTCTCTGTCAGTCAGTGCTCTGTTTGATTGGAACAAGCTGCAGAATGTAATGCCTTCCTTTATAGGTCAAATCAGGGAAATTATTTCTAGCGACAACTTTAACAGTACTGTACATTTTAACCAGGGGCGGACGTAACATTTCCCAATTGAAAATGGTATGGGGGCGGCTTCATCGCCCGTGGCGCGAAGCGACACGTGCGATGAAGCCGCACCCATACCATTTTCGGTTACAGGACTTCTATTAGGCAAGTAAAGCATCAATAATAATCAGTTGTTGAAGTTGCAACAGACACGCAGCATGCATAAAGCTAAAGGTCTGACTTAGAGAGTTTTCTGTTTTCAATGACGAAATGCTGTTGGTTTAGTGGTGACACAGCTGTAGCAGTAGTAGTGTTTCAAATCATTTTAAATATAGGCACTTGAATTTGAAATACCTTGGGTTGTTTTGCATGCCATCTTGTTTGGTGGGGCAGTTAGGCCCATGCCCATGCCTAGATCCGCCCTGATTTTAACAACGGGTGACAGTCAGACGGATTTTCCGGAAACTCATTATTTATCTATGGGACGAGGCGACTACTGACGATAACAGGCGAACGGGCGATGCTCAAAAAGCGTGGCGGAGGAACGTGGGGCGAAATTAATGGAAAATAAAGCATCTTCTAGATGAAAATGTACTGTTTTCCGTACTGTTCCGGCTCACACATTTGATATAATGCTACGGTACATTTAAAACGTAGATTTGATTGATTGATTTTGTGTTTTGCATTCCGGCCACATTTAACCGTTAGTGTACTGAACGTGTTTTGGTGTTCAAAGCATTATGTTGCACTTAAGCTATTGAAAAATATCAGACCTACAAGCTCACAGCGCGCCACCGAGTGGCGCGCTATGAGCTTGTATCTCTGCTATTTTTGAAAAATCATCTTTGAGCAAACATTTTTAACTCAAATCTTTGCTTCTGGGGGATCCCTAGAACATGTTTTCAGATATAGATCATTCTGATGGTCCATGGCATGAAATATGTTGAGCATCACCGGGACAGGAACATTCCCAGAAAAACTAGAATCCATTGTCAGAAACTAGAGTCTAGTGACAATAAACTAAA
This sequence comes from Benthosema pterotum, assembly GCA_039105355.1. Lineage (NCBI taxonomy): Eukaryota > Metazoa > Chordata > Actinopteri > Myctophiformes > Myctophidae > Benthosema > Benthosema pterotum. Next base: position 8,208,142 of record CM076967.1, read on the forward strand.
TTCTGGAAAATAGAATCTAGCACCAAAAAACTAGAATCTATAGTGTCGGGAACTAGAATCTTTAGAAGGGAGGAGACCCGCACACCACCACTTACTGGTTCAAGAGCATTTATTTAAAGTGAGCAACGTTTCGGCATTGCGGCCTTCTTCAGGCATGGCCGCAAGGCCGAAACGTTGCTCACTTTAAATAAATGCTCTTGAACCAGTAAGTGGTGGTGTGCGGGTCTCCTCCCTTCTAAAGTTTGCTGCTTTGTCTGCCCTAGACCAACGCACCTGCCCAAAACTAGATCGGGTGTGCAGAAGTCCTCTCTCCCCCGGGAACTAGAATCTAGCATCAGAAACTAGACTCTAGCATCAGGAACTAGATTCTAGCGTCAAAAACTAGAATGTAGCCTCAAAAACTAGAATCTAGTGTCAGAAACTAGAATCTAGTCAGTACAAAATGGGTTAAAATGAGGGCCGGCCCCTCAATATAATAAACTCTTGAGTTTAAATAAAAGATGGATGATGATGATGAAAGCACTCTCTCTCACTCACTCAGTCTCTCATTCGGCTAACACGTGCGGACGGCCACCACCACCGTGGGGCATCGGGGTGGAGATGGGGGGTAGGTAGGGGGGTGTCGCTAGGTGTTGGCGGCCACCCCGTCCCCTCCTTGGTGCGGGAGGCACCTCTGGAAGGGGCTGTAAGGGAGGGACAGCAGCAGGAAGATGACGCCCGCCGCCATGAGCACGGCGCCCGCCGCGCCCACGCAGGACACGGACCAGGACAGCTCGTGGTGCAGCGGCATGCTGTGGTCACTGGCCAGCAGGGCTAGGACCGACTGGTGGAACACTGCGATGGAGATGAGGATCAGGATACCTGAGGAGGAGAGGAGAGTGTTTATTAACCCATTTTTGTCTTGATTGGATTCTAGTTTCTGACAGGAGATTCTAATTTCTGATGCTACATTCTAGATTTTGCCATGAGATTCTATAACATACTTTCTAACAATAGATTCTAGTTTACGGCTCAAGATTCTAGTCTCTGACAGTAGATGCTAGATTCTGACACTAGACTCTAGTTTTTTACAGTAGATCCTACATTCTTACACTAGATTGTAGTTAATGAGACTAAATTCTAGTTTCTGATGCTACATTCTAATTTCTGACATTACATTCTAGTTTTCCTAAAAAAAGAAAAAAAAAAAAAAAAAAAAATATATATATATATATATATATATATATATATATATATATATATATATATATATATATATATATATATATATATATATATATATATATATATATATATATATATATATATATATTAAGGGTGTTGAAAATAGTTAATTAATGGGATTAAATTAATTTTCTTGATTAATCTGATTAAAATTTTTAACTCAATTAACTCATATCCACACTGACTCAACCCATTGACCCATTTTCTCATTGAAAGGAATGGGTAGAGCACGGTTTTACGGAGATATAGCTGTGTGTCTTCCTGTAACCAGAGCCATAGAGTATAGCTGGAGGATCTACAAGCATTGAGGGCTTGTAGATCACCTATTTTGATAAATAAATATATATATATATATATATATATATATATATATATATATATATATATATATATATATATATATATATATATATATATATATATATATATATATATATATAAATAAGTTAAATGGTTATTTTTTTCACAGATTCTGTTTCTTTTTTAAATGTTGGAATCCTGTACAGGAAAACATGAATATTTTGGACATAGTTCGAATGGTGATTAATCATGATTAAATTAATTTTGAAGCTGTGATTAATTTGATTAAAATTTTTAATCATTCAACAGCCCTAATATATATATATATATATATATATATATATATATATATATATATATATATATATATATATATATATATATATATATATATGTTCCTGTGTCAGTGATGCCCCACATATTTCATACCAAGGACCAGTAGAATTATGGCTGCGGAAATAATTCTGAAATAATATATTCAAAGATTTGTGCCACATTTTCATGATTTTTTCAAAAATAGCAGAACTACAAGCTCATAGCGCGCCACTCGGTGGCACGCCATGAGCTTGTAGATCTGCTATTTTCCAATAGGTAAAGCATTTTCAAGCGTGACGGGAAAAAGGCACTCTCTCAGATGCTGTATAGAATATGTGGGTAGGTGTTCTCTACGATGCGGGATCGAGCAAACTGTAACTGTCGGGGATACGGCGGAAACGGTCCACCGAATCCCCGACAGTTACAGTTTGCTCGAACTGTAACTGTCGGGGATTCGGTGGAAACGGTCCACCGAATCCCCGACAGTTACAGTTTGCTCGATCCCGCATCGTAGAGAACACCTACATATTCTATACAGCATCTGAGAGAGTGCCTTTTTCCCGTCACGCTGCATTTTGAAATGTAAAAAAATGGTCCAGAATTGACCGAGAAATGAATGATCAAAAAAACGTCTTTTTTGCCGCGAATTCACAACTTTTTTTGCAATTTACTTTATAACCAGGACTGCACATTACTGGCGCGCCAGCGCGCGTGCGCGTCCAATCGAGCACATGGCGCGGTCAATTACGGGCTGGGGAACGCTTTTGCGCACCACAGATGGGGCTCATAATAAAAATTAATATTGTTTATGGCCAGAAGCCTTAGTATACATATAAATTCGCCAACTCTGTTCACTTCATTGGGCCAGTCCAATGGCGGCTCCTCTACAATGTATTTTCAACTCCAGTTGTCCCTATTCAGGCTGCATGAATAGCAGTTGGAGTGCTCAGTTTCTGACCCCTCACTGTCGCAACTAGATGGCTCTGCCCCCATTGGCCAATCACACCGTGTCTTGGACACATGGGTGCACTGGGCCAGTGTTGCCAACCTGACTCATCATTTGTCACTATATTTAGCTTTTTTCCAGACCCCAACCAACCAGCCCCAACCAAATGGACGCGTAAGGGTCCATTTGGTTTCATTGTAGTGCATTAATTTCATTCTAATGCATTCGAGTGCGTGTTTGAAGTGACACTAATGCATTTTGGATTTTGGCAGTTGGCGACACTGACACTGCTAGGGTTGCCAACTCTGAGATCTTGGAATAAGGAACACTTCTACGACCACGCGGCGAAGCAGCGCGGTTATTAGGTTAGTTAAGTCTGCGGTTTTCTGGTGGAGCCGTTGCCCCTGTGACCCAACTACGGATAAGCGGTTGAAGGTGGAGGGATGATTTCACATACCATATTAACCTTTGGGATCAGTTAAGGCCTGTTTACTGTGGTCAGTAAGGAAGAATAGGCCGGTAGGCCTATTGTGCTGTATAAATGTTAATTAATTATGAACAAGTAGTCCATTGTCTTTATAACATTAAGAATCCCGATTTTAAAGAAGTTTTTTTTTGCCCTTTTAAAGGGCAAAATTTGTATTGAATACGCACACATTTATTAGACTAATAACTACTAATAAACCGTCAACCATATTAGCCTACTGAAATAGCTTGGCTATAGGCATATACCCACATCAGCAGCTTTAATTATTATTATTTAAAAAAAAGACTGAGTCTATGACAGTTGTTGTGGGGGATTTGCATAACTCTCATACTATGGCTGTGGGAGTTTGCGGAACTCTCTTACTCTATGGCTCTGGGAGTTTGCGGAACTCTCTTACTCTATGGCTCTGGGCACGGCAGGATTGGCACACAGAGCAGCAGCGCTACCAGCGCACCGCGCACACACACATGCAGATCTGCAGCCACGGGGAGGTTTTGGTTTGTTGTTTGGTTGTTGTTGGTTTCTGCTCGTGAGGAGTCCTGTGTGCACTCGCCACAGAGCAATTGTGCTGTCTTAAATATATCTCCTGCTTTATTTTGTTCACTACTGTTAAATTCATTGTTGATGTTTGTGCGACGGATCGCACAGGAGGCATTTAGGGAAATACGGAACAAACCGCGTTCCGTATCGATTCAATACGGAACGCATCATTTAGTGTTCAATTAAGGAACGATTCCGTATTATACGGAACGGTTGGCAACCCTAGACACTGCCCAAACGCAGAGTGTCTTTACCTCCTTCCTCGATCGATCTATGCTACTGCTAGTAGCCTTCTAAGCTAGTAGCCCACACTGAGCAGCGAGACATTATTCTGCTAACTTACAGCTAAACTCTCGTCAAATGTCCAAGAAGCAAGCGCCATTAAGGAATTATTTTGGTGTTCCATCACCGCAATCTCCAAAGAGACTGCACAGAAAAGACGTCTTTGCTGTAAAGTGGTTGATGCACAATGTTGCTTAGCCCAGCTGTTGCCGTTGCGTTCGCCCCTCATCTTAAACGCAACGGGGCTGTGTGAGTGAGTGAGTGAGTGAGTGAGTGAGTGAGTGAGTGAGTGAGTGAGTGAGTGAGTGAGTGAGTGAGTGAGAGAGTGTGTGTGTGTGAGAGAGAGAGAGAGAGAGAGAGAGAACGCATTAAAGGGGAATTCCACCCATTTCCAACATAGTATGTAATTAACATGCAGAGAGAACGCATTAAAGGGGAATTCCACCCATTTCCAATGTTATGTCATTGACATGCACCTTAGAGATGTTGTGTTGTTCCCCCAATATATTCCCTAAAAATGGAGGTCTGAAAATAGGGGTCGATATGAGTCGCCGATACGGGTCGATGGGTCGCCGCATTTTTGGAGCACCAGGTAACATCCCCTGGTGCTCCACTGAGTACCAGACCAAAATAGTTATGTGCAGCCCTGTTTATAACATTTTGCAGACTTGGGATAAATGCACGCCACATACAGCAAAAAAACATGGAACACGTTTTTCAACATAACATGTTGAATGGTAAGAAATGATTGAGAATTGACCGAGCTATAATTGTTTGAAAATAAGAGCTATAATCTTTGAGAATAGGCTACTCATGCATGTGTCTGTCCTAAGCCCGCAGCCAGGCTGCGGGCTTAGGAGTAGGCATAGCAGTAGGGATAAGGGAAATAGATATGGGATGAATTAAAGGAAATGGCAAGACCAACACGGATTGGATGAAAGCTAAAAACGCCCAAACCACACCTATGCATAATTTAACGGGTATAGGAGGTATTTAAGGGAGATCAGATGGTGACGAAATTATCAACTTTAGTGTGGGAACACCTCTTCCCCAATGCTAAGTGCGTTAATTGCGTATAAGGGCTAATGTAACCAAAATCGAGGCCATAAACTTTTCTAAAAACAACATGGGTGCTGCCTCACTGGACAGAACATTTTACTATTTTTTTTGTCTTTTTTTTAGTCTGCTAAGTGAAAATTCGGTTGAAAATGAGTCAGTATGAACATGAAACAAATTGTAAAAACAATTTGTATAATAATTTGCAATAATAATTAGTGTATAACCTTTGTTTATTTTTTAAGCATTACCATGGTGAAACACAACTTGACAAAAGTTGCGTTTCACCTTGTTAATGATTTTTCTGTAAGGACTTTTTTTCTGAGTGTATAAACAGAACCAAATGGACCTGCAAGGGTCCATTTGTTCAGTCAACGGGGGATTCAGATAGATCGTAAGAGTTGGGAGACTCCATTTAGTTTGACTCTGTTCCACTGATGAATATTGTGACCCCCAATAGGCTACTGGTGCGTTCCACTGATAGGACGAGGCAGAAGGAGGTCTCACCTGATAGGACGAAGCAGAAGGAGGCGGGCTTGAGGAAGAAGGGCACTGATTTGCTGATGGACATGGTGATGCAGATGGAGCCCATCACCATCATGGTCAGGCTGAACAGAGCCAAGATGGCCGCCGACAGGCTCAGGTCTGAGACGCACATGGAGAAAGGGAAACACAAAGTCATTTGTTTTTCCTCATTTACAGTAGATTTTTATTTATTTTTCAAATATAAACAAACAAACAAAAAAAAATCATCTCTTAATCATACAATAAGCTGTGCCTATAGGCTTTTTTCCTTTTCAAAACGTCTTGGTCTAACATTTCCACCATTTACTCTCCCTAGTCTCAGTTTGAGTCAGTTTTTCCATGTATATGTCCTCTGTCTGACCCCATTTTCTACAGTAGTAACTGCCAGTCCTACCTGCTGCCAATAAATATTTTACCAAATATCTGTCCTCTTCTCTGAACTTTCCTTCAATCATGGCATCTCAAAAACAAAACTCTAGTCCAGTGGTTTTTGACTTTTTTCATACCAGGGCCCACTATTTATTCAGAATTTGAGCCACGGACCACCATTTCATGACCTTTTAGCCCCACAGACCCCAAAACTAAAGATTCATTTTGTTTTTGTCTATAGTAACAGGCTGGATTTTTGCAAACAAAACAGGCAAACATACAGATCAAGATGAGAATTAATATTCTACGTTCTCTAGTTGTGTAGACTTGAACTAATTCAGACACCAAATGGACCCAATTGTGGGTCCATTTGGTTTCGTGTTTACACTCTCAAGAGTTATACCTGATTAACCAACTTTCCATCATTTAGCCTGGGGACCACTTGGAACCCTCTCAAGGACCACTGGTGGTCCCCGGACCACTGGTTGAAAACCACTGCTCTAGACTGTACTGTATTGGTACATCATATCCCCATATCTGTTCCATCTGATCCTGTATCATTTTCCAAAGAGCAGCTATTTTGGGACATTTCCAAAAACATCAGGCAAGTGATCAACTTCGAGAGGTCATTTCAAAATCACTATTGTGATTCTTATTATTTTAAAACGTCTGGCTTCTAGGAAGAAACAAGGAAAAGAAGAAGGCCGTATGGTCACCATCAAAATGACGTAAAAATCCTTCTGCCTTAAAAGGGGAATTCCACCCATTTTAAACTTTTCTTCTGAGAGTGTACAAATGTGATTTACAGGTACATGGAGGCTCAATGTGTGCGTGCGTGTGTGCGTGTATCTCACTTTTGTTGGCGGTCTTGCCGAATATGACTGCACTCTCCCCAGAGGTGAAGAATTTGAAGTAAGTACAGTTGGTTTCTGTGAGTGGAGAAAACACACACACACGCACACGCACACGCACACGCACACACACACACACACACACACACACACACACACACACACACACACACACACACACACACACACACACACACACACACACACGTTGCTGGTTATGTATGAAGTGGCTTCTCATGCGCATCCATGCGCTCTTTCCTCCGCAGGCATCTTCTACTATTTATATCACACACACACACACGCAAGCATGCGCACATGCGCAAATGCTAACACGCGTACAGAGAGACACATAGGCCACACGCGTGTGCACACACACTCACACTTGCACATATGGTGCCACCGGAGAGAGAGAGAGAGACAGACAAAGACAGAAAGAGAGAAAGACACAGTAAGATAGACAGTGAGATGGATGGAAGATATGAGACAGAGAGAGACAGAGAGAGAAAGAGATACATGTAGATGCAGGGGTGGATCTAGGCATGGGCATGGGGGGGCAATGCCCCCGAGACTGCCCCACCAAAAATGATCGCATGCAAAACAACCCAAGATATTTCAAATTAAAGTGCTCATATTTAAAATGATTTGAAACACTACTACTGCTACGAACTAACTCCAGCTGTGTCACCACTAAACCAACAGCATTTCATCATTGAAAACAGAAAACTCTCTGAGTCAGACCTTTAGCTTTATGCATGCTGCGTGTCTGTTGCAACTTCAACAACAACTGATGTTGTCATTGAGGCTTTACTTGCCTACTAAAAGTCCTGTAACTGAAAATGGTATGGGTGCGGGTTCATCGCCCGTGTCGCTTCGCGCCACGGGCGATGAAGCCGCACCCATACCATTTTACCCCCCCCCCCCCCCATTTGGGAAATATTCTGAGTGCAGACGTAAGGTTGAGGAGAGGAAACAGAATGACCATACTATAGCTTATTTACAGTATATGATCCATATCTTAACTCACTGAACTGAATACTGGACCCAATCATCACAAGGCATACAACATTTACAACACATTCATACTAAAATGTCTCTCTTTTAGCAGAGACAAATCAGAAGAACACCACACTTTATATCGATTTCTTTCTTTCTCCCAGCAACAACTCTCCCAGCAACTCTCAGCAAACTCTCAGGAGCTTTGATGGAGGAGTCACAAACAGTCCCTCTGTCTCTCTGTCCATCTGCAAATTATTACATTTTTAATCACACAATTTTGTAACCCACACTGCAAAAAAATCTGAACTAATTTTGTAATCTTACAGTAGATCTAGACTTAAAGTAAGATTGCTCTTGTTTTAATAAGGATGTACTAACCAAGAGAAAATTCTATGAGATTATCAACCTTGTTTTTAGAACATATTTCCATTTACAAGAATTCTTACCAAGGACAATTCACACAATACAATTCTGTTACACTCAGATATGTATATATATTTTTTTTCTTATGTGTAGGACTGCATTCACCCGGTGCCAATTCCTAACGTGATCCTGGGCTCTACACACCCTCCACCAACCTGGGGAGGCAGTTTTACACGGACTGGCCTCATACTTCCATCAATGCATGAGGAGTCCAAGCTGCCTTCATTTCACCCGACAGGGAGGAGTTTCCCTGGTTGGACGTAGTGTGTGGAAGTGTCAAAAAATATCAAAATATTGTATAGATTTGTTTGTAACTCCACCTCACCTCCACTCTATTGGCTCATTATGAAACTGCTGGAGACTGCTGCGCTGTGATTGGCTAAAACGCTGCCTCACCCCTACACAACTCAAATTAGCCACGCCTTCCCTGAGGCCGACAAATGTTTTTGTTTTCATTTTTGTAGACAACAACCAAGATCTGGACCGTCTGCAGGACGAAGCAAGTGTCTGTCTACAGGAAAACAGCTGCAACATCAAAGTAGAAGCAACGGGGGGGAAAGGCAAAATATATATATATAGCTATATACTGTATCTATTATGATTTTTTGGCCAAAAAGTTGCCTATATTACCGTTAAATTGGGAGAAAATATTATCACTCGTAAAAATGAAATCACATTATCTAGGAGGCAAAGCTCACTGGTGATAAAACGGCCTCAAATGTAATCAAAAAGGTCAACCAAAGAACAAGATTCCTATACATGATCTGCCCACTGGTCAATAAAACACCCTGAAGACCCCAACAGGAGCAATCGTACAGTTTCTTCGACTATGCCTGCACCTATTAGCGGTGGAACGATTGACTTACCTCAGGATACCATACAATATTGATATTTAGGGTTCTGAATCGATTCAGATTGTGATTCTTAATAGTTTTTCTGCCATCCACGCGCTGCTCGTGGACATCCCGTGGAGAACCCCACTGCCGGTCACGCGGACGGCTCGTATCACGACGAGATGTAGATTTCATTCTTTAATCCAACTATTAGTCCGTGCGCATCGTCTGATGATCATCCCGTTGCTGACTTTCATTTGGGACAGAATTGGGGACAACTTTTTTTTTTTCCGTCCCATTGACATGCATTCAACCCAATGCATTCAAACGGCTCTCCTCCGGTTTGCCCCCTCAATGTCGCTGGCGCATGGGTTAAGCAGCCAGGGCTACACAGCTCTTCCTGACTTGTGACCCAGATGTTTTTGGGTACATCGCCAGATGATCGATTAGGCAAGACAACAGACACAGCATAACAGAAACAGCACATCCTGTTTAGGAGATCTGAGCTTCAAAATAAGGGCTTTTTTACCGATCGAACTGGTTTGAGCCGCGGCAATGGAGAGGAAACAAAGAAGATCCGATCGCGGTCAATGAGATTGTGATTCTTAATTATGCTGCGATTCGATTTGAAATATCAATATATCGCATCATTTCCCCACAAATGACAAATGAGCTTTTATTACACTAGAACATTTTAAAAGGGGAGTTCCACCCATGTTCAAGATTTTTTCTGAGGGCGTACAAATGGACCCTAACAGGTCCATTTGGTTCCATTTCTACGCCCTCAGAAAAAAAAAACCCTCATCCTAATAGAAAAATCATTAACAAACACAATCATTAACAAACGCAACTTGATGATGTCATCGAGTTGTGTTTCACCAGAAGTTCAATCAAGTGAATCAACTAGAACATTGTAAAGCAATTTTAAACAATATAGAAAACAAAAAGTTCAATCATACACATCCATGTAGCCTGATAACGTCAGTCAATCATTCGTTGACTGACATGAATAGGCCTACAATGAATAGGCCTACATATAAGTATCCAAAAAAATCGATTTTGAACATGGCAATATGATATTGATATCCTGGCATTAAGCATCGTAATATATTGGCAAATTAATATATCGATTTTTTTGCCCACCCCCTAACACCTATTAGTACCACAGCATCCCAAACGCCATGACATAAATATGATGTCTGTGTGTGCACGAACCACTGTGTGTGTGTGTGTGTGTGTGTGTGTGTGTGTGTGTGTGTGGGGGGGGGGGGGGGGGGGGATTGGTCAGTCCTGGGGCAGAGGGACTAGAGCACAGATGGAGAGAGAGAGCGAGAGAGAGACTGCTCAGCTATATTGCACCATTTACCGTTTTATAACGGAACTACCAGAGCCTTATAGTGGGAGAGTTAGGATATTCCCGTTCACTCCTATGTGCCAGGGCGCTGGCACTGCTGGCGGAGCATAGAGCCAACAGCACCCCATTCACACACATCGTTTTGCAACTGACAATCTCACGATACAGGGCGTCTCGCGAGACTGCCTGCGAGGCTGCAGCCGAGTCCAATCTAGCAGCAATAAATACAAAATAAAGCAGCAAGCGATTTGTAGTGTACAGTACATAACTGTGCACAGGATGCAGCGTGTGGACTGGATCTACAATCTAGTGCACATCTCTGTTGTTACAGTACCTGTCGATAGCTTGTAAATCTGTTCTATTTTTGCATGCAACAACAAGCTCATTTTAAAAAAGTAACTTGCCGTTACTTGCAAAGTAATGCGTTACTTACTACCCATTTTTGCAGAGTAATCTCGTTACTTTACTTTTTGGAGCAAAAGTAATAATATTACAGTAATACTGTATGTAATCTAAAATTAGTTACTGCCCAACACTGTTTCCAATTGCAGCTAGGACTTGGAGAGGCTCTGTATAGTCACGTGCTCCTCTCTGGTTTCTGACCCTTCAATATCCTAACTCTCCCACTATAAGGCTCTGGTAACTACCAGGCACCACTAGGAACCCTCTCACGGACAACTGGCTAGAAAACACTGATCCCACTACTATGATTTCTCCCCCCTCTCCCTCTCTCTCCCCTCCTCTATATTTAGATCTAAACTGTGAAGTGGTCACATTCCGCTTGGCCTCACCGGAACAGAGAAGAAAAAAAGACTTTCCCCCTCCGACTTCATGCACACACATGCGTGTGCGGCTGTGCGGCTGTGCGCAGGGTTGGATCGTGAGAAAAAAATGATCTGGACATCTCTAGTATCAATGTTATATCCATACCATGATATTAGACTGAATGTTCTCTGTCATTTTGGATACCTTTTTCATACCAGGGCCCACTATTTATTCAGAATTTGAGCCACTGACCACATTTTATTCCCCACAGACCCCAAAACTAAAGACAAGTCAAACATACAGATCAAAATTACCATTAATCTTGGGCTAATTCAGATGATGAATATTTTAACTTTTGAGGACCGCAGTCCTCATAAGTTGAGTCAAAGATACAGATGAAAATGACCATTAATCTTCTACATTCTGTGTACATGTTGTGTAGTGTAAATATCCATTTGGTTTCAGATAAGCATCATCATTCAGCATCATCATGAAAAGTTGGACATGCACTATGCTGCATATGAAATTTACTTATATTATATTATATTATATAATATGTGGTGACGTATTATGGCAATTATGAAAATTGCTCAACACATGCAAATTAAGCATTGGGCACTTTCCGCAGGCTGGGGGGGAACTCTAGTCAATATTTCTAACATAAAACCTCCTTGCTGTACTCAACACAGTACAGTTCAAGTTCTGGTCAGTGGACTAAAGAGATGGGGTGATGACCCACATCAAAGGTCGTTGGGATCAGATTCTACCAGCATTGCCACAGCCTAGGACAGTGGTTTTCAACCTTTTTGATCCCAGGGCCCACTATTTACTCTTTGATGTTGATTTTAGTCTCTCATACAGACCCAAAATTAAGAATTTTCAGGTGTTTGTCCACAATTTAGGAGAGATAACCGGGCAAAACGTTGGACAAAATAACAATTCTTCTACATTTTAATTTAACTCTTGGGAATGTAAAATGAAACCCGTAAGGGTCCATTTGGTTTCATTTTACACTCTCATTTTACATGCAATGGCCCCCTAAATGCCCTGACTGCCCCACCAAACATGATGGCATGCAAAACAACCCACATTTCAAAGGTATTTCAAATTAAAGGGCTTATATTTAAAAAAAAAAAATTGAAACACTACTACTGCTACTAACTAACTACAGCTGTGTCACCACTAAACGAACAGCATTTCATCATTGAAAACAGGAAACTCTGTGAGTCAAACCGGGTTTCCATGCCAATTCAGGTTGTTTCCATGCCGTCATGTTTGGTGGGGCAGACTGGGCATTTAGGGGGACATTGCCCCCCCATGCCCATGCCTAGATCCGCCCCTGACAGAGGAAGATGACGATCAGGACAGGACGGCTGCCAGAGGCATGCAAACGGAACTAGAACCACAATAACCAGAGACAACAAAGAGGCTCAGTTTCTCTCTCTCCAAATGCCACACTGCCTACAGCACCATACAGTAGACCAGGGCCGGATCTAGAGGGGGGGCAGGAGTGGGTCAGAGCCCACCCAAACGTGCATCCTGCCCACCCGATAAAAGGTAATGTCAGTGGTTTTCAACCAGTGGTCCTTGAGAGAGTTCCAGGTGGTATCCAGCTAAATGGTGGAAAGTTGGTGAACCAGATACACGATGGTCCCCAGCTACACAATGGACAGTTGGTAACTCTTTGAGAATGTAAAAATGAAACCAAATGGACCCGCAAATTTTTACACTCTCAAGAGTTAAAATATCCATCATCTGAATTAGCCATTAGCCATTGATTTGTTCATGTCAGAAAGACTGACTGATGTTATCAGGCTACATTGATGTGTATGATTGAACTTTTTGTTATTTATATTGTTTATAATTGCTTTAAAATGTTGTAGTTGATTGAACTATGCCATGGTCCATATTGGTCCATATTGTTCAGAATTCTTTTTAAAGGGTAATTCTGTCCATTTTCAACATTTTACTGTACTGTATTTTACTTGATGATGACATCATCAAATTGTGTTTGTGTTGTTTGTTAATGATTTTTCTTTTAGGACCTTTTTTCTGAGTGCGAACAAATGGAACCAAATGGACCCGTTAGGGTCCATTTGGTTCCATTTGTACACCCTCAGAAAAAAAAAAAGAAAATGGGCGCAATCCTTGTTCTAGTACAATAAAAGCACAGTCATTCGTGGGGAAAAATGTTATATATGGAATCAATATATCAATATTGTATCGTATTGTGAGGTAACTGAATCGTCCCAACCCTACTAAAATCCTCTATGCATCTGCTATTGTTGAAATTAGCCTATATCTAAAAATAATAAAATGTCTCAAAGAAAGCACAAAATATATTTTCAGATGGTGGTCCACGGCCCACATACACATCAATGCAGGCCGTGTAGGGTCCTTCCTTGACAGGGGGAAAAACGGTTTGAGAAAAGATACTGCTGGACTACGGCGTGTGTGACATAACCGGATTTCTCGCTCAGCATCACATCTTTCTTTAATGACTCGATTTGCACATTATCTGTAGGATGACCCAGATACATACATATACTGTACATACTGCCTGCCTTCCTCTATACGCACTGGCCCTCTGCTGCAAGATTATACCACACACACACACACGCACACACAACATGGGCGGATGTAACAGTTCCCAATTGAGGGGGGCAGAAGAAAATGGTAAGGGGGCGGCTTCATCGCCGCACCCATACCATTTTCAGTTACAGGGCTTTTATTAGGCAAGTAAAGCATCAATAATATCAGTTGTTGTTGAAGTTGCAACAGACACGCAGCATGCATAAAGCTAAAGGTCTGACTCAGAGAGTTTTCTGTTTTCAATGATGAAATGCTGTTGGTTTAGTGGTGACACCGCTGTAGTTAGTTAGTAGCTTTAATTTGAAATATCTTGGGTTGTTTCGCATGCCATCATGTTCGTCGCCCCCCGACCAACATGATGATGGCATGCCCCCCGCATGCCATCATGTTCCCCGCCCCCCCCCCTCCCCTTGCCCATGCCTAGATCCGCCCCTGACATGCGAACACACACATGCAGATTGATTATATACTGTAAATCTGTATAGATATCCTCAGATGTAAACCCAGAACCATTTCATCTGTTTGCCTGTCTCAGATAGTAATGCTCTTTCACAGATTATTTCCTCTCCATATTTCAATGACTGCACTTCAGTAATGGCATTAGAGTATAGGAAAGTAACTGAGTGAATTTACTTACTCTGTATTGTATTGTACTTAAAGGGGAATTCCACCCATTTTCAACATGGGTGGAATGTGTATCCATTAACATGGTGAAAATACATCTTGATGATGTCATCAAGATGTTTCTCCATCTTAGTGGTTTTCTTCAGACCTCCATTTCTTGGGAACACAGAATGGGGAATTGTTTTTATCATGTCCACCCAACAAATTGAAGGTATATTAATGACATATTAAAATGTTGAAAATGGGTGGAGTTCCCCTTTAAACACAATATTGAAATGCTGGTGAAAATCAATTAAATACTCATTATTATTATTATTATTATTATTATTATTATTACCCCTATCGCTTTTGGTGCTCAAATGGTCAATGCGATATTGCCGGTGTACACCAGAAATTTCCAGTCCACACTGTGCGAACTGTGGGGGCGTGAAAAATCAGCGGATGGTCTCTAAATTTTCCGGGCCCCCTCCTCTTCGTGTGGACACCACATGTTCACCGATCAGTCCTTCAGATGACCCACACTGCTATTTTTTCCTCTGTGTCCATTTTAGGGCCTTATATTGCAGTTCAAGCATAATTCCACAGGGTGGCAGGCTATTAACCAAAACTCTACATGTGTACATGGTGTACATGTCCCATACTTTTACATGAACATGTCTAGGTCATATTACAGGATATATTACAGGCTTACTATAGCCACGGCTGGTTCCCAAAATGTGGTTCGGGGATGTCTGGGAGTCCAACCATGTACACGGGCCATAGTTTGTATGCATGACCAGTAGTTTTACATAAAACTTTCTAGATTACATTACACCACAGCCTAGTACAGCCACGGCAGGTTCCCAAAGTGGGGTTTGGGGACCTCTGGGAGTCCAACTATGTACATAGGCCATAGTTTGTGTGCACGACCAATACTTTTCCACAAACATTTCAAGGCTATAGTACAATCCAGCCATGTCTGGTTCCCAAAGTGTGGTTCAGGGACCACTGGGAGTCCAACTATGTACACATGCAATAGTATGTGTGCACAACCAAAAGTTTTATTACAGTACAGCTATGGCTAGTTCCAAAATTGTGGTTTGCTGACCTCTGTGGGTCCGACTATGTACAAAGGCCATAGTTTGTGTGCACAACCAATACTTTTACACAAACATTTATAGGCTATAGTACAATCCCAATTCCCAAAGTGTGGTTCAGGGACCTGTGGGAGTACAACTATGTACATAGGCCAGAGTTTGTGTGCACGCCCAATAGTTTTACATGAACACTATGTTATATTACAGGACAGCCTACAGCTGGTTCCCATGTACAACCCCAATTCTGTTGGAGTTGGGAAGATGTTCATTCATCCATCTTCTTCCGCTTATCTGAATAATTAAACTGAATGTTCAACTTTATTGTTTGTATGCAAATATTTGCTCATTTTGATTTTGATGGCTGCACCACCTTTAAAATATAATCAAATATAATCAAATATTCAGACAATCCGAAGAACCTATACGTGATTGGCTGAAAACCTATTGAATGTTTTTGACCTTTGATCCCTCAGATGTCTTCTGCATTAAAACCAACATCACCGTGTGAGGGATATAACTGCAATTGACTCATGCACATCATATTGGCTGACTGACTGACTGACTGACTGACTATTGTAACATACTCCTCCCTGACGATGTCACTGGGACAATTTACTTATTTTTGTACCACAATTCTTCTATTAGACCACTTAGCCTAAACGTGTGCGAGGAGACTGGCACTTATGAACCCAGAGGATGAGAGATTGGAAGTGTTATAAAGGGGCCTCTACTACTCTATTCTCCCATTTGACAGGACTAGGCTAGACTTTGGCACACTAGGCTGCACTGCCCTAGACTCAAATGGGCTCTAATAGGCTGTAGGGGGGGTGTCATGCTGTACTAGGCTTCATTAGGCTGTAGAAGGCAATACTGTACCATGGTCAACACATGCCATGTAAAACTATTGAATGTGCACACAGACGACTGCCCGTGTCCACGGTGGTTATTATCAATGGTGTGACATAATATAGACTAGTACTTCCCTCTACTACTCTATTCTCCCATTGGAGAGGACTAGGCTAGACTTTGGCATACTAGGCCGTACTCAAATGGGCTCTAATAGGCTGTAGGGGTGTGTGTTAGGCTGTAATAGGCTTCATTAGGCTGTACGAGATAATACTGCACTATGGTCAACACATGTCCAAGAACAAGAGTTGTGCCCCTACGGGGCACAGGTCTCCACCGTCCGGGCTCAGGTTTGAATGTGTGCACATTGCAAAGATCGTGGGCACGGACGGGCTACGTTTGAACGTGTACTAGTACTAGTGTGTCAACTATGACGTCGTCATGACGTCATGGGACAGACAGATTCAGGAGACGGACGGGCTGCGTGCACGGACAGACAGTCGTGGGACAGACAGATTCAGGAGACGGACGGGCTGCGTGCACGGACAGAGGGCGTTTTATAGTCACCACCTTCGGTGGAGACAACAAAAAGTATTGAATGTGCACACAAACGACTGCCCGTGTACACGGTGGTTATTCACAATGGTGTGATATAATATAGACTAGTACTTCCCTCTACTACTCTATTCTCCCATTGGAGAGGACTAGGCTAGACTTTGGCATACTAGGCTGTACTGCACAAGACTCAAATGGGCTCTAATTGGCTGTAGGGGTGTGTGTTAGGCTGTAGCTTCATTAGGCTGTACGAGGTGATACTGCACTATGGTCAACACATGTCCAAGTAAAAGTATTGAATGTGCACACAAACGACTGCCCGTGTACACGGTGGTTATTCACAATGGTGTGACATAATATAGACTAGTACTTTCCTCTACTACTCTATTCTCCCATTGGAGAGGACTAGGCTAGACTTTGGCATACTAGGCCGTACTCAAATGGGCTCTAATAGGCTGTAGGGGGGTTTGTTAGGCTGTACTAGGCTTCATTAGGCTGTACGAGGTAATACTGCACTATGGTCAACACATGTCCAAGTAAAAGTATTGAATGTGCACACAAACGACTGCCCGTGTACACGGTGGTTATTCACAATGGTGTGATATAATATAGACTAGTACTTTCCTCTACTACTCTATTCTCCCATTGGATAGGACTAGGCTAGACTTTGGCATACTAGGCCGTACTGCACTAGACTCAAATGGGCTCTAACAGGCTGTAGGGGGGTTTGTTAGGCTGTATTAGGCTTCATTAGGCTGTACGAGGTGATACTGCACTGTGGTCAACACATGTCCAAGTAAAAGTATTGAATGGGCACACAAACGACTGCCCATGTACACGGTGGTTATTCACAATGGTGTGACATAATATAGACTAGTACTTCCCTCTACTACTCTATTCTCCCATTGGAAAGGACTAGGCTAGACTTTGGCATACTAGGCCGTACTCAAATGGGCTCTAATAGGCTGTAGGGGTGTGTGTTAGGCTGTAATAGGCTTCATTAGGCTGTAAGAGGTGATACTGCACTATGGTCAACACATGTCCAAGTGAAAGTATTGAATGTTCACACAAACGACTGCCCGTGTACACGGTGGTTATTGTCTCCACCGTAATTGTCTCCACCGTAAGGTGGGGACTATGGAACGCACCCCGTAATTCCGTCCCGGTGTACCCAGTCATTCCGTCCCGCTTGTGAAGTAATGATGACGTCATAGATCTCATAGCTGAGCCGGACGGTGGAGACCTATACCCTGTGGGGGCACAACTCTATTTTATGTACTGTGCTTCCGCAACCATAGACTAATGCATCCAAATACGTCAATCTCCACCGTAAGGTGGTGAGTATGGAACGCACCCCATCATTCCGCCCGTGACTGTAAACCGTCATTACGTCCCGTTTGTGATGTAATGATGACATCATAGATCTCATACCTGAGCCAGACGGTGGAGACCTATACCCCGTAGGGGCACAACTCTATTTCATGTCCTGTGCTTCCGGAACACTAGCCTGATGCATTCAAATACGTCAAAATGATGTCATATCTTCCATAGACTGTGCACAGGAGACGTAAGAACATAAGAATGAGTCAAAAAAGTTGCTCATTTAAGGTTGAGGACAGAAGCTAGAAAGTAAGACAGATAAAAAACTCCAATTTAGAATCAAATTGATTGTTTACTTGTTGGTGTTGGACTACATGAATTCCGTCCCGGTGTACCCACTCATTCCGTCCCGTTTGTGATGTAATGATGACGTCATAGATCTCATAGCTGAGCCAGACGGTGGAGACCTATACCCTGTGGGGGCACAACTCTATTTCATGTACTGTGCTTCCGCAACCATAGACTAATGCTCATTTAAGGTTGAGAACAGAAGCATGAATTCGCTTAAAAAGTTGGTGTCAAATAGTTTGGAATATCAACACTCCATTCAGGAAGATTCAAAAATAGGTGGGCAGGAGATCTCGGTGAATAAATCTCAAAAACCTTTGACGAAGGTATTGGACTGCATGAATTCGCCTAGAAGCTTGATGTCAAATAACTTGGGATCCCAACACTCCATCAAGATTTTGGCTTCACGAAGCGATGGAAAAAAGGTTCAGTACTTGACTGAACTATCAAATGAAAATTGAAAGGAGATCATTTGGTTGCCTGAAATATTGCTTTGCAATAAACGGTCTATGGTCCTGAGCCGAAGTGTGTCAATGAACTATAGTTAAAGCACTGCATGAATAATACTCTCATACACTCATACATACATACACACAGACAAGACGCACAGAGACAAGTTTACTGTACTTTTTTCTATGGATGTTGGACTATAATGTTTGTTTACGGTACTTTGTATTTGATGTACTGTAACTAGTAGTTGTCTCCACCGAAGGTGGTGACTATAAAACGCCCTCTGTCCGTGCACATAGCCCGTATGTGCCCTCGTTGTCTCCACGTAGCTCATCTGTGTCCTCGATCTGTCTGTCCTCCCGACTATGACGTCATGATGACGTCATAGTTGACACACTAGTACTAGTACACGTTCAAACCTGAGCCCAGACGGTGGAGACCTGTGCCCCGTAGGGGCACAACTCTTGTTCACAATGGTGTGACATAATATAGACTAGTACTTCCCTCTACTACTCTATTCTCCCATTGGAGAGGACTAGGCTAGACTTTGGCATACTAGGCTGTACTGCACTAGACTCAACTGGGCTCTAATTGGCTGTAGGGGTGTGTATTAGGCTGTAATAGGCTTCATTAGGCTGTACGAGGTGATACTGCACTATGGGTAACACATGTCCAAGTAAAAGTATTAAATGTGCACACAAACGACGTGCCCGTGTACACGGGGTTATTCACAATGGTGTGATATAATATAGACTAGTACTTTCCTCTACTACTCTATTCTCCCATTGGAGAGGACTAGGCTAGACTTTGGCATACTAGGCCGTACTGAACTAGACTCAAATGGGCTCTAACAGGCTGTAGGGGGGTTTGTTAGGCTGTATTAGGCTTCATTAGGCTGTACGAGGTGATACTGCACTATGGTCAACACATGTCCAAGTAAAAGTATTGAATGTGCACACAAACGACTGCCCGTGTACACGGTGGTTATTCACAATGGTGTGACATAATATAGACTAGTACTTCCCTCTACTACTCTATTCTCCCAATGGAGAGGACTAGGCTAGACTTTGGCATACTAGGCCGTACTCAAATGGGCTCTAATAGGCTGTAGGGGTGTGTGTTAGGCTGTAATAGGCTTCATTAGGCTGTACAAGGTGATACTGCACTATGGTCAACACATGTCCAAGTGAAAGTATTGAATGTGCACACAAACGACTGCCCGTGTACACGGTGGTTATTCACAAAGGTGTGATATAATATAGACTAGTACTTCCCTCTACTACTCTATTCTCCCATTGGAGAGGACTAGGCTAGACTTTGGCATACTAGGCTGTACTGCACTAGACTCAAATGGGCTCTAATTGGCTGTAGGGGTGTGTGTTAGGCTGTAATAGGCTTCATTAGGCTGTACGAGGTGATACTGCACTATGGTCAACACATGTCCAAGTAAAAGTATTGAATGTGCACACAAACGACTGCCCGTGTACACGGTGGTTATTCACAATGGTGTGATATAATATAGACTAGTACTTTCCTCTACTACTCTATTCTCCCATTGGAGAGGACTAGGCTAGACTTTGGCATACTAGGCCGTACTGCACTAGACTCAAATGGGCTCTAACAGGCTGTAGGGGGGTTTGTTAGGCTGTATTAGGCTTCATTAAGCTGTACGAGGTGATACTGCACTATGGTAAACACATGTCCAAGTAAAAGTATTGAATGTGCACACAAACGACTGCCCGTGTACATGGTGGTTATTCACAATGGTGTGACATAATATAGACTAGTACTTCCCTCTACTACTCTATTCTCCCATTGGAGAAGACTAGGCTAGACTTTGGCATACTAGGCCGTACTCAAATGGGCTCTAATAGGCTGTAGGGGTGTTTGTTAGGCTGTACTGTAGGGGGGTGTGTTAGGCTGTAATAGGCTTCATTAGGCTGTAAGAGGTGATACTGCACTATGGTCAACACATGTTCAAGTGAAAGTATTGAATGTGCACACAAACGACTGCCTGTGTACACGGTGGTTATTCACAATGGTGTGACATAATATAGACTAGTACTTCCCTCTACTACTCTATTCTCCCATTGGAGAGGACTAGGCTAGACTTTGGCATACTAGGCTGTACTGCACTAGACTCAAATGGACTCTAATTGGCTGTAGGGGTGTGTGTTAGGCTGTAATAGGCTTCATTAGGCTGTACGGGGTGATACTGCACTATGGTCAACACATGTCCAAGTAAAAGTATTGAATGTGCACACAAACGACTGCCCGTGTACACGGTGGTTATTCACAATGGTGTGATATAATATAGACTAGTACTTTCCTCTACTACTCTATTCTCCCATTGGAGAGGACTAGGCTAGACTTTGGCATACTAGGCCGTACTGCACTAGACTCAAATGGGCTCTAACAGGCTGTAGGGGGGTTCTTTAGGCTGTATTAGGCTTCATTAGGCTGTACGAGGTGATACTGCACTATGGTCAACACATGTCCAAGTAAAAATATTGAATGTGCACACAAACGACTGCCCGTGTACACGGTGGTTATTCACAATGGTGTGACATAATATAGACTAGTACTTCCCTCTACTACTCTATTCTCCCATTGGAGAGGACTAGGCTAGACTTTGGCATACTAGGCTGTACTGCACTAGACTCAAATGGACTCTAATTGGCTGTAGGGGTGTGTGTTAGGCTGTAATAGGCTTCATTAGGCTGTACGGGGTGATACTGCACTATGGTCAACACATGTCCAAGTAAAAGTATTGAATGTGCACACAAACGACTGCCCGTGTACACGGTGGTTATTCACAATGGTGTGATATAATATAGACTAGTACTTTCCTCTACTACTCTATTCTCCTATTGGAGAGGACTAGGCTAGACTTTGGCATACTAGGCCGTACTGCACTAGACTCAAATGGGCTCTAACAGGCTGTAGGGGGGTTCTTTAGGCTGTATTAGGCTTCATTAGGCTGTACGAGGTGATACTGCACTATGGTCAACACATGTCCAAGTAAAAATATTGAATGTGCACACAAACGACTGCCCGTGTACGCAGTGGTTAGTCCCAATGGTGTGACATAATAAAAACTAGTACTCCCTCGACTACTCTATTCTCCCATTGGACAGGACTAGGCTAGACTTTGACATACTAGGCTGTACTGCACTAGACTCAAATGGGATCTAATAGGCTGTAGGGGGTTTGTTAGGCTGTACTAGGCTTCATTAGGCTGTACAAGGCAATACTGTACTATCGTCAACCCATGTTCATGTAAAACTCTTGATTGTGCACACAAACTATTGCACATGTACACAGTGGTTAGTCCCAACTGTGTGAGGATCTACAAGCCTAGTACAGGCTGATAGAGCCTATTTGAGTTTAGTAGACACTAGTCTTGTCTAGTCCAGCCTGATCCATCATAATACAGTACGGTAGTACTCCCCTCCACTACTCTGTTCTCCCATCGGGCTCGACTAGGTTAGACCTGGGCATACAAGGCTCTACTGTACTACATATGTTCATGTACAGTAAGTGCATACAAACTATTGCCCATGAGTGGTTAGTCTGTTTGAATTCATACAGCCAAGTACACCCTAGTCTAGTCTAGTCCAGTCTGATCCATCGTAAGTAGTAGTAACTGCATACATTAATATGCTTTTCACATAATCAACATTTCTTGTCATGTTTTCTTAGTGGTCTCACAATATTCAAATTAATTGAGATGTGGGGGTTTTCATGATCTGGACACCATAATCAAGATTGATATTTTTTTTTAAGTATTTCACTTAATGCACAAAGGATTGAGAATATATTCAATTTTGGCTTTCTATTATACTACGGAAGAAAACGTTTACAAATGTTTCTAACTGTGTATCTCCACAGTCCACACTGTTGCACTGCTATCTTAAAACTGTGTATGTAGGGGCTTCACACTTTCAGAACTGCCACACCAGTTGACTGAGAACTGACTAACAGCAGGTGCTGTCCATTGCACTTAACGAGGGTTCAATCCAGAATGTGCTGTGGGATGGGGGGGGGGGGGATCGTTCTGTTGCATTCTGTTGCATTTCTATTTGTGAGTCCAAACCAAACGGTTAATCTAAATGGTGTTTAGATTAACATGTATTGAAATGGTTGTTTATTCATGCTTCATGCAGATCTTGTAGATCTGCTGATTTCAGATTAATTACTTCATTATCTCTGTATTGGTAGGATCCTCACCTATAGCATAATGTAAAACCAGAGAGACAAGGTTCATAAGGTGTGGTTCAAGGACCTCTGGGAGTTCAACTATGTATGCAGCCCATAGTTTGTGAGCCGGGCCAATACATTTACACAAACATTTCAAGATATACAGTATGTAAATCATCAAAATCATCAAAATATAAATATTAATAATGTAGCATGGAAAATACTGATTACCCATATATATATATATATATATATATATATATATATATATATATATATATATATATATATATATATATATATATATATATATATATATATATATATATATATTTTTTTTTTTTTATCACACTACAACATTTTCAAAAATGTCTAAACAATATGGACAATGAAAAGTTCAGATCAACTACATTTCAAAGCAATTCGAAACAATTTATACCATGAAAAATTCAATCATACACTTTAATGTAGCCAGATAACCATAAGGCAGTCTTTCTGACATGAACAAATAATAGTTCACAATAGGCAAATAATAGCACTTTTTCTGTCAGATGCTGATCTGCAGCATCTGGTTAAATCAATGCAGGAGGATGCAGCAGTCAGGATGTGGTCCTGACTGCTGACCGCTCCCATTTCGACCATGTGATGTCTAGTTATCATCAGTCATCAAACATCTTTGTACATTATTTGAGGGTTATATTTTACCACTCACAGATATGTAGAAAGATGATCTGTGTGAAAAAATCCTTTAGTGTAATTTCATAATCGTAGCCTCGGGGAAGACGGATGGCGTTCCCGGGCAGGAAATTAAGTGCCCTGTGCCCACGCCTCTCGGGATCCCGAGTGTAGTTCGAGGACCTCTGGGAGTCCAACTATGTACTCAGGCCATAGTTGTGTGCGTGACCAATAGTTTCATGTGACCATTTCTAAGCTATAGGACAGCTCAGCCATGGCTCGTTTGGTTTGGGGACATCTGGCTTCCAACTACCATGTTCATAGGCCATAGTTTGTGTGGACAACCCATACCTTTACATAGACATTTCTGAGCTATAGTACAATCCAGACATGGCTGGTTCTCAAAGTGTGGTTCGGGGACCCCTGGGAGTCCAACCATATACACAGGCCATAGTTTGAGTAAACGACCAATACATTTACATGAACATTTCAAGGCTGTAGTACAACGTACAATCCAGCCATGGCTGATTCCAAAGGTATTGTTCGGGAACCTCTGGGAGTCGATCTATGTGCACAGGCCATAGTTGTGTGCATGACCAATCGTTTTAAAACAATCCAGCCATGGTTCGTTCCCAAAGTGTGGTTTGGGGACCTCTGGGGGTCCAACTATGTAGACAGGCCATAGTTTGTGTGCATGACCAATAGTTTCATGTGACCATTTCTAAGCTATAGGACAGCTCAGCCATGGCTAGTTTGGTTTGGGGACATCTGGCTTCCAACTATCATATGTTCATAGGCCATAGTTTGTGTGGACAACCGATACCTTTACATAGACATGAACATTTCTAGGTTATATTACAGGACAGCCTAGTACAGCAACGGCTGGTTCCCAAAGTTTGGTTCGGGGACCTCTGGGAGTCCAACTATGTACAGAGGCCATAGTTTGTGTACACAGCAAATACTTTTACACAAACAAGTGTAGTTGGAGGACCTCTGCCATCCAACTATGTACACAAACTAGAGTTTGTGTGTACGACCAATACTTTTACAAGTACATTTCTAGGTTAAATAATAAAGGAAGTCTAGTACAGCCATGGCTGGTTCACAAAGTATGGTCCGGGGACCTCTGAGAGTCCAGCTATGTACACAGCCCAGAGTTTATCTGCAAAAACAATAGTTTTACATGGACATTTCTAGATTATATTACAGGACAGCCTACTACGGCCACAGCTGGTTCCCAAAATGTGGTTCGAGGAGCTCTGGGAGTCCATGTATACGGGCCATAGTTTGTGTGCACTACCAATAGTTTTATATATTTCTAGGTTATATTACAGGACTGCATAGTAAGTAGTAAAAGTGTGGTTTGGGGAACTCTGGGAATACAACTATGAACATAGGCTATAGTTTGTGTGCAAAAAATAATACTTTTACAAAAACATTTCTAGGCTTTAGCAAAATCCAGCCATGGCTGGTTCCCAAAGTGTGGTTTTGGGATGTATTGTACACAAACCATAGTTTGTGTGCAATACCAATACTTTTACATGAACATGTATAGGCTATATTACAGTCCAGCCTAGTACAGCCATGGTTGGTTCCCAAAGCTTGGTTCAGGGACCTCTGGGAGTCCAATTATGTATGCATGCACAACCTACAGTTTTAAATGGACATTTCTACATTGTTTTTCTGCAAGACCAATAGTTGTATATGAACATTTCTAGGCTATAGTACAGTCCAGCCTAGTAGAGCCATGGCTGTTTCCCAAAGTGTGGTTTGGGGAAATCTGTGGGGGCAACTCTGTACAATAGTTTTACATGAACATCTCTAGGTACAGTACATCCATGGCAGGCTCCTAAAGTGGGATTTGGGACTGTAGTAAGGACACATTCATGTAAAACTATTGGCCGTGTAGATGTCATGTATAAACTATTAGCATCTGCAAGGATCTACAATGCTGGCAGGACCCTGGAGCTAGCCTAGCTAATAATGCAAACTGAATCAGCTGTTGGCAAAAAAAAATGCTTGAATGCTTACTGTATCCAGATTGGCCACCCCAGTTCTAAAGTAGGGACATTTTAGAAAACTGGAGTGGCCAATCAAGACACAGCATGCAAATTGTGTTAAAGAGCCATTGTTGGAAATCCGTTCCCTAGGAAACAACAGGGACACTCAGCTATGCTACACTCATATGACATGCCAATGTCCAGCAACTAGTATGGCTGCACTAGGCTGGACTGAACTATAGTCTATGCATGTTCATGTAAAAGTATTGTTCGTGACACAAACTATGGTTGTGTACATAGTTGCTTGTGTACATAGGATGCCAGAGGTTTTCAAACTACTTTTTGGAAACCAGCCATGGCTGGATTGTTATATAGCCTTGAAATGTCTGTGTAAAACTATTGGCCGTGCACACAGACTATGGCCTGTGTACATAGTTGGACTCCCAGTCCAGTCATGGCTGGATTGTACTATACCCTTGAAATGTTTATGTAAAAGTATTGGTCGTGTCTCGTGCACACAAACTGTAGTCCGGGGACCTCTGGGAATCCAACCATGTGGTTGGATTCCCAGAGGTCCCCGGACTACATTTTGGGGAAACAGCCTTGGCTGGATTGTACTATAGCCTAGAAATGTCTGTGTAAAATTATTGGTCGTGCATGGAAACTATGGCCTATGTATATAGTTGGAATCCTGGAGGTCCCTGAACCACACTTTGGAAACCAGCCATGGCTGGATTGTAGTATAGCCTTGAAATGTGTATAAATATTGGCTGTGTACAACAAACTATGACCTGTGTACATAGTTGGACTCCCAGAGGTCCCTGAACCACACTTTACGCACCAGCCTTGGCTGTACTAGGCTGCCTTGTTATATCACCTAGAAATGTTCATATGTAACTATGTACATAGTTGGAACCCCAGAGGTCCACAAACAATACTTTGGGAAACAGCTATGGCTTGATTTTACTATAGCCTAGAAATGTATGTGTAAAGGTATTGGCCGTGCACACAAAACTATGGCCTATGTACATAGTTGGATTCTCAGAGGTTCCTGAACCTCACTTAGGAACCAACCATGGCTGAACCAACAAATGTTCAAGTAAAACTATTGGTCGTGCACATAAACACTGTCCTGTGTACATAGTTGGAACCCCAGAGGTCAACACACCACACTTTATGAACCAGCCATGGCTGGATTGTACTATAGTATTGAAATATTTGTGTAAATGTATTGGCCGTGCACACAAACTATGGCCTTTGTACATAGTTGGACTCCCAGAGGTCTCAGAACCAAACTTTGGGAACCAGCCGTGGCTGTACGAGGCTGTCCTGCAATATAACCTTGAAATGTCCTTGTAAAACTATTTGTCATGCACACAAACTCTGGCCCGTGTGCATAGTTTGATTCCCAGAGATCCCCGAACCACACTTTGGGAACCAGGCGTGACTGTACTTGGCTGTCCTGTAATATAACCAACAAATGTTCAAGTAAAACTATTGGTCCTGCACACAAACACTGTCCTGTGTACATAGTTGGAACCCCAGAGGTCAACACACCACACTTTATGAACCAGCCATGGCTGGATTGTACTAGCATTGAACCATCCTTGGCTGGATTGTACTATAGTCTAGAAATGTTTGTGTAAAATTATTGGTCATGCACACAAACTATGGCCACTGTACATACAGTAGTTGGACCCACAGGGGCCCCCGAACCACACTTTGAGAACCAACCATGGCTGGACTGTACTAAAGTATTGGGCGTGCACACAAATAATGGCCCGTGTACACCATAGATCTCTGCTGCCCCCCATTGATAAAACAGTGTCAACACAGCCGTGTTCACGAAAGGCACTAATTTGTGATCATTAGCCCTATTTTGGTATGGCAAAAGTACAACTTGTGTGCACCGAGTTACTTGCGTACACAAAGCCTGTCAATTTGAATTGAAAATGCCTGCCGTGAACGCAAAAAACTATTATTATTATTATGAGACCGTTCTGATACTGATATGGCATTTTATATGGCCCATTTCAAATTAATTTACCGATTAGTTGTGCGTCTCTACTCTGCACTGCAGTTGGGTAGGTGGGGCTGCAGCTAGATGAATAAACAAACAGTGTGTAAAATACATGCATGCACAGACAGATGTATGTGCTGTGCGCTCATCCTCCCCTGTGGCCATGCATCATATTAGCTCTGCCTGCTACCTCCCTCCCTGTCAGGGGCGGATCTAGGCATGGGCATGGGGGGGGGTGATCCCAGGGCCCACTATTTATTCAGAATTTTCATCCACGGACCACCATTCGATGACATCTTCAGCCCACAGACAGACAAAACAAAAAAATATTTTGGATTCGTCCACAATACGCAACCCAGCCTCATGAGGTTTAGGCGAATATGCACGGAGGTCCCATTCCGTCCATACTCGCCTAGAATATGCAAAAATCTGTGCATATTCGCCTACAATAATCTGTGCATATTAAACTTGCATATTCTGACGCCCATGAGCATTGTGAAGCGCCACTGAGTGAGGCGCTAGCCGAGCGAATTGCCACGCTGAGCATTGCGATGGTCGGCAGAGCTGACTCAGCCGCGTCCGAGTTGCGATGTGTTAGGGACAGAATAGTAAATACCCTATTGGCCTGAATATAAGACTATGTTTTTTTCCCAATGGAGATATCCCAAAAATTGGAGTCGTCTTATATTCAGGGGCTATACTATTTGACATTCAATGTTCTTTTTTCTGTAAATGGGTCTTGAAAAATGAGAGTCGTCTTATAAACGAGTCGTCTTATATTCGGGACAATACGGTATTATAAAACCCAAACTGCCCCACCCCCAACTAGCCACTTCAGTGTTTGTGAAAAACACGCCCAAGTACATATTCACGGGTTTTTGCTTTAACTAGTAGTGTATGCACACAATTCATAGGTGGCATTCCGTGCATAGTGCACTACTATCTGTGAGAACAGGCTGCAATACCAGGCTGCATTTTCACAAACAAAACAGGCAAACAGACATCAAAATGATCATTCTTCTATCGTCCCTTCTATGGACCCGCAAGGGTCCATTTGGTTTCATTTTTAGTTTACGCTCTCAGGAATTACATCTGGCTAACTAACTTTTCATCTGATTAACCAACTTAGCTGGGGACCACCTGGAACCCTCTCATCTATCTGGTCCCTGAGAGGATTCCGGGTGGTCCCCAGCTAAATGATGGACAGTTAGTAACCAAATGGACCCTTATAGATCTTTAACTCTTGAGATTGTAAAATGAAACCAAATGGACCCTTACGGGACCATTTCATTTCACGCTCTCGAGAGTTAAATAATGTATTGTAAACTTCTGAACTAATTCATTTTCATGAATCTAAATGTAATTCATTTTCATAAATCTAAAATGTAGAATAATTGTTATTTTGACCAACGTTTTGCCAGTTATCTCTCCTAAATTATAGACAAAATCCTGAAAATCCTTGGTTTTGGATCCAAGAGTCAACTCAACATCAAAGGTGGTCAGTGGCTCAAATGCTGAATAAATAGTGGGCCCTGGTATGAAAACGGTTGAAAACCTCTGATTTACATCATCAGGTGTTGTTAGAGAAGTGACACATGAGGGTAGCCTGGAGGCAGACCCCCCCTCCCTCCCATACACAGACACACACTATGCAATGGTCTATAGACTGGTGAACATGGTGAAAAGTAGCTGCACCACTGCATGTACTTGTGAATACTCTCTCCCCATGGCTGCCTGCGTGGCCCTGGGCTTCAACACTAAGACATGGCAGGACCTGACAGGAGAAACACATTTACAAATCCATGACTTCTATTATTAAGAAGAACAAAATGTTACAAAGGGAGCAGCAGCGGTGTAAATTAGCTGCCGTCTGTAAGTATATTTTACTGGTGAATTTACAATTTAGCAATTTGGGGTTCAGTGTCTGGCCCAGGGACATTTCGAACCGCCAAAAGAAAGAGTTTAACTAGTTTAAGACAATCAATGTGCTAGGGCATTAACGACTTGAATTTTTTTCAAGTCGACTTGTCAGACAGTCAAGTCGAAGTTGTATCGATTTATCGTTTTATGGCGCGGGGGGGGGGGGGGGGGGGGGGGGGGTCCGTCGTGGTGGTTCCCGAGGGGGGGTGGGGATCAAATGGTGCCGCTATATGCCGGCGCAGTGCTTATACAAAACACATCGCGAGGCTACGCATGGCGCATGTGGCAAGCTTAATACAATATGAAAACAATATTGGCACACAGCGCAGCGTCCACTCCCAGGCCAGCCATAAAAACACATAGGCTAACATTATCAATACACAGCACTGAGCAGCCCACACATTAGAACGCAACAGAAGACATGATCGTTCTAACAGCAGCCACATCAGAATACGATCCATTTACAAGAAGCCTCCTCCTCCTCCACCACCATATCGCGCCGCGTTTCTTTTCTGTTCTATTCAGTAAATTAATGAGAATGACGCGGACAGAAGCATGCGTCCCGTGCGTCGCATGCGAAACGAGGAACAAGACGGCCACTGCACTGTAACACGGGGAGGTGGTGGTTGAAGTCCTGTATTCCTCTGACACTGTTTGCTGTTCGATCTGATCCGTGTACGCAATGATCAGTGGAACGCCGCGCGCCCAACAGAAGACATGATCATTCTAACAGCGGCCACATCAGAATACGATCCATTTACATGAAGCGCCCTCCTCCTCTTCCACCACCACCACCACCACCATATCGCGCCGCGTTTCTTTTCTGTTCTATTCAGTAAATTAATGAGAATGACGCGGACAGAAGCATGCGTCCCGTGCGTACTACGCACGGGTGGTGGTTGATGAAGTCCTGTATTCCTTTGACACTGTTTGCTGTTCGATCTTATCCGTGTGTACGCAATGATCAGTGGAACACCGCGCGCCCAGAGCGCAAGATCGCGCTGCGTAAGATTGGTAAGCCTTAAGGCTGAACTCCGATAGAGTTGCAAAGGAAACTTCAAAGGAGACTTCTGTCCGTGAGTGACAGTAACCAATATTACAGTTGAATTATATACACACGCGTCGCACACATAGAGAAAGAAAAAAGGGGAAAACAAAGGTAAATGTTTAATTCCTCCTCTTTACTCCTTTCCCTCGGAGGAAGGGAAAAAAAACAACTTATCGACTCGTGCTTTTTGGAGTCGACACGTGTTATGCAAATCGATGCATCGATGTATCGATTTTTTGGTTAAAGCCCTACAATGTACTCTAAATAGTTGCTACTGTAAATCAATTTCAAATCACTGAGTTGCATCGGATCATATCGCCAGACCCAATACCGTTCCTGTATCCTCAACCATGGAATGTGATGCGTATTGAATCGCTTTTAAAATGTATTATTACAATAAACTAGACATTCTTTGATGAAACATGCTATTATGATGATGCCCTTATCACAGGGAATTTTGGTTATGATCCCAAGTTGTAGTTTCCTGCCTGATGACTCAGTAAATACAACGTGACATTAAGTTACCATACACTCCCGAGTCCTGAACAGATCATACCGGTAAACCTGAAAGTAAAATGCTTCCCAGGCTAGGAGGTCTAGGGGTTTATTTGGTCAATTAAATCCACCTAGTATCCATTGATTAATAGTATATAGCAGTGTCTCCTTTCACACTCAGGTGAGAACTGTCCCCCGGCTGCTATTGTGGTCATTTACACCCACTCCCTGCTGCTTAAAAACACTGTCTGGATCCCTGTCAACCCCATAAAACTGTTGGCACTGATAACAAAGCGGGCAGTGCCAACCAGAAGCCGGGTTTGAGCCCTGTGCGAGGTCGGTACGACCCTGCCGCGCTAAGCATGGCCGGATGGCGGCGAGACCACCTCCATTCTGACAAGGCTATACAGCTGCACTGTCCCGCCCCCTCATGACGTCGCCCCTGTTCCAGAAACGGATTCCCCATTCATTTTTCTCATAGAATTTTCAAAAATGATTCATATATTGACGATTACACGGCGGACAAAGCCAACTCGGGTCGTGACAAATCATGATGACATAATGGGACAATCAAATAATTTTCTAAGATGAAAAAGGAAACAAAAAGTGTTGTATCCTGATGTATTCTACTTCTTGCCAATTAGATATTCCATAATAATATTGTGCTTGTTGTCATGATTTGTCACAACCCGAGTTGGCTTTGTGCCTGCAGAGCAATCGTGTTTTTTCAAAAGTTCTATTTAGTCGCTGTCATTGCTACCATTTAGTTTTAGTTGTGAGAAATGTCTTATTGTTAGTCTAGGTTTAGTTTACTAAATATGGTTTAGGCACCCAATGCGGTAGCGTAGCCGTAAACCAGCAGTGCTGGTTCACCAAAGTGGGTTCGCTGATAGCTGTGACAACATACAGTATGTATAGTGCACTTGATTTTTGCCATAGATGCCCCTTTTTTACAATTCCATGGGGAGGTCCCCGTCCCCATCTTGTCAAGTTGGGAGTCCTTGGAATTCATTTAAACAGGTTGAATCACTGCTAGAGATGTAAATATCTTCTCTTCCCCTGGAATATATTTTCAAATGGGGGTCTGCAGGCTAAGTACTGTCAATTTGGTTGTTGTCTCTTTGTGAAGGGCTGCATTGCACCCTGGAATGGGTTTGTCCCGAGAGATATTCCCATGTCCTGGAAAGCATTGAGGCGCCGGCGATGTTTGTGGTATTGTAAGGTATTGTATTTTACACTACAGTTGCATGCTGAAAACAGCTGATATACAAGCTCTGGTAGCTTTGGATCTACCAAAGCTTGTACACAACCAAAGATAAAAATAACTTTTAGTCGTATTTGGATCTCTCTTCTAATTCACAAACTTCCAATACATTCATTCTGTATATCATAAAATGTTCTTCATTAGCACTGAAGTATTATCTATATTATAGATAATAATACTTCAGTACTAATTCTACAATTAGTAGTAAAGTATTATCCATAATATAGATAATGCTTCACTACTAAGAGGAAGAACATTTTATGATAGATAGAGATTTAGTCCATTGTGTTATTGTGTTTCTGGTTTGTGTTATAGGTTTAGTAGCGACTGGTGAAGAACGGGGGCGACCGGTGCTCTATCAGCCACGGCTGACAGTAAAATGGCTGACCGAGTAAAACAGTCGCCGGTTTTGCTGACCAATAGCCAACCGGTCGGGACTCATTTAGCAGTTGCAAAATAATTTCACTGTCTCTCTCTCTATACACACACACACACCCACACACACACACACACAGGTATGAGGCTTTTGCCATGAACATACACTATTTTTGTCGGCCTATGATGGATGCAAATTACAACGTTGGCCATATGGACAACCTTAAGGTGCTCCTGGATCCCCGCCATGCTAAAAATATTCACCCCGGTGTATGTACTTACTGAAGCATGACGCGCGTGGACATGCTTGTGCACGCACACACACACAAATAACATTGTTGAATAGTGACACCCCAAGTGCTGAGTTACAACCACAACAAGACATATATATATACCTCATGGGGACGATTCCCATCCAAGAAAACCCCCCCCAACAAAACCATAGTGTCAGCCAGGGTCACACGGGGCAGTGCAGCATCGATGTCTGTCAGGGGCGGATCTAGGCATGGGCATGGAGGGGGGGCAATGCCCCTCTAAATGCCCAGTCTGCCCCACCAAACACAATGGCATGCAAAACAACCCATGATATTTCAAATTAAAGTGCTTATATTTAAGATGCTTTGAAACACTACTACTGCTACTAACTAACCACAGCTGTCTCACCACTAAACCAACAGCATTTCATCATTGAGAACAGAAAACTCTCTGATCTTTAGCTTCATGCATGCTGCGTGTGTAACCCAGGCTTGAATTCAGCAGCCTGAGGTCAAAATAATTCAATGGAATGAATAAATAAAGTCCATTAAAAGAGTTAAAAACGGTCTAAAAGTGTATTAAAATCTCACACACAGTGTTGCTCTAAAATACAAATGTCCTGCATTTGCAATTGCAGTTATATACATTTAAAGGAAAAAACTATACCGAAGTAAACCAACAGGTGTCTTACCTACAGTTACCTAAGGTTAAAACTACCTCACTCCCTGATTGACACCCCAGTGGGCCAATCAGTGAGCTCGGAGTGTGTGTATCCTACTGTAGTATCCTGTCAGGCAGGAAGCAGTCAGAGGAACTTCCTTCTTCTTGTCATTTGCAAAATGGTGGTTCTCATGTGCTACATGTAAACAGGGACGGCTCCAGACATTTGTGCATGGGGGGGGCTATGGGGGGGCTGAGTTTTTTTCAGCAGGGGCTAGTGAATTTCGGCAAAACAATGAAATATATATATATATATATATATATATATATATATATATATATATATATATATATATATATATATATATATATATATATATATATATACATATACACACACACACACACGCAAATACAATGGTCCTGTTTATATGCTAAAATACATGTTCATGTTACACAACAAAGCAAATCATTGTCACTGGCTAATTTTTTTTCCCAAAATGAATGAATGAACTCTTAGTCTTTTAGATCTTCAGGGGACAGTTACACATGTACCACAGTTTCAGAGATCTGCAGAACGTAAATAGACACACACACACACACACACACACACACACACACACACACACACACACACACACACACTTCTACAATACTTGATCTCACAGGCAGACACACAGAAGTAGTCGCAGCACTGCACTCACGCACAGACATAGTGAGGCGGCCTTTACATTAACATGTAGGCTAAATAAAGGGACGCACAGGCTAGAAACAGCTTCTAACTTGATCTCACAGACACACAGAAGGAGTCGCAGCACTGCGAACATCCACACACAGTGAGGCGCGGCGGCCAAATGCGAACATGTAAATACAGGGACGTGCAGAGTGTGTTAGGGTCCAGGGACAGAAATCACATAAGAGGGCACTTTTGGACAAATGACAAATCTACAAGCTCACAATGCTTCATAGCGTGTCGCGGTGGGAGCCTGTAGATCAGCTATTTTTGGGGCAGTTGTTCTTGCCGCTAGTAGAAGGCTGGTTACCTGGTCGCACCATCCCCACAACACACGCTGCTCCCCTGGCTTCATTTTCGGGCACTTCATGTTGGTTCTCTGGCCCCGAATCAGACTGCAGGTCTAAGTTTCAGGTCTACCGTCAGCCGAGTTGTCCACTGAATCGGCTCTTAGGCGTCGCTTTTTACCGAACACAACAAACCGGTCCATTGTACTGGACTTGAAACAAACGGTGCAGCAACCGAGTTAGTTGTCCCTCCAAAAAACACAGTCAAAAGGTTTGTGAACTATGAACTTGGCGAGCGCTCTGTTGATTGGAGGATTGCAATTCGTATTGCGTACGTGACCGTGCGGGCGAAAATGACAGGTGGTGAGAATTCTGAGAAATGGATTATTTCAGTATTATACATCATTCCAAAAATTACAAGTATCATGATTTTATAGCAATGATTTACATGAAAGTCAGTCAGTTTGGTCTTCCATATATTTTATTTATTCCTGAATATTTTTCATCACAGTCATGTTTTTGGCCAGGGGGGGCTTAGGGGGGGCTAAGCCACCAGCAGGGGGGGCTAGAGCCCCTGCTAGCCCCCCCCCTGGCGCCGTCCATGCATGTAAACAACACTGAGAGACAATCTAACGCAATCTGCATGAGCACTGTGAGACCGATTGCATATCACCGTCCAGCCAGGTGATATTGCAGCTGAGCCAGTCCATTCATTGACCAGCGGTGAGTGAGACAGTATATGTAAACAGAATGGAGTTTAGCCACAAGCTAACAACAACATATGTACACCAATGTACGATACATGATGATGATGGAAATGATTGTTTTACTTTTCGTTTGTCACTAATGTAATGTAATCTGATTACATGATTACTTTTGGTTATAGTATGCTAAAAGGTAATTTTTAGTGCACCTTCCCACTTGTGCTAGCCAGGGGAAGGTACTAAGCATGTCCACGTATATACCTTGAAGTTACTGTACCATTGTTATGGTTATTTGATGCACTTTATGCAATCTACCTCATTTCCATTTCAATACGTAAAGGAGTATTGCAACTATTTTTATTTTGTTTGAGAAAAGAACATGTTATTTTGGTATTTGGAATACTGAAAAGAATATAAGCGCTTACTATTATTATTTGTGTATGGATGCACATGATTATTATTTGGATTAATGTGAATTAATGTACATGATTGATATTATGTTCAACAACATGATTACAAGAAGGATTAAGAACATGATTAAGCTAGTTAATACAACTTAAAAGGAAGTATTAATACATGCTGATGCATGATGGTTTAAAACCATGTTTTCAGTTCACAGTGTGTGTGAATAACACATACTATATCGAATGTTGTCTGGCCTACTACAGGTCAGGTTTTTTGTAAGGGTTGGTGATCGCTTCCATCCTCTTCATCGCCTGGAGTGTGGAGAAGAGGACGTCGCATCCCCCTGTCCCCTCTCAACTCGTTGAGGAGCCCGGGTGCGTCTGAGGGCCCCACGGTCCCAGTCCAACGACGCAGCATCACCAGAGAGATTCCCAGTGTATACTGGGTGGCGAGCTAACCCAAGTGGAGTCTGGATACTAACGGTAAACCGGTGGGAGAAATCACCGGAGTCTCCTCCCTCTCGGACTGTGTGGTAGGAACAAAGACTAATTCCGTTCGGTGTCGCGATTCAGGATTAAAGGGCCCCAACGTGCACAAAACAAAAACTGTGGGAACTAAAAAGGGTTTTATTATTTTGCCGGCTGTTTATTATTTTAGTTTGTTATTTTCCATATCATTGCTGCAGTTGTACAATTTCTATGTTCAAATATTTCAAAGAACAAGTGGCCATTCAAATCAACCTGCTTTTGTCTGCGTCATTATTGGTATGCATACTGGCTCTTAAAAACACTAGAAGTCTTCTGATACTAGTCCAGTTATTGAAACAGCTATTGACTATTTCCTCCTGTATTACCTATTACCATCCCGTAACTAGGGGTTACATGCATGCTGCGTGTCTGTTGAAACTTCAACAACAACTGTTATTATTGATGCTTAAAGGGGAACCAAATGAACCCTAACGGGTTCATTTGGTTCCATTTGTACGCTCTCAGAAAAAAGAAGCGTCTAAAGAAATCCATTAACATGGTGAAAATTATGTCATCAAGATGTTTCACCATGTTAGTGGTTTTCTTCAGACCTCCATTTCTTGGGAACATAGAATGGGGAAACTTTTCCATCATGTCTACCCAGCACCTCTAAGATATATTAATGACATATTAGAATGTTGAAAATGGGTGCTCTTCCCCTTTAATTGCCTAATAAAAGTCCTGTAACCAAAAATGGTATGGGTGCAGCTTCACCGCCCGTGTTGCCCCATACCATTTTCTCCTGCCCCCCCAATTGGGAAATGCTACACCCGTCCCTGATGTCTGTCTATGTAACCCAACACAGGAAGAGATGGGATCACTGCGAACGCATATCGTTTCATGCCGTATGAAAGCAGAGGATCAAAGGCTTCTGGATATATTTTATCAGTCGGTGGTAGCCAGCGTTGTGTTTTATGCAGGGGTATATGCCGGGGGGGCGGGGGGCTTTATGTTAAGGCCTGGGAGCTGAACAAGCTCAACAAGATCACACAGAATGCCAGTTCTTCTGTGGTCAGAATGGATGGATGGGCTGGGCTGCGGTCAGCGGCAGAGAGGAGGGAGAATCAGGGACAAACACTGTGGTGTTACCTGACCTAGCCTTGACCTCCTACAGGCATATGCAGTGTCACAGAGATAGTATTTTAATGTAGACTTGGATAGCACTGTAAGTAGTGGCTCGGGGTTAGAGTCACCGGATGGTAACTACAAGGTTGCCGGTTCGATCCCGGGCTCCCGCAGAGTTAGTGTCGAAGTGTCCTTGAGCAAGACACTGAACCCCTAATTGCTCCTGATGTGCTGGTTGGTACCTTGCATGGCTTCCACTGCCATCAGTGTATGAATGTGAGTGTGAATGGGTGAATGTGATGCACAGGCTATGTAAAGTGCCTTGGATAATGGCGCTAAATAAATGCACCACTTACCATTTAGACTTAAGAGAATTAAATGCACTTGGTAGTATCCATAGATTAATAGACAGACAGACAGATAGATGATTAAAGAATATCTACACATTTCAGTCTAAAATGGAACATTACTCTTCTGGACTCAATTAGGTTATTTAAAAATACTACAGATATTCAAGCCTGTTTTGTTCTTGATATTATAATTGTTGTGTGATATTTTGCTTTGCAGTTGCTACTGTGCATGTGAAACTAGATCAGATTGTAAGGGAAGAGATTGAGACTGCTCTAGAAAAAACACCCATGATAATTCCTGATTAGTTGCTAATCCGATTAATCAATTACTAAATTAGTTGAACTTGACAGTTAAATTATCGATTCCATTACGCTTCATTGATTAATCGCTGCAGCCCTAATTATAGATTTATTTATTTCTTAGATTACGGTATGTATGATTAACATTAAATTCACTTTAAATACTTTAAGTACTACTTCATACCTCCAGGCTGGACTATTGCAACACGCTACTCGTCGGGATCCCCAGCAAGAGCCTCCAGAGGCTTCAATATACACAAAACAGCACAGCTAGGATCCTGACCAGAGCACGAAAGTATGACCACACTGCACCCACTCTCCATTCTCTCCACTGGCCCCCTCCTACCTCAAAGAACTCATTGCCCCTAAACACGTCAGCTGAAGCCCAACCACTCATCTTCTACACATCCCTCATAGTACCCTCCGCACCATAGGTTACCTGGCCTTTAGCCTGGTCTAGCCCTCAATGATTTTGGCCTTGGGGGGCGGGGGTGTCGTGGGATCCACACGGCGGAAGTGCTGCGCTCTGATTTGATCTCACTAACGTGTCGTCATCCCCGGCCCCTCCCACGCCCGTCCACTGCTGTTCTACGTCACATCATTTAGAGCGACGCCCACCCCGGAAGGTTCAC
Organism: Benthosema pterotum; assembly: GCA_039105355.1. Classification (NCBI taxonomy): domain Eukaryota; kingdom Metazoa; phylum Chordata; class Actinopteri; order Myctophiformes; family Myctophidae; genus Benthosema; species Benthosema pterotum. The sequence goes on from CM076967.1 coordinate 8,247,134, forward strand.
TCCCCCCTCAAGGCCACTTTCCAACGTGCGTTAGTGCAGGCTTTCCGTTTTCGCGCAACGCGAATGAAAATGAAAGCCTGGGTGTCGAGGCTACCTGGCCTTCTGCCATATGGCCCCACGGATACAGAACTATCTTCCTCTACACCTGAGAGTTCCACAGACCACTGATGCTTTTAAAACTGGACTAAAACATTATATATATATATATATATATATATTTTTTTTACCAAAGCATTCCCCTGACTCTCTGTCATATGTTTTAATATGACCTTTTAATATAGTTTAGTATGTACTGTTGTATCTGCTCTCATGGTTTTGAATGTTTTGCTGTCATTCTCCTTTTTGACTTGTTTGCCATGCTTTTAATACAATGAGAACAATGAGACATTCGCAAAAATGTAAAGCTCTTTACAAATATTAAAATATTATAATCATTACTACTTGGACCGCTTTTCTGACATCAAATACATCATGAAATTGCCATCTGAGAAGCTCACAGCGCATGGCAGCGACCGAAAACATGTTTGCTGGTGATTTTCATACTTTCTCAGATCAGACATACGATTATTACATCTCCACACTGTCCTGGGAGCACCTCGAAAAACGCCCAGGAAGAAGTTAATAATGTTATAGAGAGGGAAGTCTGGAGCTCTCTGGTGGGGCTGTTGCCCCCGCAACCCAACACCGGATAAGCGGTTGAAGAAGGATACTGACACAATTACAAAACAACACTTGTTTGTTTTAATGACATGGTCGTTCAGCGGTCAATTTGAACACTTTGAGTGCCGAATTAATCTCCAGCTCACCAGTAGGAAACTTTGCAACAGCTGCACTTCCTATTCTTCCCAAACAGAAATAGCAGCGCAGAGCCGCGACAAGCGGTGTTTGTTTCTCACCAACTACACGGCTAAGCCCCGGGCATGACACCTGCACTGCAATTCATTGTATGTGGATCACTGAGAGAACACTGGCCTGAGTGGCTGTGAGTTAAGACTGTAAGTGTGTAGCACAGAGTCAAGGACGACCATCATATCCACCACAGCCCAGCATGCAGCAGCAGCAGTGTTCAGGTTATGACAGAGTCCTGGCACTGCTGGGCTGCGCGGTGGCAGGTGCTAACGGGACGCCGCTATATATCAGCTAGCCGCGCGATAAAAATAAAGAGCGGGTTGTGTTATCACTTTTACTCCCAGGCCATTCACAAGTGACACGAGTTAACTGATTGTAGAACACTCTCCCTGCGATTAACGAGATGCCCGAAGTGTGTTTTCATTGTTTAAAAGGTAATAAGATTTGTTTAAAACCAGAATCTAACGCCACCTCACCTCCACTCGATTGGCTCATTATGAATCTGCTGGAGACTGCTGTACTGCAATTGGCTGAAATGCTGCCTCACCCCCCTCACAGACTAGCCACGCCTGTCCTGAGCCCGACAATTTTTTTTTAATGATTTGTTGGCAACAACAAAGTTCTGGACCGTCTGCAGGACGAAGCAAGTGTCTGTCTGCAGGGAAACAGCTGCAGCATCAAAGTAGAAGCAACATAGAGGGGAAAAAAGGCAAATATGTGCTTTTAGACATTTTATATTTAAGCAGTGAGTCCAGATCTCATCGACACTACTTCCTGGACTACAATTCCCACAATTCTTTGGTGCACTGCTTCTCCTTGTGGATAAGGGAAATGCTGTCTTACTGATATTTCATGTAGTCATATATCTCATCACAAAACACATATTACTACGGTACATCGGTCACAACTGATTTATAACAGTCACAAACATTGGCCGTGACCACTATAAAACAGACGTGAACCCATGTTGTCTCGCTGTCTCTCGTTTTGTTCTCTAAACTAGATAAGCAGTCAGTAGTCCCCCCCCCCCCCACACACACACACACACATACTCTGTCTCTCTCTCTGTCTGTCTTGATATTATCCCCTGCACCCTGTGTCTAATCTCTCTCTGACTGCATTCAGACAGCCTAGTCAGAGATGCATCGTGATCCCGCCAGCCTGCCAGAGTCTCTCTAGGTTTTTAAACAAATGCTTTGCTGGCCTGTTGTAGCTTCATTTCCATCCACCACTCAGTTTCAGACACAGGCTGACGGACAGACACAGACATGTCCATATACAGTATGGGCACAAAAGGGACACGGGCAGATGATGGCCGTGGGAAGATATTTACAGTAGGGGTGCTGCAAAATGTACGTGCACACAACGGGCAAACAAAATGTGCATGTACACACCTTGTGCATTTCCAAATGGGATAGTGGCTTTTACTGTCCCTCTCCACATTACTGAGAAGCCCACCGCTATACCTACAGCTATGAGGCAGATACAGTAGTTAAAACGGGTGCTATGACAAGTTGACAACAACAGGTATTGGTCAACGTGCATCACTGCACAGTCACCAGTCCACATCACTACACACCGATTCACACCAAAACACACCAATCCACATCACTACACCGGTCCACATAGGTCGTCCACATAGTTTCCAATAAAAACGTGTTTTTATCCATTCGTTTCGAATAATAAGAGTTACACAGCCAGTTGCACTATTAGTACAGATGAGGAGATTCCGAGATGAGTGTATCAAAACAACTCTTTTTATTGGAAACTATAGCTCTCCACGTCCGTGACCTGTTTCATTAAACCTAAGAGGTACCAAAAACATACATTTCATCCGTTCTTCCGGCAAGCAAAACAACGTATGTACACTTAGGGCTCCATTTTGGTTACATGCGTTGTCCCTGACGCTGCCTGAAACCCGCAACGAATTCCCTTATTGGTATTTAGTGAGCAGCCTGGCTGCGGGCTTAGGAGTAGGCATAGCAGTAGGGATAAGGGGAATAGATATGGGACGAATTAAAGGCAAAGGCAAGACCAACACGGATTGGATGAACGCCCAAACCACACCTATGCATAATGAAATGGGTCTAGGAGGTGTATAAGGGAGATAAGATGGTAACGGAAATACAGACTTTAGTGCGGGAACGCCTCTTCCCCAATGCTAAATGCCCTAATTGTGTATAACGGCTGATATAACCAAAATGGAGCCCTTAGACTCTTGCACGTTGATCAGCATCGAAAAAATGCCTCTCTACGAGAGTCTAAATCTGTGTAGATTGGAGCTCTAGTGGAGATTTAAAGGGGAATTCCACCCATTTTCAATATTTTTCTGAGAGCGTCCAAATGTGAACCAAATGGACCCTAGCGGGTCCATTTGGTTCCATTTGTACCCTCTCAGAAAAAAAGAAGCGTCTAAAGAAATCCATTAACATGGTGAAAATGCATACAAGATGTTTCACCATGTTAGTGGTTTTCTTCAGACCACCATTTCTTGGGAACACAGAATGGGGGGAGGACTTTTTTTTTAACATGTCCACCCAACACATCAATGACATACCGGTAGTAAAATGTTGAAAATGGGTGGCCTTCCCCTTTAACAAAAACACAAACACAAACCAAACCAAACCAAACCAAAGCAAAGCAGAGTGTTGTGTCTCTCACCTCCAGCCAGCTCCTCGGGGCCACAGCTGGCTCTGTCGGGGTCTATGTCTGCCACCCACAGCGTCTTGGTGCAGGCCTTCCACAGGCCGTAGTGGGCTATCTGACAGGTCTGGTTGCCGCTGAAGGTCTTGGGCTGTGCCAGCTGCACCCAGAACTCCGTGCCCACGCCCAGCACCGCCAGCGTCACGCCCACCAGGGCCACGAAGAAGGCCAGCTTGATCTTCCCCTCCTGGGTGTCGCTCATCTTGGGCGGCGCCCGCCTCCGCCCGCCGCCGCCGCCTTTAGCACCGCCGGCGCCTCCCTTCGTGGCGACGCCCAGCACCGCCGCGGAGCGGTCCTCATGGCCATCATGTTGCACGAAGAAGTTGGACCACATGATGGAGCCGACGACTAGGAGAGTTATGGGGAACTAGTGAGGGATGTGGAGTCACTAGGGATTTGGGCTCAGTAACTGCGGACTCACTAGGCTGGTAAACTAGTGAGGTTCTTGGACTCACTAGTGAAGGATGTGGACTCACTAGTCTGGTTAACTAGTGAGGTAAGCAGACTCACTAGTCTGGCTAACTACTAAATGATGTGGACTCACTAGTCTGGTTATCTAGTGAGGTATGCAGACTCACTGGTCTGGTTATCTAGTGAGGTATGTAGACTCACTAGTCTGGTTATCTAGTGAGGTATGTAGACTCACTAGTCTGGTTAACTAGTGAAGGATGTGGACTCACTAGGATGGTTAAATAGTGAGGTATTCGGACTCACGTTTTTGGTTAACTAGTGAGGGATGTCAACTAGATGAGTATATGACAAATGAATCACGTATGTTTACTGAGTGGAACAACTGCTCTGTGGGGATGGATGGAGGGATGGATGGATGGAGATATATGTCTCTTGCTGTTCCTCCAAAATGCTCCTGAAAAACAATAACATAAGAGAGAGAGGATTTAACAGAGGCAGAGAGAGAGAGAGACAGAGAGAGCACATATAAAAAACAGTGGCCCAGGTTGCGGAAGAAGATAAGAAAATCCCCCTCTCATAGTTTTTAATTCCCTCCATCTTTATCAGCATCTCCCTCCCATCCTCCTCAGAGAGGCAGCGCTGTGTATGCAGTGACCCGTCGTTCTGCTCCTATACCTCAGCCAGAGACAGATAAGGTCCCGCCGACGCTTATTCGCTTTCCCTGAAAGGCAGATTCCGCTTTCCGATGAAAAGACAAAAGGGTTTGGCCGACCGTCCGCCCCGACTTAGAGGCATTAGAGCTGGACCGATACCCGGGAGGGTCAAGGAGGAGGACGATTATTACCCCGCCATCCCAATCCCTCCCTCCCCGCGGTGTGTATTAGTAAGAGGGACCACCCGCCACGGCCCGGGAGTTGAGTTATGGTCCCCGCGGAGGCAGGGCAGGTATCTGTGGCATTACAGACACAGATCTCCTCTTTGATCCAAGGGGATAATGGGTTGCCACAAATACCCCAACCTCTCTCTATAGGCCTCTAGCTCTCTCTCCCTTTCTGTCTCTCTCTCTCTCTCTCTCTCTGTAGCTTGTCTGTCTCTCAATCCTTTTCCTGTGGCCCTAACTGGAACATGGCGGGAATTCTGTGTGTGTGTGTGTGTGTGTGTGTGTGTGTGTGTGTGTGTGTGTGTGTGTGTGTGTGTGTGTGTGTGTGTGTGTGTGTGTGTGTGTGTGTGTGTGTGCGTGTGTGTGTGTGTGTGTGTGTGTGTGTGTGTGTGGTGTGTGTGTGTGTGTGTAATTAAGGGCCTGAGGTGGACATGCGTGTTACTATGTTAGTGTGTCGTTGCCATGCAGTGACATACAAGGATACCCCTGGGCACAAAACCTTGTATGTCCCAAAAACGTTTTCGGGAAGCGAATAACCCAATGAGGTGGAAAACGTACTCACATATGTGATATGGTGCTTTGGTCCTCATGTCGCCCAAGCCTGTTTTCCTTTTAGAGCCATCTAAGTATATTTTTCATTTTTTGTCTAAAATCGTTTTTATTCACTTACATGAAAGCTTACATTGCATACTTTAATAATCTGTAAAAACAGAAATTTGACCCTGGGGCCTGGGCTACTTGAGCCTCAAAGTATCAGACTGTGACACATATGTCATTGCATGGCACCAACAAACTAACATACCGTAGTCTATGTGAGCATAGATATAGACGTAGACAACCTTTCCGGCTCTGAGGTGCGGGTTAGGTCCAGTGTTGCCAGTAACGCGTTACTTAGTAACGCGTTACTGTAGTCGGACTACTTTTTTCAGTAACGAGTAGTCTAACACAACTACTATTTCAAAACCAGTAGTCAGACTACAGTTACTTATTTAATATTAGATGCGTTACTTTTTCGCATTTCACTCTGTAGAATCCACGAGTTCGAGGCGGCGTTCGATTGGAACATGCGGGCCCTTTTTTTAGGTGACATTCCCGCTCCACGTGTTGATTGTGTAGCAAACATTCTACTCCTCTTATCTCTGTTTCGCGGGCCGCGGCACGAGAGAGGGGGAGAGTTAGCTGCAACGTTAGTGTGCTACTATGGAGAAGAGCGTTCGCGTTTACTATTTTACTATTTACTATTTTGATTTTATTCCAGTTAATGATGGTAACATCAGGGTCCGATGCACGCTCTGCCTGGCGAGAAAGTACTGTCAACTTTCAAAAATACCACGTCTAACCTAAAGAATCTTGGTGCTAGTCCTATATGCCGCAGCCCGCAAGTAACTAAAAGTAATCTAACTTAGTTACTTTCCAAATCAAGTAGTCAGTAACGTAACTAAGTTACTTTTCCAAGCAGTAGTCAGTAGTCAGTAGTCGGATATTACTGTCTCAAAGTAACGGGTAAGCGGGAATCGCACCCAGGACTTCTAGCTGTGAGGCAACAGCACTACCACGGTTCCCCCATGTCCTCTAAATAAGAAAGCTACAAGAACTGCTGCTTTCAATCTGTTCACTCTTTGTTTTCTCTTAGTAATCTTCCCTGGCTCTAATGCTGTGTTGATGTTCTATTAATAGCTTTGTTGTTTGTGTTTGTTCATTTGTCTTGTTCTGTATTGAACTGTCATGACTTGATTGGAGACACACATCACTCCAATGAAGCATCTAGTTTTTGTAATATCTATGTGTCTGAGTATGTAAAATTACTCACATTTAATTTGAGAAAAAAATATCAATACTGCAATGTACAAATACTCTGATACCAGTACAAGTCTGGAGTTTTGTACTGAACATATACTTGGCTGGGACCAGATGAAATGTGTGACCACATGAGGCGTGTGTGTGTGTGTGTGTGTGTGTGTGTGTGTGTGTGTGTGTGTGTGTGTGTGTGTGTGTGTGTGTGTGTGTGTGTGTGTGTGTGTGTGTGTGTGTGTGTGTGTGTGTGTGTGTGTGTGTGTGTGTGTGTGTGGCGTGTGTATGCGTGTGCGTGTGTGTGTGTGTGTGCTCACAACTCACTCTCTGAGGCGTTCGTGTCGCTCCAGAAGAGTGTGCACGGTGGGTTGGGGTGGAGGGAGCAGAGTCCGGGACAGGGCGCCACCGCCACCCAGGGTCGTATGTCTGGGTGGGTGGGGGGTACCCTGGGTCGCAGGTAGGGGCACCCTGGGTCGTATGGTGGGTGTCTGGGGGGGTGGGAGCACCCTGGGTCTTCAGTGGAGTCTGTGGGAGCATAATAAATATCCATAATTAATGTGATAATTCAAAGACTGCTGTAATTAGCCCTTCACTAATTCCCTCCACAACCCGGCCTTGTCTAATAGGCATTCCACATAAATAATCCATCATCTCAGTAGCATGAAGAGCATCAAAATGTCTTCTAAATCTAGTCAACCAGGCTTACAGTGAGTAGGCTCTGGATACCTTTGCAGGATGATATTTAAATAAACTAGAAATAGGAGGTAATGACAGAGGAAGAAATCAACGTTTTCATTCAACACATCCATACACCGATGGTGGCGGAAACAATGCAAGGTATGAACCAGCACATCGGGTGCAATTTGGGGTCCAGTGTCTTGCCCAAAGGCACATCGACATGCAGACAGGAGGATGCCCTAAATGCTCTGACTGCCCACCAACCATAATGGCATGCAAACAAACCACATTTCAAAGATATTTCAAATTAAAGTGCTTAAAACGATTTGAAGCACCACTATTGCTACTAACTAACTACCATTGTCGTACCACTAAACCAACAGCATTTCATCATTGAAAACAGAAAACTCTCTGAGTCTTTAGCAACATTTAGCCTATAACAACTGATGTTATTATTGATGCCTAGTTGCCTAATATAAGTACAAGATGTAAATCTTGTGGGTCACAGAATTTAAATGAAAATGGTAATTTAAATGAAAATGGTAATTTAAATGAAAATGGCATTTTTCTTCATCGCCCGTGGCGCCCGTGGCGCGAAGCGTCACGGGCGATGAAGCCGCCCTCATGCCATTTTCGCATGCCCCCCCCCCCCCCCAATTAGGAAATGTTACATCCGGGCCTGATCTGTATTCATTGTATGCAATGTTAATGAGCCAGTGGTGCTTAACACAATCAGATCAGACATTTGCACCGCTGTAATGAAATACCACCAACCTGGATGGGTGTGTGCAATAAAAGCATCCTGTATCTGGTACAGTATGAGCTGTCAATGACAAATTGCAGCTAGTTAACACCTTGCTGGAAACATGGCTGTGGTGTGTGTAAGTCTGTAAGGTCACTTGCTGGTCAGAAACCTCATATCCACCTCGTATATTGCAGGCCGATCTGTTTCACTGTGGGCCACACATCGGATGTGAAAAAAAGCATAAGCATTGGGGGGGGGGGTAACTTTTCCCAATTAGTGGTGCAGGGGAAAAATTTCGCGCCACGGGCAATGAAGCCACACCCATACCATTTTCGCTTACAGGACTTTTATTAGGCAAGTATAAGGATCAATAATAAATCCAGCGTAAGCGATAGTTCATGGAGGCACGGAGGGCAGAATGGTTATTGTATTATACTCCTCATTCTCAGTCAGTATTCATTCTGTTTCTTTACTGTAAATCAGCAGTCTCTCTCCATGTCTACTCCCCTCACTCTCATTGGCTGTCAGCAAGTCACTCACGCCCACATTCATCAGGTGTTCTTTATAAGCAGTCATTCTGTTCTCAGCCTTCCTTCTAGTCGACTCCATGTGCCTGTTCAAATGTAAGCGTTCAAATTTCCTCCACCTCCCCGGCCTCCTCCCTGTGGCACTAGTTCTGAGTGGCCGATTATGAGATGATCATGATTTGTGGATTGTAACATATTGTGGTACCTAGTTCTGTTATGGGTATCTGTGATCATTATGTGTTCTATGTTCGTTGTGTATTTGGAATGATTGTGTCTATGTTGTAATGTGTTTATGCTAGGCTCTGCTCGGGGGGGTTGTTGATAATCAGAGCTGCGTCTCGGTGCCGAGACACAGAAATCTGAGATATCAAAGGTGATATCAGACCTATGTCTCGTTACATAGATTTGATATCACACGAGCAGAGCCACACCGCCATGCTAACATGCAAAAGCTTTGCAATAGATGGTCTATGGTCATTCTGAGTCGAAGTGTGTCAATGAACATCAGTTGAAGTTGCAACAGACACACAGCATGTATAAAGCTAAAGGTCTGACTCAAAGAGTTTTCTGTTTTCAATAATGAAATGCTGTTGGTTTAGTGGTGACACAGCTGTAGTTAGTTAGAAGCGGTAGTAGTGTTTCAAATCATTTTAACTATAAGCACTTTAATTTGAAATATCTTTGAATTTTGGGTTGTTTGCATGCCCTCGTGTTTGGAGGGGCAGTCTGGGCATTTAAGGGGGCACTGCCCCCCCATGCCCATGCCTAGATCCGCCCCTGAACACAAGTCGTGTCTGAAGCAATTAACGTGATGCATTTTCAATTTGTCAGGAGGACAAGTTGGCAATCCAATCCTAAACACAAACAATTACAAAACAGCAAAAGACACATTGGAAAGAAGCAACACAAAAGCAATCCGGAACTAAACAGATAATACACAATGGCAGAATATCTGAGCACTGCGGCCGAATCAAAACAAAGACAAATCTTAAAGGGGAATTCCACCCATTTTCAACATTTTACTATTAAAATTATCATGTGAACTGTGGACATGAAAGGAAACACCGGATGGGTGTTTCCTAGAAATGGAGTTCACATTTGTACACTCAAGAAATTTTAGATTTTTTTTTAAACTACTGTAGGTACAGGCTCAGTGAACACAAGAAGATCTGTATGCCGAGAGAAGACAGCTAGACTATGTACCCACTGCACACAAGATGATGTGTAAATCGAGCTACACTTCCTAACCATCTGTCCACTGTACCAAGACATCATAGACACATACTGTCCACTGTACCAAGACATCACAGACACATACTGTCCACTGTACCAAGACATCAGAGACACATAATGTCCACTGTACCAAGACATCACAGACACATACTGTCCACTGTACCAAGACATCACAGACACATACTGTCCACTGTACCAAGACATCACAGACACATACTGTCCACTGTACCAAGACATCACAGACACATACTGTCCACTGTACCAAGACATCAGAGACACATACTGTCCACTGTACCAAGACATCACAGACATATACTGTCCACTGTACCAAGACATCATAGACACATACTGTCCACTGTACCAAGACATCAGACACATACTGTCCACTGTACCAAGACATCACAGACACATACTGTCCACTGTACCAAGACATCACAGACACATACTGTCCACTGTACCAAGACATCACAGACACATACTCTCTCCCAGATATCAGAGGCATACTGTCCACTGTACCCAGACATCAGAGACACATACTGTCCACTGTACCAAGACATCAGACACACATACTGTAGTGTCCACTGTACCAAGACATCAGACACACATACTGTAGTGTCCACTGTACCAAGACATCAGACACATACTGTCCACTGTACCCAGACATCAGAGACACATACTGTAGTGTCCACTGTACCAAGACATCAGACACATACTGTCCACTGTACCAAGACATCACAGACACATAATGTTCACTGGACCAAGACATCAGACACATACTGCCCACTGTACCAAGACATCACAGACACATAATGTCCACTGTACCAAGACATCAGACACATACTGCCCACTGTACCAAGACATCAGACACATACTGCCCACTGTACCAAGACATCACAGACACATACTGCCCACTGTACCAAGACATCACAGACACATACTGTCCACTGTACCAAGACATCACAGACACATACTCTCTCCCAGATATCAGAGGCATACTGTCCACTGTACCAAGACATCACAGACACATACTGTCCACTTTACCAAGACATCACAGACACATACTGTCCAATGTACCAAGACATCACAGACACATACTGTAAGTTACAATCACCCACAGGGATTTTGAAAACATTACTAACGACAAAAAGAACTCTGCTGGGCGAAGTACAACAATGAAGAGGAGGATATCAAATGGAACACAACCACCCTAAAGAATAAGCATTGCATGTACTCCTACATCGACTGATCTTGGGTTATAGAAATTGATTTATTAGATTCCGACTTTCAAATGTTCAGAATTTTTGTTTCGATGTATTGTTGTACTGTTGTATCGTGTTTGTTTGTTTTTTGGGCAATTTAAAGCTATTTAAATTTAAACGTTTTTCTCATGCTAATGAAGCCTTTGAATTGAATTGAAAATTTGAGGATCAGCACACTATTGACCTGGTAGAGAGACAATAAAATAAAAGAGCAAAACAATTTAGAGTGACGGAAATAGGTCCATTGGACACCCACATAGCATCCCCCTAGCCCAGTGGTTTTCAACCTTTTTTTTTCCCACACCAGAGCCCACTATTTATTCAGCATTTGAGCCAGAGACCACCATTTGACATTTTAGCCCCACAGACCCCAAAACTAAAGATTCATTTTGCTTTCCACAATTCCAGTATGGATTTGGGAAACAAAACAGTCAAACATACAGATCAGAATGACCATTAATCTTCTACATTCTCTAGTTGTGTAGACACATGATGAATATTTTAACTCTTGAGAGTGTAAACATGTAAACGTTTCATTTTTACGCTCTCAAACATCTGGTTAACCAACTTTTCATCTGCTTAACCAACTTAGCAAGGGGACCACCTGGAACCCTCTCAAAGACCACTGGTGGTCCCTGGACCACCGGTTGAAAACCACTGCTCTCGAGACCCCGGTCGGGATCAGCAACGAGTTGATTTAACATTCATAGCGGCGTATTCAGCTCTACCACCCCCCCCCCTTCTCCCACTCAGCGCTCTGAACTACAATAAGCTAATACAGAATGACAGCCGGCCAGGTGTCGTCAATGATACTAATTAAAGGGTTGCCATTCCATTTAGCGTAGCTGAGCCAACATGTACAATAGGCAATACTCTGGCTCTGTTTGACCTGAATGGAACAGGAACATAATTAGCCGTCATTACAGTTAACACCCGACGCTTATACCCTGCTATTTCATGTCAAAGCGGCTGCCGCGGGAAAACGCTCCATTGTCCCTTTCAGAATAAAACACAAACGGAGCTGCTCCACATTAATTAAACTTACTACAATAATCAGGACAAGAGACTGTGGGGGGGGGGGGGGGGGGCACAAGGACATTTTCAACCATTCTGATACCAGGGGAGCACTATTTAGTCTGCATTTATTTGAGCCACAGATCAACATTTCATGAGGTTCCTAGTCTCTCAGACCCAAAGCAAACATTTTGTTTTCTTTTTTTTTTAGTTTTCAAGTTTTCTAGTTGCCCTTCGTTGCAAAGAGTTCATTGCAACTAGCAATGGGGGCAACTACTTGATCCCTGTGACATCATATATGCTCTACATTTCACCCCTGAGGCCACAGTCAATGCAAACTGTGTCTTTATTCCAATGCAGGTATTTTAGTAGCTCCAAACTTAGTTTTTCCACACATATATATATACTGTATATACATACATATACATATTTTAATAGTACCAGTATACTGATAATTATAATCCCAGAGGTAATCTATTCCTCCTCCTCTCCTCCCCTCCCTTCTGCCACTCTCCTCTCCAATGACTCAAACCTCCTCCTCTTCCAGAGCATCTCCACATGAGAAGTGGTGCTGCTGCCTGGGTTTTTAAAGGCGTGTACAGTATATTGCTGGATGACATAATCTGGCCTGAATACCCTGTAGCGTGTGGTTTGATGTGATGTGTGAAAAAAAACGTTTGGAGCTACTGAAATACCCAGATTAGAATAAAAACAACCTGTGGCAATGCAAACTGAAGGAGGCGAGGAGAAATGTACACCCAGTATACTGTATATCAGGGCTGCCCAAAAGGTAGATTGTGATCTACCAGTAGATCACACAGACCATCCAGCACTTGGACCCTTATAGATCTGTAACTCTTGAGTGTTAAAATGAAACCAAATTGGTTTCATTTTACACTCCCTAGAGTTAAATTACATCCAGTTATATTTAAACATCTGGATTATATAATTTTCAAGAGTCCATACAATTAGAAAATGGAGAATAACTGTTATTGTGGACAAATTGTGGACAGCGACGTGGATGTTCTTAGTTTTGGGTGCAAGAAACTAAACTCAACATCACAAACTGCCAACTCAAACCCCAAATACTGTTTTCAAACGTCAGTAATAGCATAAACACAGGAAAACCTTTCAATTCTCGTCCTGTATTTTTCATTATAAGTGCATTATTCTTAAACACTATAACAGTAAGTAACATCATCACCACTATTTCAAACCTCAAACTTTCTAGGGGGGCCTTGAAATGAATTTTCAGTAATTCAATAACAATCACATTTTTAATGTGTAGATCTTGTTGAGCCGCGCATTTTGAAAGTAGCTCCCAAGTCAAAAATGTGTGGGCACCCCCTGCTGCATGTGATGTCACAGGGATCGAGGTAGATTGATGCCCAATGTGTTTTGGTGTGGCATTCTCCTTTAAATGTAAGGTCCCTTGTAGCACAGCTCAAAAATAGGAATGTTTTAACCCACTTTTGTCCTGACCAGATTATAGTTTCTGATGAGACATGAGACTCTTCATTTCTGACAGTAGATTCTAGTTTCTGACACGAGATTCTAATTTCTAATTTCCAACGCTAGAATTTAGTTTTTTGGCACTAGATACAACATAGTTTTTGCTCAACATATTTCATGCCAAGGACCACCAGAATTATCTATCTTTGGCTGTGGACCCTCATCTAAAAACATGTTCTAGGGATCCCCCAGAAGCAAAGATTTGAGTTAAAAAAAATACTTGCTTCAGGAAATAATATATTCAAGGATTTGCTCCATGTTTTCACGATTTTTCAAAAATAGCAGAGATACAAGCTCATAGCGCGCCACTCGGTGGCGCGCTATGAGCTTGTAGATCTGCTATTTTTCAATAGGTAAAGCATAATGGTTAGAACACCGAAATGCGTTCAGTACACAAAGTTTTAAGCGCCGCGTCCTGAAAAGCCCTCTGACTGTGCGTTTCACCTTGGTGCCGTTGGGATCAGCGCTGACAGGTAAGCTGGACGGCATTAGCATTAATTCTGGCTTGCTTCTGTCTCAGTGCCAGACAACATAAACACCTGCGACATGTCAGAATGTCTGCAGGCCAGACTAAAGCAAACACCAGCCGCTGTTTCTGGGCAGACGACGTGCATCTGGTTTCCATTCCCGACGATCTTTATCGCAAACTACGTTTGTAATTTAACCCCATTAAGGCCTATACTCCTAAAAAAAAAAAAACGTTCTTCTAAATCCAAACAGCGTTCTTCTGACAAACGTCCACGTCGCTATGGGGTTCACAGACCTTTTCAGTGTCAAAGGTAAGGCACAATTATATTATACAGTATTAATTCAGCGGATTCTACCAAAAAAAAAAAAACAAGCGAGTATTTGCAGTACGGAGCTTATTAAAAAGGGATATTCCACTTAAAAAAAAACTTTTGGTCATTTTATGGTCTACCCAGTCTCATGTGAACACACGAGACAGTTTATAAGTTACTGCTTTCAGTGTTTAGATATTTAATGTTCATTTTAGTACCTCCAGCTCCTTCCTATACAAACCCACTATAATTTAAAACTCCATTTTAACCATGACAGATAAATCGAAAACAAACCATCTTTTTTCTGGTGACTGATATGGTCCTTCTAATATGTGAGGGGGCTGTGGAATTTCATTTACAGTTTTCATTTATTTTTAAAAAAAATATTGTTTTATTCATTTGGGTGGGCATGCCCAAATAGGGGGCGGCTACATTTTCCAAAACAATATTTTAAAAATAAATGAAAACTTTAAATGAAATTCCATGGTCCTCTCGCGTATTAGAAGGACAATATCAGTCACCAGAAAAAAGATGGGTTGTTTTAGAATAATCTTTCCTGGTTAAAAAGGAGTGTAAAAGGATCCCTGGCTAATAAGACAAATATGCCTTAAAACACTATACTTGCCTTCTATAACTAAAACATGCAGATAAAAACACCTTCAATAAGTTATTTCTTTCATAAATAAAGAATCTTTCACTCGATAGGAGGTGCTCCGGTCGCGGGATGATGATGTAACATGAGCATGTTCATCCATATATTCTATAGAGCTAGATCACACGTGACATCATCATCCTGCGCCAGGAGCAGTTCCTGTTGAGTGAAATATTCTCCATTTATGAAAGAAATAAGATGCCATTGGTGGTTTTATTTGTTTATTTTAGTTATAGAGGGAAAGTATAATGTTTTAAGCGATGTTTATCTTATTAGACAGGGATCCTTTTAAGTTATAATGGATTTGTATAGGAAGGAGCTGGAGGTGCTAAAATGAACATCAAATATCTAAATAGTGAACGGAGTAACTTATAAACTGTCTGGTGTGTTCACATGAGACTGAGTAGACCATAAAATGACCAAAAGTTTTTTTGAAGGTGGAATATCCCTTTAAGCCGAGTTCCTCCACCAGGCATGTTGGCTAAGTGTCTTCAGCCCCGCCTCCCAACTGCACCGTGAGTGTGTTGTGATGCAGTCTGTTTTAACGCACATTTGGCTACTTTATTGCAGCCGTTTTGGTCAATATGCTCGCCTCCTCCAACCCTAATCCTAAACATAACTGCATGCACAGGGATTTCCAGGTTTTCGTCAATTTTATCAATGCAATCGTGTCAGTCGGCTCCCAGACAACATGCCTTGTCGAGGAACTCGGCTTAATAAGCAGCATCCTGGGATTTATCACTTGTATTCTAGGGGTGGGCAATAAAAAAAACATTATTTCAATATATCGCTGCCACAATATCAACATCGAATCGCCATGTTCAAAATCTTCATTTGATATTTATGTATTCGTTAATTTGGTCATGTCAGAAAGACTGACTGATGTTATCAGGCTGCACTGAAGTGTATGGTTGAACATTTCATGATCGATATGGTTAAGAATTGCTTTTAAAATCTACTAGTTTCTTGAACTTTTCATGGTCCATATTGTTTAGAATTTTTAGAGTTTTAAAATGTTCTAGTACAATAAAAGCAAAGTCCTTTGTGGGAAAAATCGCTACATATATAGATCGATTCGATCGAATCGATTCAGTGTCCTAAATATCGTTATAGTATCATGAGGCCATGGACCTCCAGCTCTAAATATTTTAGTGCAAAGATTCCAGGGGTTAATGTCCAAAGAGCCATTTGGACCAAAAACATCAATACAAAATCTGTCTGGAGCCACAGATATATTTGAGTCTTATAATGAAGTCAACACTGGCTGCATTACCATGCATGTCCCGATACCGTTTTTTCACTTCCAATCCGACCCCGATACCACAATTTCTGTGTTAGCCGATACAGATACCAAATATCAATACCCGAGAAGAATCAATATAATAATATTAAAAGGGAAGAGACCATTATATGAAGCGATATGAAATGCCTCACTCAAATGGGCAACTCCAAAGCATTATCCAACATTTTATTTAATGGCCATAGTGTCAAATCCTTATCCCTGTGTCGGAATTGTTTAGACTTTGCAAATATAGACCCGATAATGACAAATGAGGGCCGATGCTGATACCTTTCCAATACCGATATGACAAAAAAGAGCCGATCCATTACTTTTCCCGATACCCATATACGGTAGTATTGGGACATCCCTAATAAATGCATGTTAATCAGCATTAAATATGATGCTTTACAGGTATATTTATTGTTGCAGGCTATAATGCAAATATGTGTTTAAACTGTGTTTCTATTGTAAAGTACACATGTTTACAACATTAAAAAACAACAAAAAAAAGTACTCAATGTGTTATGTTTGGCCTATTACAGCAACACTAAATTAAAACACGTGGAGGCAATAAACAATAAAAATCTCCATATTTTATAAAGCTACAGCTACTATAGCTAAAGAGACACATGTGGCTCCAGAGCCACCTGTTGCAGACCCCTGGTATATTCAATGATTTGCACGAAACGTTCACGTTTTTTCAGCAAGAGCAGATCTACAAGCATTGAGCTGGGACCTATAGAACACACAAGGACCACAAGTAAGCCACAGTTGAGAACCGCTGGCTCCAAAAAACAATGAAAGCGTCCGTGGGACAGCCGTCCTCACAGGCAGGTCACAGACGGCCGCTAATCGAGACCAAAGGAAGGACGCCGATGGC
The DNA here is from genome assembly GCA_039105355.1 of Benthosema pterotum. Lineage (NCBI taxonomy): Eukaryota > Metazoa > Chordata > Actinopteri > Myctophiformes > Myctophidae > Benthosema > Benthosema pterotum. Next base: position 8,264,329 of record CM076967.1, read on the forward strand.
ATTATTTCCCGAAAACCAACCACGTAGGACAACGACGCACAACACCACACGTCTGCGGTTCCGGATAGGTGTGTGTGTGTACAGTATGTGATGTGTTCGGTGCCAGAAACAAACTTGACAGCATAATAACCCCCCCCCCAAACGAATCATAACGGTCTCCTTTTAAAACGCATGCATGCAGGGACGGTCTGGACCGGCGCAGTGTGCATGCATGCCGAATGCAAGCTCGTTTTTCAAGTAGTCCCAAGTATTCCGTTGCAGCTGTGAAGGAGCACAGCCTGTTGCTCTCTCTCTCTCACTCTCCCTCTCTCTGTCTGTCTGTCCCCCTGCCGTTTTATGAGACAAACATGTGCCGTGCAGGAAATGTCCCCCCCCCAAAAAAATCATGCCAGTCACCTTGTGTGGCACCACGACGATGACAACGAAGTGGTGCTGCGGGCAAAAGATTAAAAAATAGAAAGCAGAAGCAATAACAACAAGAACAGATCGATATCTGAATGAATGAGACTCACAGTCTGGCGGCGGCGGCGGGAAAACGATATTAATAATAAGAGAGAGAAAGTCTGACCTGCTGTTCTGCTGCTGTTGCTGCCTGTTGATGTCGTCCGTTGGGTTTTTTCGGACGGAGGGAGAGAAGAGAGCTGCCTGAAATTTAATAGAGGGTGGGAGTTTGTGAGAAGGAGCGAGACAGACAGACAGAGAGAGAGAGAGCGCGACAGGGTGGGCGGGAGAGAGAGAGAGAGAGAGAGAGAGAGAGGTAGACGCGCATGAGGAGGGGTTATGGAAAGAGAGTGTAATAAGAAGAGGGGAGAGGGTTACGGTCAGTCTGTCTGCAAGCTGGGCTGCCGTCGGTGATTTAAGTGTGTGTGTACGTTTCTGGCACGGAAACCAAGCGACCCAGACCCCTCCAAGCCCCCACCTCCAATCCTCAAATCCAAGCGCGTCAACACACTACTACGAACAGAGCATGGACTGCATCATGTGTCGAGCGACATGCGTAGCGAGTGCGCTTAAAGTCTTTATTGTGTTATTTCTGGGGGCCCAAAGGTGCCGTGTGTGTGTGTGTGTGTGCTGCGGGGTGGTCTGTTTCCACAACGACAGACAGACAACGACGACGACGACAACCCAAACCCCCCCCCTCGGTTTCGACGCCCACCCCCTGTCATGAATAAAATCACGTCTCCTCTCTATCGGTAACCGGGTGGCTATTTTTAGACAGCCACCTGTTAATGACGTGGAGGAGGATCCTGGGTCTGTGTAGGACGAGACAGGAGACTGGTTCAGCACGGAACAGCGCTGCTGTTGGATAGGACAGGGACACTGGGACAGACGGAGAGACGGAGGGACGGACACGGTGCAACATGAGTAACAGGGACACAGAGAATGTCCAGGGGCTGTAGTTGTGTGTGTGTGTGTGTGTGTGAGCCAAAGTGCTTGTGTTTATGCGTAAGGTTGGGGCAGCAAGGGAGATCCCCACAATAGAACTTCAATTACAGTTCTATTAGGCACCACAGCTGTGCTGCCCTCCATACCAACACACACACGCACACGCACACACACCCTCCTCTATCACCTTCGGCCTTTATCGCCGTGTCAAATTCTCACTTTCACCCTTCAACGGTGCGTTACTCTCTCTCTCTCTCTCTCTGCGTCGCGTTAACGGGAGGCCCACATACAGTACATGTACACATGTGTGCCAATCTCTAATCTAATCTAATCTAGACGACAGAACCTGCTAGCACATGTATGTCAAACTCAAGCCCCGGCCGAATCAGGACCATGAATTAATTATTTTCGGGGGAAAATAATTAATTCATGGTCATTCATGGGATGATATTGAGCATGGTACTATTAGAACTGTCTCTCTGGTATTTTGCACACAAACAGTTGTTTTACTTTCTCAACTCAATTAATATTTACAGTACTTGCTCATCTACTTTCCTTTCTCATTTTACAATGAAAGCAGTGCTTGGGGTGAGGATCATAGTCACTTGCATTCATTTTGCTAGTAAGCAGCATTGATTTTTGAAGAAAGATGACTTTTCTGCTGTCTGCCCGGGTGTCTACAAATTTTCTACACATTTTTTCTATTTTGGCCCGCTCTGTATTTGAGTTTGACACCCCTGTGCTAGCAGGTCAATTATGGTTCCATGGCTACACAACAACACCGACAGGAACCAGATTGAGCTGTCGGGACAGTCTGTAGAACGGTGTTGTAAAGCGGCTTTGAAAACAAGCTGCCTCAGGGCCGGATATAGGCATGGTCAGGGGCGGATTGGCCATCTGGAGTACAGGGAGTTTTCCCGGTGGCCTGCGCCACCTAGTGGCCTGGACAGGTTTTTTTTTTATTATTATTATTATTATTATTTTTATTATTTTTGAAAAGTCCAGGGCAGGCCAGGGCGCCAGGCTTAATTTAACTCTTGAGGGTGTAAAAATGAAACCAAATGGACCCGTAAGGGTCCATTTGGTTTCATTTTTACGCTCTCAAAGAGTTACATTAGGTTAACCAGCTGCCCCGCCCCCAGGGTGGCCTGGCAAAGGCAAAATTGTCCCGGTGGGAAAATATTTGCCAATCTGCCCCTGGGCATGGTCATGCCCTGACTGCCCCACCAAACATGATGGCACGTGCAAACAAACCCACATTCCAAAAATATTTCAAGTTAAAGTGTTTAAACAGTATTTAAAAAAAAAAATGATTTGAAACACTACTACTGCTAGTTGTGCCACCCACTAAACCAACAGCATTTCATCATTGAAAACAGAAAAGTCTCTGAGTCAGACCTTTAACTTTACGCATGCTGCGTGCCTGTTGCAACTATATTATTATATTATTATTGTTATTGATGCTTACTCGCCTAATATAAGTCCTGTGCAATAAATAAATCAATCATGTGGGTCACAGAACTAAAGAATTTAATTGAAAATGGCATGAGGGCGGCTTCATCGCCCGTGTCACAAAGCGATGAAGCCGCCTTCATGCTAGGGGTGGGACAATTCACCGAAAAAAACGAACCGTTCAATACGGGCTCCAAGGTTCAATACACACTAATGAACCGCAATATTTCGGTTCAGACAGACACATTTCCTTAATTATAGTATGGATAATAATATCCTTATTAATAAAGCAGATATTGTCTTGTAAACTAAACTAATTTAACTTTGTTGTCTGTCTACAATGCTGCATGTCTGCATGCTACCTGCCTGATACTTAACTGAAACGTGCATTCATGTTATTAGTCTAGGTATTTTATATTTCCCTTGAAAATAGCCTAATCATGAGGCACAAATGGCAATATACATTTTTTCTTCTGTAAGTAATGAAAAGGAAGAAGTTTGTTTAATGTTTTGAAAATCTTGATTTTTTTATACGTTCAATTTGGTTTTAAAAAGCAAAACGTACCGAAACCGTGGCCCCCAGACCGAGGTACGAACCGAACCGCGGGATAAGTGAACCGTCCCACCCCTACTTCATGCCCCCCCAATTGGGAAATGTTACATGCCAGGCCTGAACTGCCTCCTCCATGAACCCTCAACCAGACAGCCACTGTTCCACAGCCGGACAGAGGAGCAGTTGCCATGGCTAGATAAGACGTGAGGGGTGGGAAGGACAATATCCCTTTGGCCTTTTAAAGTGAGAAAGCTACGGTAATCCCTGACTCTCTGCTGAGGCTTTGCTCACCTACTTCGACAAGGTCGACGGTATCAGAACACGTTTTACCCAGCTTACCGCTAATCAAGCGACTAACTCAAATCTAATGCTGAAGCCAAACATCAAGATGAACAAACGATCATCTTTCTTTCTCTCTCTCTCTCTTCTGCATCCAGATATGACCTCCTGATACTGTGTGGTCTGTGAGATCTAGATCTGTGAGAACCTATATGAGATATCCTGTAAATCCTGTGTGTGTGTGTGTGTGTGTGTGTGTGTGTGTGTGTGTGTGGGCCATCCAGATCATAGATCTGTGAGATCTACAAGCCTGTGAGAAGATCTCACAGTGGACCACTAAGATCATTTTCACCACTATCAATTAATCCATAACTTCAGGCTGCATCTCTATCTAAGCGGAAACTTGATGCGATAGTTCAAATCGTCTGTAATGGCCAACTTTGTAAAAATCAATGCATTTCAAGTTATGAAGGAAAAAACACATTTCTGGGCAGACATCTTGGATTTTGGGGGCCGCCATCTTGGAATTATGCGTGGCCCGAGGTTGATTATTGTTTAGGGTCATATGAAGATCATCTGTGCCAAAATTCATGCTTCTATCACCAACTGAACTATCATGCATTGAAAACACCATTTTTCCGCCAAGCTACTCGTCTTGCTTTCCAATTAACCTTGTTGATACTAATCAACCATTTCTCCCTTCTGGCCCCAAAACTATGGAATGCACATCTCACTGTAGATTCAGAACTGCAGATTTACTCCAAATCTCCTGCTGGAAATCTGAAAACGCACTTCTTTAGACTCCAACCATCTTAGTCCATACATACTGTAGGCACATAGTCTTAGCCTCCACCTCCTACAGGTGTGGAAAGCGAGGAGATCCAAAGAGAATTGTGACAATATCAAAAACAGAAGAGGTATTTGTGAAGGAGAGTAATCTTGGTAAACAACTAACCAAACAAGCCGACGGACCACCACCTCGTCTAACTAGCACACCATGAGCTCTTCTCTAAGCCCCCACCCTTTGGGGTGGGGTTTGCTTACTGTCAATCCAAATACTTTAGCAACTGTTGCTATCCAGGTAAAGCTTTCCTCTTCCAACGTGCCTATTGGACAAGGCCGGATTGGGGAGGGGCTTAGTGAAGAACTAATTAAAACGGCCTGCGTTATCCATGCATAAGCTCCAAACAAAAGGATAGTGGTGCCTGCGTTCTGCCATGACCCTTGTCCCTGCACTAATGTATTCACAGTCACATCTTGGGGCCAAACATTCATTTCTTGTATTGATGTATGTAAGATGAATAGTTTTCCTGGCAGAAATTGGGGAACAACCTAAATAAGCATATATACGGTATCACTATCAGCTATCGGTTGAGTTATTATTACAAATTAGTTATATATTAGTACAGGCCATGAATTCCCATGTTGGTGCATCCCTAAAACATAACACTATATAGGTGTAAATGTACACATTGTGATCATTTTGTATTTACTGTATATGATGTATTCCCATGCTTCTCTCTTTTGTTCATGCTTATTGTAAATCTCTCAGGATTAAGAGTGTCTGCTAAATGCCTAAATTGTGAAATTGTCCTAATCCACAAACCGTGACACGTCTCGATCTTGCCAACATCAAGTTCAAGAACCTCAAACCAGTATCGCTCCTTTTACTTACAAGACCCTTGGGGAAAAAATGGGTTACAAAATCGTGGGATAAAAAAAAAAAAAAACACACGAGGAAAAAAAATAATAATGGGCTTTGATTGGCTCACTCACAAATTATATAATTCAAACTGAGTAGTGCCAGACCCCATCTGCCAGGGAGGGTTTTTTTTTTTTTTCTCAGTTTGGGCAGGTTTCCAGGCTAGGCTAAATGCCTGCAGTAGTTTGGTCCAGTCAACTATAGGGCAGTGGTTTTCAACCAGTGGTCCAGGGACCACCAGTGGTCCTTGAGAGGTTTCCAGTGGTCCCCAGCTAAATCATGGACAGTTGGTAACCAAATAGACCCTTGTAGATCTGTAACTCTTGAGATCGTAAAATGAAACCAAATCGACACTCCCGGGTCTATTTGGTTTCATTTTACGCTCTCAAGAGTCAAATTATATTACTTAATTTTCAAGAATCTACTCAATTAGAAAATGTATAACAAGTATTTTGAATGCTTTACCAGCTATTTTTTCCTAAATCGTGGACACTAACTTGAAAATCTTTTAGTTTTCAACATCAAATGATGGTCCGTGGGTAAAATGCAGAATGAACAGTGGGCCCTGGTATAAAAAAGGTTGAAAACACTGAACGAGAGGTACAACAGTCAGTCAAAAGGAATCAATTATAAAAATATAGAAAGAATAGATCACTTTATAAAATCACGATGGGATTTCAAGTCTCAAAAAGATGTAAATCAAATAAATAATGAGCTTGTGGGACATTCCAGATCATATATTTGTGAGATCTGTGACAGGGTTCCTACAGGTTTCTTAAAGTGAAATTTAAGTCTTTTTAAGACCCTTTAAGGCCATTTATATAAAACGTGATACCCAGGGGCGGATGTAACATTTCCCAATTGGGGGGGCAGGAGAAAATGCCTAATAAAAGTCCTGTAACTGAAAATGGTATGGGTGCGGCTTCATCACCCGTGTCGCTAAAGCATCAATAATAACATCAGTTGTTGTTGAAGTTGCAACAGACACGCAGAATGCATAAAGCTAAAGGCCTGACTCAGAGAGTTTTCTGTTATCTCGGTGCGTAAGCGAGAAATCAATTACTTGATGATTGATAAGTTTACGCTGCAGCGATTTATGGCTACGTCATTTAAACCAAACACGCGGTTGACAAAAATAAAAATTTGAGGAGCAATGTGACTTTTTTAAGGTATTATTTTCAAATTCGTAAATTCAATGACTTTTTAAGATCCTGCGGGAACCCTGTGTGAGTAATTTAGATCTCACAGGCCACTAATGTGTGCGGCGTCCAAATCATTTCCATCATAATCAACTCATCCATAACTCCAGGCTGCATCTGTCTTGCATTCCAACCAACCGTGTTGATATTAATCAACCATCTCTCCCTTCTGGCCCCAAAACTATGGAATGCAAATCTCACTGTAATCAGAACTGCAGATTCGCTCCCAATTTTCTGCCGCAGCCTGAAAATGCACCTCTTCAGACTTTTTTGCCATTTCTTCTTTCGATCGGCACCAATGGTGGTGAGTATAACTGTTTTTTACATCAAGGGCAGCCATGGTGTATCTTGTTGTTTTTTTTAAATGCAGAGTGTGTGTTTTGCGCACAAGTAGGCCATGGCTTATTTGTGCGTGAGCGGAGTGGGCCAATACTCATGACATTAGCTATAAAGGTTTTTTACTTACGTCACATTATTTATGTCATCACCTAAACCGGCCAATCAGAGTACCCCGAGGGACCGACTGCCGAACACCGATCGCCGTACTTGCGCTCACGCAAGTAATAAAATAAAAATTACATGAAGTGAGGGACCGCATATACACAATTAGTATAGGCTACTGTGATCGTTGGGACCGAAAGCGATATGAACTAAGTACTGTATGTATACAGTATTGTACATGCATATAATCTGAAGCACAATTTAATGACGTCACCATCAACACAAACACGGAGCGTACTCACTTGGGCACTCTGCTTGGGCCAAGTAACAATTGCCCCCTCCCCATGCCCATGCCTGGATCCACCCCTGTCTGGGCATGGGCAGGCCTCTCTCTCCCTCTCCCTCTCCTCTCTAATCACCAATGATTGGTCTACTCTCCATAGGGGGGTGAGGGTGGTTACAGATGGGAGGTTGACCATCTGCTTTCTAGAAGCAAGAAACATTTGGATGGTTTTAATGCTGTAAAACAGTGGTTTTCAACCACTTTGATACCAGGGCCCACTATTCTTTTGGCAGTTTAGCCACGGACCAACATTCGGTGATTATCTCAGACCCAAAACCAAAAGGTTTTTGCCAACAATTTTGTGCTGAATTCAGTAGATGCAACAGACAAACGTTGAGCAAACTAACACATTTTCTACATTTCCTGAGTATATTCTTGAAGATGAATTAATTCATATTTTTATCAATAATCTAACTCTTGGGAGAGTTATAATCTATATGGGTCCATTTGTTTAGGAACTCTGCATGGCCTACCACTGGTGATAGGCCATGACCTACTTGTGTGCGAGCTGAGCAAGAGATTGAAGAAGTACCCTGACACCTTTAGGAGATAATATCCATAGCAATACTTGTGCGACACCATTACGCCATTACCTAAACGAGACAATCGGCAGTGTCAACCGGCATGCAGCTGCCCAATCAGCATGCAGCTGCGATGTGTCGACACAAAAGCTGCACATAAGAGTTCCAGTCAGACATTAGCTGCACATAAGAGTTACAGTCAGACATTATTCACCTTGATAGACGTTGCTCCATTTAGTTACTGTCTCTTTCCTTTAATTCTTAATTGTAAATGAGACATGGAGAAGACTGACTGGAGAATTGCTGCCTTAGGGCTGGGAGTCACGGGACTCTCTTCAGCATGTCTCTGGAACTACCTTGAAAGACGACGAGAGAACGGCCTCTTGCAAGTCCAGAATGTCATCGTAGCAGCCCGTCTTCGAGTAGTGACACGACAGGAGGAAGAGCAGAGGACCTTGCTCACTCAGAAGGACAATGAGATTTCAGACCTCAAGACAGAGTTGGAGCAGCTAAAGAGCAGCGTGTCCACAGAGAAGACGGAGTTGGAGGAGGCCAAGAGCGGCCTGGCCAGAGAGAAGACGGAGTTGGAGGAGGCCAAGAGCGGCCTGGCCAGAGAGAAGACGGAGTTGGAGGAGACAAAGAGCGGCCTGGCCAGAGAGAAGACGGAGTTGGAGGAGACAAAGAGCGGCCTGGCCAGAGAGAAGACGGAGTTGGAGGAGACAAAGAGCGGCCTGGCCAGAGAGAAGACTGAGTTGGAGGAGACAAAGAGCGGCCTGGCCAGAGAGAAGACTGAGTTGGAGGAGACAAAGAGCGGCCTGGCCAGAGAGAAGACTGAGTTGGAGGAGACAAAGAGCGGCCTGGCCAGAGAGAAGACTGAGTTGGAGGAGACAAAGAGCGGCCTGGCCAGAGAGAAGACTGAGTTGGAGGAGACAAAGAGCGGCCTGGCCAGAGAGAAGACGGAGTTGGAGGAGACAAAGAGCGGCCTGGCCAGAGAGAAGACGGAGTTGGAGGAGACAAAGAGCGGCCTGGCCAGAGAGAAGACGGAGTTGGAGGAGACAAAGAGCGGCCTGGCCAGAGAGAAGACGGAGTTGGAGGAGACAAAGAGCGGCCTGGCCAGAGAGAAGACGGAGTTGGAGGAGACAAAGAGCGGCCTGGCCAGAGAGAAGACGGAGTTGGAGGAGACAAAGAGCGGCCTGGCCAGAGAGAAGACGGAGTTGGAGGAGACAAAGAGCGGCCTGGCCAGAGAGAAGACGGAGTTGGAGGAGACAAAGAGCGGCCTGGCCAGAGAGAAGACGGAGTTGGAGGAGACAAAGAGCGGCCTGGCCAGAGAGAAGACGGAGTTGGAGGAGACAAAGAGCGGCTGGCCAGAGAGAAGACGGAGTTGGAGGAGACAAAGAGCGGCCTGGCCAGAGAGAAGACGGAGTTGGAGCAGGCCAAGAGCGGCCTGGCCAGAGAGAAGACGGAGTTGGAGCAGGCCAAGAGCGGCCTGGCCAGAGAGAAGACGGAGTTGGAGCAGGCCAAGAGCGGCCTGGCCAGAGAGAAGACGGAGTTGGAGCAGGCCAAGAGCGGCCTGGCCAGAGAGAAGACGGAGTTGGAGCAGGCCAAGAGCGGCCTGGCCAGAGAGAAGACGGAGTTGGAGCAGGCCAAGAGCGGCCTGGCCAGAGAGAAGACGGAGTTGGAGCAGGCCAAGAGCGGCCTGGCCAGAGAGAAGACGGAGTTGGAGCAGGCCAAGAGCGGCCTGGCCAGAGAGAAGACGGAGTTGGAGCAGGCCAAGAGCGGCCTGGCCAGAGAGAAGACCGAGTTGGAGCAGGCCAAGAGCGGCCTGGCCAGAGAGAAGACCGAGTTGGAGCAGGCCAAGAGCGGCCTGGCCAGAGAGAAGACCGAGTTGGAGCAGGCCAAGAGCGGCCTGGCCAGAGAGAAGACCGAGTTGGAGGAGGCCAAGAGCGGCCTGGCCAGAGAGAAGACCGAGTTGGAGGAGGCCAAGAGCGGCCTGGCCAGAGAGAAGACCGAGTTGGAGGAGGCCAAGAGCGGCCTGGCCAGAGAGAAGACCGAGTTGGAGGAGGCCAAGAGCGGCCTGGCCAGAGAGAAGACCGAGTTGGAGCAGGCCAAGAGCGGCCTGGCCAGAGAGAAGACCGAGTTGGAGCAGGCCAAGAGCGGCCTGGCCAGAGAGAAGACCGAGTTGGAGCAGGCCAAGAGCGGCCTGGCCAGCGAGAAGACCGAGTTGGAGGAGGCCAAGAGCGGCCTGGCCAGCGAGAAGACCGAGTTGGAGGAGGCCAAGAGCGGCCTGGCCAGCGAGAAGACCGAGTTGGAGGAGGCCAAGAGCGGCCTGGCCAGCGAGAAGACCGAGTTGGAGGAGGCCAAGAGCGGCCTGGCCAGCGAGAAGACCGAGTTGGAGGAGGCAAAGAGCGGCCTGGCCAGCGAGAAGACCGAGTTGGAGGAGGCAAAGAGCGGCCTGGCCAGCGAGAAGACCGAGTTGGAGGAGGTAAAGACAAGCTTGATTGCTCAAAAGGATGAGTTCGCCACGCTGAAGACACAAACGGAGAGGTTACAGACCACCCACGCTGTCACAGAGAAGAAGAGAAAGACTAGAAAAAAAAGAAGATAAAGAGCTTGAGGACCCAGTTGCTCGCGGTGACCAAGGAGAAAAGCGCCATCAGGACACTGAAGATGCGCGCCCACCGGCTTCCCCGGACGGCAGTCTGCCGCCGTCTCCCAGCAACCGCCGACGAAGTCTTCTCTGACGTGGACGAGGAGGAACACAACAACATAGATGATTGGTACGGAGATCTGGAGGACAGCGGCGAAGAGATTCAAAGACACCCTCAGCTAGCGGCTGACCTGGGGGCAGTGAGTCAGTTAAAAGGGGCAGTTAATCTCAGAGAACTGGAAGGATTCGTGACATGCATATTGACCTGCAAATTGACGTCGGTTTCCTCGAGGAGAAGACTGCACGACGCTGGGGTTTGAGTCACGTCTCCAAAGCACAGTATCTAGAGGGTAGCGTCTCTGCAGTCGATGTCTTCCAAAATTCGCCGCTGGGGCCTAAGGTAAAATATCAAATGAAAGGGATCTGGGGGCGAAGGCGCTTCAGCGTTTGTCGCAATGCAAACCCTGCGAAGCTGCAGTCAAAAAGGCGGGAGCTCTAACAAACTGAGCTACCCGGACAAAATGTTTGTCGACTATTCCCCACTGACAAAAACAGAAACTAAACGCAGTTAATAAATTGCAAATGCCTAAAACTAAACTTAACCTTAAACCTAATCCCACAAAAACTAAGCCTAGCCTTAACCATTAGACCTATTTTCCGGCATACACAAAACATGGAGTCTTTTTTTTGTTAATGAAGTGGAGAATGACAGGAAAGAGGACCAGAGAGACATACAGCAAATGTAATGGACTTTTTTTTAGTAATACAGTAAGTAATAAAATCATGTTTAAGTTTTGACAGTGTTTTTGCAACACTGTTGCCTGGATCCAGCCCTGCATCACCCCCTTAAATTATTTTCTCTGGCGATTCAGGTCTGGTGACGCACTCTCTGGAGGCGTCAGTATTAGTTGGAAATCTGACTACATCGAGCTGATTGGCCGACAGTCCTGTCACTTAACAGTGTCAGACAACAAACATGGCTCCTCCAATGCTTGCTCTCATGTTAGTAACGCTCTACAGCAGTGGTTTTCAACCAGTGGTCCGGGGGCCACCAGTGGTCCTTGAGAGGGTTCCAGGTGGTCCACAGGCTAAATGATGGACAGTTGGTTAAACAGATGTAACTCTTTGAAAGCGTAAACATGAAACACTCTCAAGAGTTAAAATATTCATCATGGGAATCAAGTCTACACAATTCGAGAATGTAGAAGATTCTGTTTTGTTTCCCAAGATCAAGTCTGGAATTGTGGACATAAGCAAAACAAATATTTAGATTTGAGTCTGTGGGTCCGTGGCTCAAATGCTGAATAAATAGAGGGTATCAAAATGTTTGAAAACCACTATTATAGTGTCTCACTGAGTGGGTTATTCCAAATCAAAAATTCCCATCATCCACTGTGCCAAGCAAAGCCATCTGATTGGTGGGGACTGAGATAACTAAGTGCCATTAGTCCGAACATGCGCTGAAAATCAACATCCAGTAGGATGGTGGATTTTCATGGCTGCTTTGTTTTAATCCTTGTGTCCACTCTGACATGTTATGTTGAAGGTGAGGGTTAGAGACAGGGTTAGTAATTTTGGACCAATGGAAGGATGAAACAATGGGAGGTCAGATCAATGGCAGGTTATGCTGATTGACTTTTGTGTGCACCAGTATGATCGGTACGCCTGAAATTAGTCCAGTAAAAAAGGTTCTGTGTGCAGAATCTGTGTGCAATTAAAATGAGTTATTTTTTTAAAGGCTGTTGAAAATAATGAGTTAGTTAAATTAATTTTGTTGAATAATCTGATTAAAAAAATTAACGCAATGAACTGCACACACTGACTCAATCCACTGCGCATTTTATCATTGAAAACAATGGGTAGAGCACGGTTTTACAGAGACATATAGCTGTCTCTCCCTGTAACCAGAGCCATAGATTATAGCTGGAGGGATCTAGACTACAAGCATTGGGGGCTTGTAGATCACCAATTTCGATAGATATTTAAGAAAAACAGATCTTGTTTTCCTGATTCATTTTCTTTTTTAAACGTCAAAGGCCTGTATAGGAAAACAGGGCATATTTTGGACATAGTTCAAAGGGTGATTAATCATGATTAAATTAATTTTGAAGCTGGGATTAATTTGACTATTTTTTAATCATTCAACAGCTCTATTGTTTTTAATCGCGCTACTGTTTCCGTCTGTTATTGTTTCTGTGTTAATCTCAACCCTAAAAGAAGAGCAAGCATAAATAATATTAAAACAAATAGCAATACGCAATATACAGATATACCAGGGCTTGACACTAACACTTGCCCGCTTGCCGGGGGAAGTAAAAAAATGGTCGGGCAAGTGAAGACTGCTACCTGATTGCCCGATCGGGCAAGTGTGTGACTTAGTTCGCTATAACACAACAGAAGTTATATTTGTCTTGAAGGTGGTCATTGCGCTCTTTCTAGCTTTCTAGCCATCTCTCCTATCTCTCTCCCAGGTCCATTTGCTTCCAAACTATCATTTTGCTGGGGCCACAGACCCCTGAGTCCGTGACCACTATAGGAACCACTGATTCACACTGATTTACAAGTTGAATATTTACTGTAGCTGATTGTAACTTAAACAAAACATAGTCTTCGACTGCAAAAGGAAATGTTTAAAGTTTAAGCCAAGTAGAAAGTAAACTTAAATGCAAAATTTACGATATATTTCGGGGGGCAAGTGACCTGACCATGACCTGAGGGCAAGTAGAACCTGACTTGCAGTTGCCTGATGGGCAAGTGCCTCAGAGATCTTAGTGTCAACCACTGTATACAATCATGCACAGTATATTTCAATGGGGAATGTAATATTTGTGTAGGCCAAAGTTTGACACTCAAAGCTGAATATAGGAGGCGGCGCTAGTGGCTAAGCCTAGAGCCCCTCAAAAAAAACAAGTGGACCCGTGTGACAATGAGTCCACGACCCACAAAGGGGTCCCCGGGCCCAGTGTTTTGGGCTGCCTGTCCTGTGACAGTGTCAGAACACTAAATGAACACTGAATAAGAAGATTAACGGTCATTTTGGTCTGTATGTTTGACCGTTTTGTTTCCCAAATCCAGCCTGCATGGTATTGTGGACATAGGCAAAATAAATGTTTAGTTTTGGGGTCTGTGGGGCTCAAATGTCATCAAATGATGGTCCGTGGCTCACATTCTGAATAAATAGTTGTCCCTGGGATCAAAAAGTTTGAAAACCATTGATCTAGTGGTTCCAATTGTAGTAAATAAATAAATTGTAACCATCTTTGATAGAGCCTAAACTCACCTTCATCAAGAGATGAGGGTTTTCTTCCAGTGGCAGGTGAAAGTAAAGGTTGCTCCAGTTCCAGGCATCCATCCCAGAGTTCCAGTCCATCCATCAGCAGCATGGTGAGGCTCTGCTGGCTCCAGTCCAGAGCCGAGGACAGAGGCAGACTGTTGTAGATCTTTCAGCGGACAGAGAGGGTCGTCTGGGTGCTGTGAACTCGTGACCTGCTTGTCTCTCTCCATGTGGGACACTGAGCACTGTACAAAGGATGATTAAAACAATCAGAAAGATTCAAAATCATTCAAACACTTTCAAGCTGTTAAAAAATAGGGGTGGCAAAACAAAAGAGATTGGCTATGGTGCATCAGGGTTTGAGGTTTTCCCAAGTCAAAATTTCCCCATAATTCACTGCGCCACGCATAAGCCATCTGGACTGAGATAACTAAGTGCCATTAGTGCGAACATGCGCTGTGCTAGGAATCTACCATCATAATGGTTAGGCTGCCTTGTTTGAAGCCCTGTGTCCACACTGTGACATGTTATGTTGAGGGTGAGGGTTAGAGACAGGGTTAGTCATTTTAGACTAATGGAAGGATGAAACAATGGGAGGACACATCAATGGCAGGTTATGCTGATTGACTTCTCCCATTGTGTGCACCTGTATGATTGGTATCCCTGAAATTCGTCCAGTGAAAAAGGTTCTGTGTGCAATTAAAATGAGTTTTTTTTTTATCTTGTTATTTTTATCTCTGTGATTGTTTGTATTAATTAATCTCAATTTCATCCTGACATTGTAGATTCTACAAAACATTCGCTCGGAAAGAACATACACTGAAAGATTTGTGCTGTATTCTCACATTCTCCCCAAAAATAGCAGGCGTTCACGGCTCATAGTGCGTCACTCACTCTGTGGCGCGCCATGAGCCGTGAACGCCTGCTATTTTTCACTGAAAGTTAAAACACCACAAGTACAACACAGTCCCAACCCTAAAAGAATAGCAAACATAAATAATACATTAAAAAATAGCAAACATATACATACATACATATCTACATTCATATCACGTATATCTCAAGGGGAATGTAATATTTGTGTAGGAAAAGTTTGTGGACAGAAACCCAAAGTTGAATATAGGAGGCGCTAGCGCCTAGAGCCCAGAGCCCCTCAAAAACAAAACCAAGGGGACAATGTGTCCACGACCCACAAAAGGATCCCCGGACCCAGTGTTTTGGGCTGCCTGTCCTGTGACAGTGTCAGCTAAATGAACACTGACTAAAGGCCTGTCAGATACATGAAATGATACATACAGTAAAAAGCCTCACAGAGGAGCCAAGTGTGCGTTTGCTCCAGGGGCGGATTGGTACATATTTTCCCACCGGGACAATTTTGCCTTTGCCAGGCCACCCTGGAAGGGGGGGGGGGGGGGGGGGGGGGGGGGGGCAGCTGGTTAACCAAGATGTAACTCTTTGAGAGCGTAAAAATGAAACCAAATGGACCCCTGCGGGTGCATTTGGTTTCATTTTTACACCTTCTACACATTCTAGTGCATTTTGGAAGTGCCACTAGTGCATTTTGGATCTTGGCAGTTGGCAACACTGCCTCCAGCAGCGCGAGGCAGTGCCCTGGCACACAGGAGTGAACGGGAATATGGCAACTCTCCTACTTGAAGGCTCTGGTGTAGGACACCTTTTCTTTTTTGAAGGATAGAAACACTAGTTTGCCTGGCCTGGGCCTGGCGCCCTGGCCAAAAATAAAAAATAAAAAACTGTCCAGGCCACTAGGTGGCCTCCAGATGGCCAATCCGCCCCTGGTTTGCTCCCCTGACAGTTCAGGTTACACATGGGGCAGGGTGAGCCAGGAGGAGGCCAACGGTGGGCTGGACGCATGCCTGCGCCGCACCGCGCTGCGCGCTGCATGCACTGCACTGTCGACTGCACTGACTGCACGCATCCTTGACCTCACTCTCACTGGAGACGAGAGAGGAGAGAGGGCTGCCAGATTCTGCAAGAGAAATGAGTGTAACCAGGTTTACAGTCTCCAGGGGCGGATCTAGACATGGGCATGGGGGAGGGTGCAATGACCCCTTAAATGCCCGCAATGCCCCACCGCATGCAAAACAAGCCAAGATATTTCAAACTAAAGTGCTTATTGTCTCCAGCGTAAGGTGGTGACTATGTTTCACCCCGTTCGTCCGCCCGTCTGTCCGTCCGTGTCCGTCCGTGTTACGTCACCCTGCGGGTGACGTAACAGTTGCCTGCAGGGGTGAAACATAGTCAGTATGGTGAGTCACCACCAGTGACTGTTACGGCACCCTCACAGGGTAACGAAACAGTCACCCTGTGGGGGTGACTGTTGCCCTCACAGGGTGACGTGACCTGGGCCGGTGGAGACGTGCAGATCTAGTAATTAAAATGATTTGAAACATTACTAATGCTACTACTAACTACAGTTGTGTCACCACTAAACCATCATTGGTTTAGTGGTAGCACAACTGTGTCACCACATCATTGAAAACAGAAAACTCTCTGAGCTCTCTCAGACCTTTAGCTTTATTCATGCTGCGTGTCTGTTTCAACTTCAACAACAACTGATGTTATTATTGATGCCTCGTTGCCTAATAAAAGTCCTGTAACTGAAAATGGTATGGGTGCGGCTTCATCACCACAGGCGATGAAGCCGCACCCATACCATTTTCTCCTGCCCCCCCAATGGGGAAATGTTACATCCAGTCTCCACACAACAAACCCAAGATAAGTGCTCATATTTGAAAAAATGTTACTTTTTAGGATTAAATATGAAAAATAGCAAACAGCCTGGTGAGATTATTTCCCCAGATATGAAACAACACTATATCATTCACAGAGAATATAAAATGATTTGTAAAGCATCATTATTCCGTAACTTCCCAAAAACAAGTGATAGCGTCTACACTCTCCAACAACAGTGTGTCTTGCCCAGTGTGCTGTACTGTATTATGATCCCAGTACTGTACACAGGGCATTCATTTGCAAGAAAACAAAACAATGAAAACATGGAGATAATGAGGGGTTCTGCCCGACAGCCATGGAGTGCAGCCGCGTGTTCCAGCGTAGTGACAGTAGTCTAGTAGTAAACCTACTATGTATATTCTAACAACGGCCTTGCACATTGTTAGAATAGAAATTCACAAAATATAATTACTGCTATACCATCAATTTAGTGCAATAGACAGTCTCCTCACAGCAAAAGTAGTGTAGGGTAAAACCTGGGATCATCAAAGGATATGCGAACACAAATCGTTTTCTACTGTTCTAATAGCATGAAAATATCACCGTCACTCACTTAACCACTGCATGCATGGCATGGTGTGCATTTCACCGACATGCCTCTAACATTCGCCAAAAATAGCAGCTCTATTTGAGCTTGCAGATCAGCTATTTTTGGTGAAGAGATCTGGTAGCAGTACTACGAGTACAGTTGTAACTTAGAGGAGCTACAGTCAAGTGATATTGTGCCTTTATTTATTATTGTTTGACAGGGTCAGCAAAATCATTAACATGGTGAATTAAGTCTTCATGATATCAAGATGTGATTCACGATGCTAATGATTTGTCATGAGTTTTTTTTTGTCAATTGCCAAAAATAGTTAAAATTGTAAAAATGGAAGAAAGCAGGAGAAAGGACAAAATGTCCTTTAATAACATCCAAATACTTTAACTTTGGTTTTTCTGCAAGCACCTCTGCAGGGTTTAAAGTGTGGGAGTTTGAAAGCACTCTTAATTCTGAACGGCCCTGTGTAACACCCGTTATAAATTTCCACAAAACAAGCGCTTCCAAACTCCAGCACGTAGGAAAGAGATACCTGGCGAGAAACGGCTTGACAGTGGTGTAGTGGGAATGGATGAAATGATGACACGGTTGTGTGGTTTCTACTGGGTGTTTATTTTCACTCAAACAGTGTGAAAACTACAAAGAAGAAAATAATAATTACCAGTAGGCCTACAATCAATAATTCAATACTTCCCTAGTTTCAAAGAATAACATCAGTGATTTTAAATGCATCACTTTAGTATACAACAATAAAGTGATTAATTAATGGCTATAATCCAGTGATGCAGCAACTGTTAATTTCAGTTGGCTATAAGACAAATAAGCAGAATATAAGATAGTGACACACTAACCAAAGAAATGCACCAAAGACCAAAATGAACATAAGCAAAATACAATAAATCCAATAAAGAAAACAATTGGAATTGGATTTGCAGTCCTAATTCAAGCACAATTATAAGACTGATAACTGTGAGTGGACAAACCACTAAAGCTTAGACTTGTTTGCAATGATAGACCTCGTTTATTTCATGAAGACATAGATACGTGAATTCACTTCAAGAGGGCTAAGGGTTGAAGCCACTTTGAAACTTCATAGCACAGGTGGGCAACATTCACTGGCTAATGGGCACTACAGCCATAAGACACTGTGGACAATACAGACAACGTCACTAAACTGTCCACTTAAACTCCAAATATATTAACAAGCTTCAACTTACAAAATCAACTGAGTATAGACATGAATGTAAACTATGAAGAAACGTTTACCTTTCCATGCAGTGTCTCTCTCAGTAGCTCAGCAGTGTGCCTGACTGTCTGTGCTGTGAAGCCAGCAGGCCTCAGAGTGTGTGTGAAAGCAGGAAGTGTCAAAATAAAGGTAAACAAAAAAATCTGTGTGTTTCAAAATAAAGGTAAACCAGAATGAGCAACGTTTTTGATGGATTGATGTTTGTCTAAACAGCTGGGAGATTTACAGTAATTCAAGCACAACTAGCAGATCCTAATGGAGCTAAAAGGTAAAGAAAATGTACAGGGTGTGCGTGTACTGCAGGGGTTTTCAAAACTAAGTTTGTGTCCACAATTTAGGAGAGATACTGGCCAAACATTCAAAATAACAATTCCTTTACATTTTCAATTGGTGTAATTGATGGATTGAATAGTTTGTTGGCAGAAAAGTAATTGGCATAAATGAAATCAGTACAGGGTACAGTCAGACACAACCAATGGGATCACCGAAAAAAAAAAAGTCAAATCATCAAAACTACCAGTTTTGATAGTTTGAACTATATTCATGTCATGATAAACAACAGTTCAAATCATCGTAAGAGGTCAAATACAGGGGATGGGAAGTCACTATGGTAAGGGTGATCATCAGGGCCGGATGTAACATTTCCCAATTGGGGGCAGGTGAAAGGGTGTGGGGGCGGCTTCATCCCTGTGTCGCTTCGCGCCATGGGGGATGAAGTCGCACCCATACCATTTCGGTTACAGGACTTACATTAGGCAAATACGCACCAGTAAATAACATCAGTTGTTGTTGAAGTTGCAACAGACACGCTGCATGCATAAAGCTAAAGGTCTGACTCAGAGAGTTTTCTGTTTTCAATGATGAAATGCTGTTTGTTTAGTGGTGACACAACTGCAGTTTTTAGCATATTGCGATTCAAATCATTTTAATTATAAGCACTTTCATTTGAAATATCTTTGAACTTTGGGTTGTTTTCCATGCCATCATGTTTGGTGGGGCAGTTAGAGCATTTAGGGGGGCATTCAGGGGGCGATGCAACCACTGACCCACGGGTCAATGGACGACCTGCTCTACCTCCTGAGCCACAGCCGCCCAATGTAGTACATCCTAGTAGCTATAGGCCTAATATACATTGTATTTCATCTATGATCAATAACGGCTGCCCTGGCTGAAATTAAGGGACTATTGTTGTGTAAATAATGATAAATACTAACAGCAATACTGACTGACTGTATAAGCCAACACAGTACACACACACATCCATCTGTCATGCATGTATTTAGACTAATAGAATAGACAATCAATAATATAGTCTAGTCTAGTGCTGCGACCTTATGCTGATGTGAACTGAGGGTGTCTCTCTCTCTCTCTCACACACGCACGCACGCACGCACGCACACACACACACACACACACACACACACACACACACACACACACACACACACACACACACACGCATCAGTCAGAAGTCCCTGCTGTCAGCACCCACACTGATTCATAACGCTCCAGCACGCTCAGCTGCACACGTGCAAAGCAGCTCTTACATAAATCTATATGCACGCGGCGTGCATGCCATGCAACCGCATGTGCACTCAAGATAGAAGCATGTCCCTCCTCCTCTCCCTTCCTCTCCTCTCCTCTCCTCTCCTCTCCTCTCCTCTCCTCTCCTCTCCTCTCCTCTCCTCTCCTCTCCTCTCCTCTCCTCTCCTCTCCTCCAGTGTTGCCAACTGCCAAAATCCAAAAATGCACTAGAATGTATGCGCTAGAGCAGTGGGTTTTCAGCCATTTTCATACCAGAGCCCACTGTTTATTCTGCATTTTAGGCATGGAGGACCATCGTTTGATGTTAAGATTATAGTCTCTCAGCCTAATTTAGGAAAAAATAACTGACAAAATGTTGGTCAAAATAGCAACATTCTACATTTTATAAATGTGTAGATGAAAATTCAGATGGTTAAATATGATTTAACTCTCGAGATCTCAAGAGTTACAGTCAGATCTAAAAGGGTCCATTTGGTTACCAATGGTCCTTTCTAGGAACGAAGGAGGACTCTATCATAGGAGGAAAAATGGTGACAAGGGTTTTATCTCAACCAATTTCACCCCAACTCACCAGCAAAAAAGCACCAGATTTTCCGCCAGGAGATTTTCACTAATTTTGGCAGAAAAAAACTAAATATAGCGAAAAATGTGCCAAGGTGGCAAACACTCCTCTCCTCTCCTGAGGAGAGGAGACTCTCCTCTCCTCTCCTCTCCTCTCCTCTCTCCTCTCCTCTCCTCTCCTCTCCTCTCCTCTCCTCTCCTCTCCTCTCCTCTCCTCTCCTCTCCTCTCCTCTCCTCTCCTCTCCTCTCCCCTCCCCTCCCCTCCCTCTCCTCTCCTCTCCTCTCCTCTCCTCTCCTCTCCTCTCCTCTCCTCTCCTCTCCTCTCCTCTCCTCTCCTCCCACCATCCATCCTTCCATGCTGTATAGTTTGGGCTGCAGCCTCCTCTCTGCTGTGCTGCAGACTGCAGTGTTCTATCTTTCTGAATGAAGATCAATGGAGAGGTGCTGCAGCGAATGACAATGACCAGCCCAGCACTAACAACAACGCTCAGCCACGGGGGCGTATAGTGGTTGGTTGGTTGTTCATGAGGGGCTCAGAGTCTCTGCCTGATGGCCTCAAAGGTCCAATATCTTCCCCACCAGTCCTCAACCGCTACCAGGGGTGGATCTAGGCATGGGCATGCCCAGACTGCCCCACCAAACATGATGGCATGCAAAACAACCCAAGATATTTCAAATTAAAGTGTCTATATTTAAAATGATTCGAAACACTACTACTGCTGCTACTAACTGAAGCCGCCCCATACCATTTTCTCCTGCCCCCCCCCCCCCCCCCCCAATTGCAAAATGTTAGATCCACCCCTGACCACTACTAGATCAAAGATGTCCCTTTGGTCATCTTAACCCAGTGGTTAAGATCTTGGACTTTCACACGGGCTGCAGGCAGCATCAGCCCTGGATAATGCCATTGATGTCACATATGATGGCAAATGGTGCATTGCCATTTACAGTATATAGCACTTATCAAGTGCTATATACTGCTTATAAAGCATTTATTCAAAGTGCTTTATATAGCGCTAATATTGGGCTAATTCTCTGATCCAGCCCAGCATGCCTGAACATAAGCATGATATCAGAATTAGGGTTGTGCAAAAAAGGCATGCAGGTGAACTTTCAACGGAATATGATGATTTCCGATTCATTGCTAATTGAGAACCATGACGTAAAGTCTTAGTGCATTCCCTGGATATATCCTCGGCTCGCAAGTATAGCAGTTTTTTGTATTGACCTGTACTTTCACTTGAACGGTTATTTTATGAGGAAAAAGAAAGTCAATGCTTCTGCAAACCTAAAAAAAAAAAACAAAAAATGCATTTTTGGATGCAGGATCCAGGCCATCAACATCGCTGGAAAACACATTCCTGAAGACAGCAGTGCATAAACACACGTAGGTAAATAAATGTAGACATTAGAGCTGATGTGTTCTGGTCTGGTTGCTTCTATATGTCTGCCCACAGGGAGCATGGTGGTGGTGGTGATGCTGCAGCATCACTGTGTACTAGCGTTCACAGGTTGCCATGTCCTTATATTGTAAGCAACATTCCAGTTTCTTAGATTTTTTTTATATATATATTTCCTTAGGGGCACCCTCCTATATCCACCTTGATAGTGTATGTTCACAAACATTGTCCTACACACACATTTGCTCTGGTCCATAGCTCTACTTCTAAGAATAATACCACTTAGCGCAGGGGTTTTCAACCTTTTTGACTCCAGGGACCACCACTTATACAACATTTGGGCCACGGACCACCATTGGATTACATTTTCACGCCAAAGACCTAAAATTAAAGAATTCTTTTGGTTTTGTCCACAATTCCAGGCTGTATTTTGCCAACAAAACGGTGTAAACTTCTAAATTAAGCAGTGCTAATAAAGATGATGAATATTTTAACTCTTGAGAGTGTAAAAAATGAAACCAAATGGACCCGCAAGGGTCCATTTGGTTTCATTTTTACATTCTCAAGAGTTACATCTGGTTAACCAACTTTCCATCATTTAGCCTGGGGACCACCAGGAACTTTCTCAAGGACCATGTTGGTCCCCAGATCACCTGTTGAAAACACCCGACTGCTATACACTATGGGTAAAATAAATGTGACCTGTATCTTTCGGATGAAACTGGGACCAGCCTCTGTTAGAATTAGACCATACCTCCGTCAGTCTTCTGGGTGCTTCAAAAGCCAAATTTCCTTAATGGCTGCACTCTGAGCCCTGCACCATACAAATAAAACGCACTTTTTTGGGGCCAGAACGCAATTGTTTTTCTCCCGAGCAAAAACATGTTAGGTTTAGGCCTAGCTGCTTATTTGGGCAGGTTTTGTGGTCATTGCCTCCAAACAGGATCCACCTGGTGGCCACAAAGGGAGCCAAAAGCCAGCATGGAGCCTGAACAGCCAAATACCAACGATTTGAACGCTATATCGCAGCATTATATATACACAAAATCAGTGCAACTATACGGGCACCTGTCCGCCCCACACTGCCCTGGCTGTAGCTATCTGCTCCTACTGTATGTGGGCAATTCACCACAGCATTTATCAGGAGAAAGGCCAACATGGCGACGATGACTCTCTGCATGCGTGATAAGCCTGATGGAATTGTGTCTCATCTGGGTAGAGGCCTGCTTCAACGCTGCAGTGATGACCAGATGCTCTCTCCCCAATGTGGACACATTTTACTCCACTGTAGTGTATTCCATCCAGGAATGAGGACTTGAGAGCTACTTTCAAACTGACATAAAAATGTGATTATCTCATTACTGAAAATCCATTTCAAAGCCCCCTAGAAAATGAGAGCTTTGAAATTGTGGCGATGGTGTTGTTACTTACTGTTCTAGTGTTTAAGAATAATGCACTTAAAATGAAAAATGGAATGGAGAATTGGAAGGGTTTTCTTGTGTATGCTGGCCTACTGCTGACATTTAAAACCGTATTCAGGGTTTGAGTTCACAGTTATATACTGTATTTTAGGGGACAAGATTCTTTAGTTTTGGATCTGAGCTGCCAAATGCATTTGGTTTCATGTTTACACTCTCAAGAAATAAAATAATACTCATCATGTGAATTTAGACCAAGTCTACACAACTAGAGAATGTAGAAGATTAATGCTCATTTTGATCTGTATGTTTGCCTGTTTTGTTTCCCAAATCCAGCCTGGAATTGTGGACAAAAGCAAAAGAAATCTTTAGTTTTAGGTCTGTGGGGATAAAATGTCCTCAAATGGTGGTCCGTGGCTCAAATGCTGAATAAATAGTGGGGCCTGGCATCAAAATGAAAACCCACTGCCCTAAAGGACCGCCAGGTTGAAAACCCACTGTCACACACAGAGTAGACCACGGTTGCTTATTTCTCTCCCAACATGTGGCAACGCTGGCAGCATCCAGGGGGGTGCAGCCATGCAGAGAGGGAGATGGCAGGCCAGGCAGGGCTGTATGGAGCTGGGCTGACACATTACTTCATGTCACTGAATCATCTCTGCCCCTGGGAGAAATACTATAGGAATTCCCTCTTGGCTAAACCCCAGGTGAGCATGGCATACATGCATGCATGGGGCTGTTGTTATGCTATGTATGTATGCCACATAAATGATGCCAACCAACTCATGCCCCCATTTTAGCAGACCTTGTATTAGTACTGTAGGACTGCTTTGCCTGTGGTGCCAGCCCTTGCACTGTTAATAGTAAACTATTCAATCAAATGCAGCAAGCATGTGCAGATTCAAAAATACACTAGAAAACATTTGAATTAACCTACAGTAGCTCTATATTTAAGATATTGTAGGTCTACCAACTGCTCTTATCCACTGACTCATTACAACTAGGCCCACTAGTCCTATTTATTTCCATAATAAAGGTGAGAATATTATGCAACAGAAACGCATCTGAACTCCATTAAGAGTGAAATGGCTCCACCTTTTGGACATTCTGTGTCATTGCAGAGTGCTTAAATCGTGGCAATCATTCATTCCATTTTAAATATTCTTCCCCAGACCACAATATGAGCAGACTAGGGGCAATCAGGGTCTGAATCTGACCTATAGTCGGATGACTTGAGCAGTGGTTTTCAACCAGTGGTCTGGGGACCATCAGTGGTCCCCGGATTCCATGTGGTCAGGATTCCATGTGGTCCCCAAGCTAAAAGATGGACAGTTGGTAATCAAATGTACAGACCCTTATAGGTCTGTAACTCCTGGAGGTGTAATTTCATTTTACGCTCTCAAGAGTTACATTATATTTTAAAGATCTGAATTACCTCATTTTCAAAAATCTACATTAGAAAATGTTTTTGAGCCAACGTTTTGCCAGTTATTGGCTTTGCTCCTAAATTGTGGACAAAAACTCAAAACTTTCAAAATGCCTGAAAAACAGTTATAGACCAATTATACACACTTAGCAGGAGGGATGCATGCATTCCACTAGAATGTGTTTTTCACATCAAGGTTAAATTGTAAATGGTACATTTATACAGCACCTTAATCCATGGCGCGGTGCGGCACAACACGCGCGCGCGCACGCACGCACGCACGCGCACGCGCCATCAGCAGGACTTTTTCGTCTCAGTATGGCCATGCTCTGCAGACTCCCATTGTTCGAGAGGCAAAACCATACGGTTGGAGGGGGCTAGGCCTAGTTGTAATGAGTCAGTGGATAAGAGCAGTTGGTAGACCTACAATATCTTAAATATAGAGCTACTTTAGGTTAATTCAAATGTTTTCTATCGCTTGATAACGGTAGAAGCGGGTGATCGAGCACGGATCGACTTCCTGTTGCCTTACTCGAGGCTCGCCATCGTACAGCTTAAAGTCCGTAACGTCAACTCTACAGTGTTCCCAAAGCCTTGAATGTTGGGGAAACTTCATTCATTGCCCAACAGCGACACATCAAACCCATGACATCATGATGCGACCACAACACACATCATGTAAATTCCGTTTTTTAATCAATATTCGGAAACAAAAAACAGACAGACAAATGAAGAGATTGTTTCATAAACTAAGATGTGGGTTGTTTTAGCACTTTTGTTTTAATATTTCCATTAATTCACTTTAAGAAATCACTTTTTTTTCAGCGAAAACTGGAGAACGAAAAGAAATAAAACGACAAGTTAACATTTAAAAACCTCAAAAAAGAAAGAAAAGAAAAAAACACATAAAAAGGAGTTTGAAAACAAAGAATTCACTGACACAGTCATTATTCTGTCTTTAAAGCGGTCAAAAGGAGCCTAAAAATGAAAAAAGCAACCGAGCAACCGAGCGGTGAAGCCCCATAACGCACTGAAAACGACAACAACAGGTGGTCCTCAGAGAAAAGACGGCACGAGGGTGGCGGGGTGGGCGGGGCAGGTGGGTGTGGTTTGAGGAGTGACAGCAGGACAGCTTTAGTTGCAGTACTGACAATACGGTTGGGTGGGTAGGTGGGTTGGGTGGGGTGCATGGTCACCAGTAACAGCTACAACTTCCATAGACCAGTGGTTTTCAACCTTTTTGGTGCCAGGGACCACAAATTGGATGACGTTTTCGCCCCACAGATCCCAAAACTAAAGATTTCTTTTGTCCACAATATCCGGCTGGATTTCGGAAACCGAACAATCAAACAGAGATCAAAATGACCATTAATGTTATACATTCTCTAGTTGTGTAGACTTGGGCTGATTCACAAGATGATTAATTTAACTCTTGAGAGCGTAAACATGAAACCAAATGGACCCGTAAGGGTCCATTTGGTTCCATGTTTACGCTCTCAAAGAGTTACATCTGGTTAACCATCTGGTGATCCCAATCATTTAGCTGTGGACCACCTGGAACCCTCTCAAGGACCACTAGTGGTCCCCGGACCACTGGTTGAAAAGCACTGCCACAGACGGATGAGATACCTGTACATTTATAGCTTGATCTATGCTCTGCCACACGACACAGTTGGTAGCTAGTCGCCAAGCTGAAAATAGGCCGAGACCAACTATTATTATTAGTATTTCTGGCTTGTAACTCTTTTCTCGTACAATGGGAGCTCTTGTAACGTATTTACACGTCTTTACTCGTATGGAGCTAACGTAACGACACGTAATTTAAGCATGATGGATATTGAAACTCGCTGCTGGGGTGGAAGTGATACAAGTAGACATCATCATAGATTGTAAAAAAAGAAAAGATTTTAATAATCCCTGTGGTTATTCCAAAGTCCTTCATCAGATTCAGTGTCATAGATTTCTACTAAACCGCCTATACTGCGCATTAAGAGCATCATTTAAAAAAGAAAATAATATATACCCACTCCGGTACAATGTTCGAGTCATAGGTTAACTTCAAGCCAGATTTTCCATGCTGAAAATTAAACTAGGCTGGGAAGAGAAAGGACCAAAAAAAACCTGAAATGTTTAGCTCCACTAAATAACTACCTACTGGCAGCCATGGTAGAAGCACTATCATTTCCTTCTTTAAAATGACAGTACGACAGTACACTGAATTAGTGTTATCGTCACAACGTGGGGCCTTGTTTGGAAATTCAGCACGTTGAAAGCAAAACGCCATGTCAAGATTCCGAGTGCTGTTGGAGCGCCTACCGAGAGCGTGCGTCACCAACGCATGCATGCGCTCGATGGCTGCATTGTACTCTAGTCTGTACTGCCTGTTATGACTCCAGCAGAAAGGGGTGCAACACAGCAGCAGCCGTCTGGGTGTTAGTCATGTGTTTATTTGGTCATGTGAATTTTGTGAAAAGAGGAGAGACGCTGTTCACACACAAAAGGTCAACAACCAGGGTCCTAGGACAACATCTCCCTTATCTTACAGTAATGTCCAATCCCACAATCGTCTGGGAAATGAAAGCAAAACAAACTGGAAGGGGAAACTAGAAATGCAACACTAAAGCATGATATCGTGGGACGTACAGTGTGAACATACAGACATCATAATTTGACAGAAGAGGGAAGGGGCACGGCCTAGCCAGTTCTTTGCTCACACACAGTAACATTGAGACTTTTCTATTTGGTTTGGAACAGATACCATTCAAATTATTATGCCTAGTTAAAAAAAAAACAAAGATAAACAGCTGAATACTGTATGCTGCGAAAGACATCACACGTGTTACCCAATTCAGTGAGGCATAATTACATTGTGACTCGGCAAAAGTGGCCAATTCAAAACCTTTAGCCATATAACAGGGGTTTTCAATCCTTCTGACACCAGGGCCAACTATTTATTCAGCATTTGAGCCACAGACCACCATAGGACAACATTTTCACCTCGCAGACCCAAAACTAAAGATTTATTTTGCTTTTGTCGACAATTTCAAGCTGTGCTTTCGCAACAAAAACACGCAAACATACGTAGATCAATTCTCTAGTTGTGTAGACTTCTTAATTAAGTAGTGCTAATTTAGATGCTGAATATTTTCACTCTTGAAAGTGTACTGCCCTATAATGCCGTGCCCAGAATGGGTAAAGCTAGTACCTCCTTCCACTGCCTCCGTCTCTTTGACTGTGATTAGCTTAAAGCCCCAGAAATGATGGACGTGACTCACTAGGAATCAGGGAGGGGGGGACAAAAAAAAACAATCAAAAAGGAAAAAAAAATAATTTAAATCGACAAACTGGACATTTTTATTTTTTATTATTACATTTCCATTTCATTTCATCCTGTTCAGGGTGACCTCAACAACGACGTCTATTTTCTATTTTCACTTTTACAGATAAATGATGCTACAACACAGTACGGGGAAAACGACGACGACTGATATTTCCCTACGGAAAAAGAAACTTTACTCCGACGACTGCGAGTGGTGGTGGTGGTTGGTGGGCCGCACGGTTTGAAAAAGAAAAAGAAAAGTGGAGGAAATTATCTTGTCGAAAAAAGAGAGAGGAAAACAACAAACAAACAAAAAAAAAACAACAGGTCGTCATCTCCCCTTGCCGCAAGTAGACATCGCGACCCTCGACGCTCGAGTTATACCCGGTTAAGTTGCCGGTGTTTATCGCACAGAAAATAGCTCCGCTGCGACGTGCAAACCGCGTTTAAAAAACAGCCTCGAAGGTGACGATGAAGCGATATCTATACTGGAAGCTCACAACTGAAATGCCCTCTCTTTTCACTGCCGTTCCTCCCAACACCCTCCCATCCCGTCATACACTGGTCTGGAGCGGGACTAGTCCAGTTAGGTATCACCCACCACAGCCCTGTCCATCCTGACTCCTTCCTACACCACTTTAAAACAGGCTACCTCCATTTAAATACAAAGCTTTGACATGTTGACGCCCCCCCACTCCCCTCCCAACCCAAAACGAGCATCCCCTATTTCGCACAAAGTATAAAAATCATTTAACCCCCACACCCACCCACCCACCCCTGCCCCAATGAACGCGACATTTCTACGCACATTTCTCGAAAATCGTTTAACCCTCAAGATGTTTTGATTTTTTTTGTTAACGTTTTTACTTTTTTAAATGACAATACAAACCCTCGCGAGACCCCCACCCCCGCCCAAACCCCCAATTCCAACTCTACCGTTTTCCTAACCACCATATAGCCCTGCTGGACATTTCATGTAGGCCTCAAGTGATAGAAATGGATCATAACCAAAGTCACTCGAAAAAAAAACGTAACTACTCCCACCTCAAGGTGTACATGAAACGTTGAGCCGAACATATGAGCTAAAGCACAGAGAAGGGTTGATCTGAAATTGGGTGGCACGACTTCTACCCCGTTCATAACCCCACCCACCCTCCCCGTCATCTGGTCCTCTACCAGAAGTCTCGGCGGTGGTAGGCGTCGGGGTCGCAGTACTTGGTCACCACCACCCTGTTGGCGAACTTCCTCCCCGTCAGACCCTGCATGGCCTTCTGGGAGTCGAACACCGACATGAACTCCACGAAGATCTGCCACAGAGAGAGGAGGAGAGGAGGTCAAAGAGTGCACTGACAAAAAGGATCCCAAACATATCCCATCCTGAGTCTTAAAAGGGATATTCCACTATCAAAAAAGAAAAAAAAAATAATAATAATTTTATGGTCCCCTCAGTCTCATGTGGACACCCCAGACAGTTTATAAGTTACTCCATTCAGTATTTAAATATTTGATGTTCATTGTAGCGTTATCTGCCTCGTTCCTATACAAACCCATTATAACTTAAAACTCAATTTTAACCATGACAGATTATTCAAAAACAACCCATCTCTTTTTTTCTGGTGACAGATATTGTCCTCCTAATACGTGAGAAGGCCCTGGAATTTAATTTACAATTTTCATTTTTTTTTTTTATATATTGTTTTGGAAAATGTAGCAGGCTCCATATTTCTCCACCCAAATGAATAAAATAAGGCAGCATCCAAGACAGACACACACACACACACACACACACACACACACACACACACACACACAGGGATTAAAGTAAAAAAAAATCTTGAGACTGAAAATGATCTTTTGCAAATAAGCACTGATCTAATTAAATGACCCCTGTGAAATCCTCAGTACTGAAATCAGTACCCAGTACTGAGAACTTTAATCCCTGCACACACAGAGGCCTATCCGTACCTTTCCGGTCCCAGGGACCTCCAGTCCGTCCACAGGTCGGGGGATCTCGATGCTCTTCACCTGGCCGTACTTGCTGCACTCGTCTCTGACGTCCTCCACGATCTCCTCGTACTCCTCGTCGTCCAGCAGCTCCTCCGGCGCCACCATGTTCATCAGACACAGCACCTCGGTGGGCAGGCCTCCCATCTGGTTCACCGAGCTGTTCATCAGGCCTGGCACCTGGAGCGTCACTGGGGTCTGGTTGATACTCGTCTGGAGAGAGAGAGAGAGAGACATAGAGGGGTTAAATCACTGTTCATCAGGCCTGGGACCTGCAGCGTCACTGGGGTCTGGTTGATACTCGTCTGGAGAGAGAGAGAGACATAGAGGGGTTAAATCACTGTTCATCAGGCCTGGCACCTGGAGCGTCACTGGGGTCTGGTTGATACTCGTCTGGAGAGAGAGAGAGACATAGAGGGGGTTAAATCACTGTTCATCAGGCCTGGGACCTGGAGCGTCACTGGGGTCTGGTTGATACTCGTCTGGAGAGAGAGAGAGAGACATAGAGGGGTTAAATCACTGTTCATCAGGCCTGGCACCTGGAGCGTCACTGGGGTCTGGTTGATACTCGTCTGGAGAGAGAGAGAGACATAGAGGGGGTTAAATCACTGTTCATCAGGCCTGGGACCTGGAGCGTCACTGGGGTCTGGTTGATACTCGTCTGCACAGAGATACCTCTGCAAATACTTGATTGGTTGGTCACAATCACGTGACAGTGGTAAAATCCGCCATAACCCCCTGCTTTAAGAGAACTTGATTGAGTTACATACCCTGCCCGTATGGGGGTCTAAGCCAACCCATTTGACTGAATGTGTGGCTCTGGGCGGCCTCTTAAGGATATCAATCGCCTCCTATCCATCCTCACAGATGCTGGCAAGTTAAAATAAGGACGTGTGGCTCCCTCTGGTGGACGCAAAGGGTACCTACTCCATGAGCTACAATGAGTTTGAAGATAGCTAATCATTTGTTATGTATATGAATGAATGAACAAAAATGCCAGAACTCTTTATTCAATCACGCAATTTGTTTTCGTTTTTTGTTTACATCTACTATAGATAATGAGATGTTACCAAGTCTGTGGTGTTAAAACTAAGAAAGGTTTGTGTTGACCATATCACGAAGCCTGCTGGTTGTCCTACATTCTGGACATGGAGGTCAGTGTGGTATCTTACCAGCGTGGCGTCCTTGGATCCCACGCTGGCTCTCTGCACCAGCAGCTTCTTGTCTCCCAGCTGCATGCCGTTCAGCCCTGCAATGGCCTGGAATAAACACAAAAACATTCCATCAAGGTTACTTTTCTGCAAGTGCTCCTATCTGATGTTCAGATACGCACACTTTAAAAAGGTCAAGCCAAATGGCATCTAGCATCGGTCAGACCGTTTATTGCAGGAGCAAAGAGAGCTTGTTTAGTTTGACATTATATTGTGACGGCCTATTAGTGTTAGTACTTTTGTTTTGCATAAAGTAGTTTAAACAAGAAGGGTTGATTAAGGCCTGATTTAAGCTGGCAGCTGAATCCAGCCTGAATCAAATATGATTCTCACATCCAGCATCGCATTTGATTCGTTCAACTGAGTCATGTGACCCGTTAGTTAGACCAGGGCTGCCCAAAAGGTAGACGTGATCTACCAGTAGATCACACAGGCCGTGCAGGTAGATCACATGACTGTCCCCCCCAAACCCTTATAGATCCGTATTATATTTATACAATTGAACTACGTAATTTTCAAGAGTCCACATAATTAGGAAATGGAGAATAATTGTTATTTTTGCCAGTTCTCTTTCGCAATTGTGGACAAAAACGTGAAAGTTCTTAGTTTTGGGTGCAAGAAACTAAACTCAACATCATGAACTCAAACCTCAACTACTGTTTTCAAACGTCAGTAATAGCATATACAACAAAACCTTCCAATCATCCCCCTGTATTTTTCATTATTCAGAGGATTATTCTTAAACAATATAACAGCAAGTAACAACCATCACCACTATTTCAAAGCTCAAACTGTCTAGGGGCCTTGAAATGGATTTTCAGTAATGGAACAATGACATTTTTGATGTGTAGATCTTGTTGAGCCGGTCATTTTGTAAGTAGCTCTCAAGAAAAAAAAAACTGTGGGCACCCCTGTGTTAGACAGTCGTATTTCTATTTTGAAGTGACACAAGTGCAACAAGCCGTCTGACCGCCTGAAATGCATGTCCACGTGCTCACCTGGTCGTTGAGGTTGACGTCGACGTATTCACAGAAGGCGTAACCTTTAGACAGGCCGGTGGCGCTGTCCTTTACCAGGTTAAAGGCCTTGAGGGGCCCAAAGGACGTCAGCAGCTCCTTCACCTGAGAGAGACAGAGAAGAGAGGCTGTTATAATTTAGCTATTGACAAATATCAGATCCACAAGCTCATAGCGTGCCACTGAGTGGTGCGCTATGAGCTTGTAGATCTGATATTTGAAAAAAAAAATCGTGAAAATGTGGCGCAAATCTTGAATATATTATTTCAGAAGCAAACATTTTTTACTCAGATCTTTGCTTCTGGGGGATCCCTAGAACTACATATTTTCAAACGGAGGTCATGAAATATGTTGAGCATCACTGTCGCAAGAGCATAGATTTTTTTTGTCCCCCCAGGAAAACTAGAATCTAGCATCAGGACAAAATGGGTTAAAAATAACTTTGTATATTCTTACTATATATGTCAAACTCAAGGCCTGGGGGCCAGATGAAGCCCAAGAATGAATCGTCTTTGCCCTGACGGATGATGTTTAATTACTCTCTGGTATATTTGCACACACCATGGTAAGAAATTAAAGCAACTAATTGTTTTACTTTCTCAACTCAAGTAATTTACTCTCTCATTTGACTATGAAAGCAGTGATTCACAGACCAGAAAACCGAGCTTTAATAATGCATTTTCAGTATTTAATGCAGGCGGTTTCATCTTTGCATTTAAGGAAAATTACTTTTTTCTTTTGCTGCCTGTGAACTTAAGTCATGGTAAAGCAGTGTCAGTGCAGCAGCCCTCAACTTGTACCACTTTTTTCTATTTCGGCCCGCTGTGTATTTGAGCTTTACATCGCTGGGTTTATAAACAGCAGTTTCTAATATCAGGGCAGTGCCAATAGTTTCACACTGGGACGGAAGCAGGTCAGTCAGCATGCGTGTGTGTGTGTGTGTGTGCGTGGTGTTGTGAGACGGACAAGCTGTGGCCCCATTTTAAATAGAGCGGATGTGAAGCAGCACTGACCTGGTCGTCGTTCAGGTAGTTGGGCAGACCTCCGATGAAGAGCTTGTGTGCAGAGTCTGGCACCACTGTGGACACCACACCTAGAGGACACACACACACACACAGTACAAACCTGGTTCAGTCTGTGAACTGGGTAAAGAGGACCTTGAGGGTTTCTGTGGTTATGCCGTTAGAATGTGTACGACAAATTCTAATTTCAAGAGTTTCAAGAGACGTGTCATCCCAAGTTAAGCTATAAAGTCTGCCCCCTTGCAGGCAAGGTTAGCCCATACAGGAGGGAGAATAGAAGCTCTAAATGTGAAAACCAAGCCAATAACTTAACTGCTGCCAAACAATTCAAAACGTGACAAGGATTTCACAATAGCAACACTTCATTCAACATAACAGACAGACTATGTAGCATCCTCCAAGTCCCTACAGTACATTTCTACGGCATATGGTGTCTCCGTACCGGGTACGTAGACACTGGGGTTCTCGCTCATGCCCGGGAGGGGCTGGTAGTCGTGGGGACGGCGGATCTTCAGACTCTGTCCCTGGAAGATGATGCCGTCGAACGCCATGGCCTGGGTCGTCTCGTCCACCGAGCGGAACTGTGTGCAAACACACAAGAAAAAGTCATTTATTGTGGGCCAGCCTACAGGGAACTTTCTCTCTCCCTCTGGACTTGAAGGGCAGAACAGGAATGAAGATTTTAATCCTAAAGTTCCAATGCCCAATGCCAGAAAACACACAATTAAATGATTAAGTGTAATTACTTGTGGGCCAATTTATCATCTACTTCAGTGGTTTTCAACCACTGACCAGGTGGTCCCGAAACTCGGGACCAGGTGGTCCCGAGTTAAATGATGGACAGTTGGTAACCAAATGGACCCTTATGGATATGTAACTCAGGATCTCAAGAGTTACTTAACTTTCAGGAAAGTACACATTTAGAAAATGTAGAAGAATTTTTATTTTGACCAATATTTGGCCATTTCTCTCTTATAAATTGTGGACAAAACTTGAAAATACTTTTTTTTTGCATCTGAGAGACTAAACTTATCAAAGGTGGTCCGTGGCTAAAATGCAGAATAAATAGTTGGCCCTGGTATGAAAAAAGATTGAAACCCACTGCTCTACTTAAAAGTCTCTCCTGGTGACAGCTCTCACACACATTCATGGTAAACCCATACATAGGGACACAGAGGTCAAGGTAAACATCTGACCTCGAGGAAGGCGAAGTTCTTGTCCTGGTTGATCTGCACAGCGAGGACGGGGTTGCCGGGGGCCTGAGTGAGACCGCCCAGACGCATCTGAGCGTTGAAGAAGTCCATCATGGACTCCTGCAGGTCAGGACAGGAAGGCTACAGGAGTTAGGAAATGACTGGACTTAAAACAAAAACATCTAGACAAAACATTGTTGGGAGACGCTTTTTGTGAGGGTTCTTGTTGCTATGTACAGTATATAGCAAAATAACACTTGAAATTTTACTATAAACATTTGAAATTTTCCAGAAACCCGCAGCAAATGGATGAGATGCTAGAGCTACAAATGAAAATTTCATATTTGAAAGAATATTCAAATGTAAAAATGTAAAGAATATTTCATGTGTCATAAATTAAAGTTTGAATTCAAAACAAATAATAAAAATGCTCCATGAGTCCCCACAAGACTCTGGGCCACATAAACTAAACCGGTATACAAAAATAGGCTATTAAGATGATAATAATAATAATAAGACTCAAGAAAGCACATTCCTCAGCACCAACTGTGGACAATACAAAACTAGAGCAAATAGAGGAACAAAGAGGATGTTTTAAAGGCATATTAGGCTGCAATATTTAATATTGAAACGATATACATTCGATATTCGAATAATTTGATATTTGTTCGAACCACAAGGTGCAAGGAATATTCAAATTTAATTTTTGGCCAGTTCTGACATCACTATGAGATAAAAAAAGACAAAGGGCGTGTTTCTTTCTACTGTAGTCATAAGCCTCACATTTTGCCGTTACTTCGTGGGGGTTTTTACCGACTTCACAGCAGACAGAAATGAACATGACCTTTGGACAGGCTGTGCGCTGGCCCTCACCTCTGTGATGCCAAAGGGGATGTTGCCCACGTAGAGGCGGCGGGCCTGTCTGGTCATCTGGCTGCCCACCACGGGCACTGGGGTGGGGGTGACGGCCAGGCCGTCTGGGGTCATGGTTGGCAGGAGGGCAGTGGCTGGAATCTGGCCTGCAGCTGGAAGGGCACAGAACAGACAGCGGTCAGCAACGCAGTCACACCAATGTTGTACCCAAACCCCCAATCAAAGAACGATCCTTCTCCCCAACACGTTCATATTTAGGTTGAACGTGAACAGAACGTACTTTATTTGTGCTTGAAGGATGACAATTCTGAATTTGTTCATTGCTGCTTTGCGTGAGAACGTCACTTTTCTTGTTCAATTTCGTTCGAGTGAGAGAAAAATGTGCTGAAATGGAGATCTGAAGGAAGATCATTAACATGGCGAAACGCAATTTGATGACATCATTAAGTTGCATTTCACCAATCATGTTAATGATTTTTCAAATATGACCTCCCCCCCCCCCCCCCCCCCCCCCAAATAGAACCCCCGTTAGGGTTCAGTATTTAGGAAAGCCCCCCTGAACGCCCAGATCACAAGCTCATGTAGACATTGCAGCCAGCCATGTTAAGCATCACTGACACAGAACCAGAGAACTAGAATCTGTAATCTATCAACAGATGACACAATGGGTTAAAGGGAAAAAAAAGTATTTTGGCTAAATTCTTTGATTATAATTATACTGACTGAATATTGATGATGACTAAAGTCAGCACATTTATGGTCGCCAGTTCCAGGGACGCCATCGAAACAAAAGGCTCTGCCTGTAGGACAAATAAACGCCAAGAGGTTTTAAACAGGTTATGTAAAGATAACCATCAAGTCTTCACCATGTTTTAGTAGGTTGAACTTCAGTAGTCCAAGCACAGCGTTGCAAAGTATGAATGTGGTGGTTAAATGGGTTTTTTATAGCGTTCTCACAGCAGAATGGCTCCAGGAAAACACTGTTGGTTACATGTTCAGTGGTTTGAAAAGTACACAGGCTGGCATTATGTAATATAACCGCTCCGAAAGTTGCTTTTACTCAGTGTGTTTTGTGGCTACTATCTTAAAATGGTTTCCAAACATTTTCATTTCAAGGCCCATCATTTTTTCAGTATTTGAGCCAAAGGCCCACATTTGATGACAATTAGTTAAACTAAAGGTTGTTTTCTTGACGCTGGATCCGATTTTGTTTGGATATGCTTTTGGTAAAAGATCAAAATAACAATTCTCCTACATTCTCTAATAGTGTAGACTTCTTGTAAATGAAAGCAATGCAAGATGTTTAACTTTAATTTAACTCCTGAGAGCGTAAAACGACACCACATGGACCTGTACAGGTGAATTTGTTTTAATTTTACACTCGCAAGACCTAAAGATCCACATGGGTCCATTTGGTTACTAACTCTGCACTCTCATCCCTCTGGGGACCAGCTGGAAGAGGCGACACAGGGATGTGTGCAGACATGTATTGCATAGATTGTTCCATAGTTCCATAGTTTTATTTTAAGTTTTCCAAATACATGTATACCGGTAATTCACTTACCGGTATACATGCTTTGTTTCTGATGCTAGGATCTACTTTTTGACACTAGAATCTAGTTTCTAACGCTAGAATCAAGTTTTTGACATTAGATTCTATAGTTTCTGACACTAGATTCTAGTTTATCTGAAAGATCTGTGTTCCTGTGTCAGTGATGCTAACATATTTCAAGCCAAGGACCACTAGAATTATCCATATTTGGCTGCAGACCCCCATCTGAAAACATGTTGTTCTAGGAATGCCCCAGAAGCAAAAATTGGAGCAAAAAATGTTTGCTTCCAAAATAATGTATTCAGAGATTTGTAGCACATTTTCACGATTTTTCAAAAATAGCAGAACTACATCTCATATCGCGCCACTCGATGGCGCGATATGAACTTGTAGAACTGCTATTTTTCAATATCTAATAACAACAAAACGCGTTCAGTACAGAAAGGGTTCAGTTCATGTGAATCACTCTGGAGTGTCTGCTAAATGCCTAAACTGTAATTATAAATGACAACTTAAAAGTGTCTACCTTGCATGGCTTTGTACTGCATGGGGGTGATGTGTTCAAATCCGGGCGGTGGGACATCCCAGTACTTCTTCACCTTGTTCTTCTTCTTCTCGCGGTGTGGCGAACGGCTGTACGGGACAAAAAGGACACAACTGTTTTGAACAAACTATAAGCAGAAACATCATTTATACTTTCAAGAGAACAGCTGATTAAAGTGTTGGAAGTGAAGCAGTTAAGACAGTGGTTTTCAACTGGTTCAGCCTGGCCCTAATCTTCTAAACCGTATGGACAAGATCATCTTTTAGGTTTACGACAGTCCCCTCTCACACTACAGAAGTTAAGTGTTGTCCGCTTCGGATCGGGTGTTTGGAACCATCCCTAGTATTAACCTTTTTTCCCTATTTACTCAGCTTTTGAGCCACAGACCACAGTTTGAGGACATTTTAGCCCCACAGAACCCAAAACTAAAGATTTCTTTTGCTTTTGTCCACAATACCAGGGTAGATTTGGGAAACAAAACAGACAAACATACAGATCAAAATGACCATTCATCTTCTACATTCTCTAGTTGTGTAGACTTGGGTTAATTCAGATGATGAATATTTTAACTCTTGAGAGTGTAAACATGAAACCAAATGGACCCGTAAGGGTCCACCAGAATCTGGTGTCAGAAATCAGAATCTATCGTCAGAAATCTGATTCTAGTGTCAGAAAACAAAATCCAGTGTCAGAAACTTTTGCCAGTTATCTCTCCTAAATTGTGGACACAAACTTGAAAATCCTTAAATTTCGGTCTGATGGACTAAACTCAACATCAAATGGTGGTCTGTGGCTAAAATGCAGAAAGAAATAGAGGGCCCTGGTATGAAAAAGGTTGAAAACCTCTATTTAAATTAATAATACCCATTATGCAGCTTTGTCAGCTACACAGGCAAAGCACAATATTGCGCCATGTTTTAATACAGATGCTATCCAACAACAAATCTATTTCATGGTTTTATTTATTGGACTAAGCCAGCATCAACCTGACCACAGATGAAGCACTGCCAGCAGTAAATGTAAACTTAATTAATGACAGGAAGGTCACTGGAAGAACCAATTAAGATGTATTTGCAACAAAGAGGGGAAAAATATCAGCTCAGTGTATGTTTTGCTGTAGTATTTATTACCTTACAGCAATGTCTTGGGATTGGTTGCGTGGTGAGCTGAAATGACATTGGAAGTTTTCACAGACATTTCTCTCAAGTCAAACATGTAACAGGTCTTGAAAGAATTTCGAAATAAAACTTAAAATAGCCGATTCGCAAGCTCACAAATCAGTTCTAGTCAAGTTCTAATTTAACATGTTAGGTTCGACACCATCTATCCCTTTATAATTAATAAGCGGTTATTTGTTTTGTGTTCCGTTTTTATTATAGCGCCAAGTTACAAGATGAAAGAAACCTCCGGTGATGACAAGATGTCCTTGGTGTTGTTCGTCCCATTTAGACCTGAGCTTGATTCTACAAAACATTCTAAAAATCACGACAGCTTTTTGAAAATCTCACGTTTCTATGTAATCAGTGGTGTTTATTCTCTTCCCCCAGAAACGATGTGCATTTGCCTGCAGACCACCAACTGAACATTATGTTGTTCCAAAGAACTTCCCCTCCAGAAGCAAAGCCACTGGGACCCACTGGTCCTGAGAGCAGGTCACAGCAAGACAGAGTGTCCCAGTTATTTTATGACTTTTATTAACTTATCAACAGGTTTCAGTCTCTGGGGCATTATGCATGACTTCCAGTTCTAATCGGTGCCACTAGCAGACTCAGGCCAAGCTCCCTCTTCTGCACTGCCTCTCCGGCATTAAGGTCACAAATGTAGATCAAAATAAAACCACATCCATTGCTCAAGTGAAAACCAATGGCACTGTAAATCAGCCTCAAGACTGATCAACTGAGATGCAGAGAGAGAGCAAGAGCGTGAATCGAAGTTAATGGGGAATTTTACCCCGTCATATAGTTTTTAAGATATCTTTGTTATGGATGTTCATGAGGTCATGAACATCCAGGAAGTTCCTTCCTGAACTACAATCTCACCTTCAGTGTACTTGCTACTAGCATTAGAAAAACCGCCAGAAATACAACAATGAACAATGGGAAAAGGTGACTGTGATAACAGTTTCAAACAAAATCTCTGCCTACAAGGACTATTATCAGGCAAGCAATACCAAGTTACCAGCTGAGATCAGTCCAGGACATTAGTCAGACATTACTAACCTTATTTCTAACCCCATCTCTAACCCCAGCCATAACCCCGGTCTAATGTCCTGCCTGACGCTGAGATTTGTATCCCTTCAATCATCTGTGCTAAAGTGTAAGAATCCAATGACAGTGATCTTGTGTACATGCTTGCTGCCCACATTTAAGTTGGTTGATGCTGCACCTGCAAGTAATGTCTAAAATGATTGGTTTTGACAAGAAGGGCAGGCCGAGAGTAATGGTGTGATTTGGGGCGTAGAAAAAAGGACGTGCAAAAATAACTATGTTCTTTGGTGTGCTGCCCTGACCGCCCAGCCTGCCCCAGACAGAGCACAAAAACACACAGCTCTGTCTCCTTGGCCAAATTGCCTCTGAGACAGAGACATTTTTATTGCCAAATTGTTTCATTAGATGTTTCATTAGATATCCAATGGAGACGTGTTGTAAACACCTAGATCAGGGGTCCCCACAAGCTAGATTGTGATCTAGCAGTAGATCACACAGGCTGTGCAGGTAGATCAACATGACTGTCCTCTAAAATAGATAACTGTAAACTCAAACCCCAAATACTTTGTTTTCAAACACCAGTAAGAGCATATACAAGAAACCCCTTCCAATTCTCCCATTCTATTTTTCATTTTAAGTGCATTATTCTTAAACACTGTACGTATAACAGCAAGTAACATCATCACCACTATTTCAAAGCTCCCACTTTCTAGGGGCCTTGAAATGGATTTTCAGCAACGGGATAATCACATTTTTGATGTATAGATCTTGTTGAGCCGCTCATTTTGAAGGTAACTCTCACGTCAAAAAAGTGTGGGCACCCCTGACCTAGATAGACGAGCATATTCAGCATATCCACGAGCATATCCAGAATCACAAGTACGCCGGGAGGTATTCAGTGGCGTCTTAAAAGTTTGTGTCTTGGCCAAGGACATTTTTTTTTACAGGACACTTGGGCGGCAATACCCCTTGTGGTGAAATAAACTTTTAACTGGGAGCAGTAGTCCAGTGTGTGGACCCTATTTATGTTTTCCGGCAACAGTGATTGGACGTGAAGACGGCTGTGAATAGTGACGATTCACAGCAACGCCATGCAGGAAAATCCCTGACAGAAGTGTGTCACCAACCTGCGCCTGGGTCTGCGCTCTTTGCTGTCCCCGCGCCGGTCCCTGCTGCGTCGCTCGCCCCGGTCGCGGCTCCTCCTCTTCCTCTCTCTGCTGCGGCTGCGGGACGGGGAGCGGCGGCGGTGGTGGTTCTCCTTGTCCCGTTCCGCTACAGGGACAAGAGATACGGCTAGAGTGAATTAGGTGAGAAGAAAGACAGCTAAATTAATGAATGGACAACATTACAACAACAAAATACCACTAGTGTCTTAAGCAAACTTTGTAAAACGGTAGTCACCAAGCTTTTCCAAAGAGGTAAATTAAACGTTCAGGCATGTGTAGTTTGCGGACAAGTGCCCCTGAGACCTTTGTGTCAACGAGTTACAGTAGGACACCGGCCATGCATACTACATTATGCATAGCTCTCCTGCTAGGCTGTATGCAAGGTTCAAACAGAATAACAATTACTGTAAAAAAAACTGACCATGACCACATCTTTGGCTGCACCCGAGTTAAAATGAATACAGGCAATTCACAATTCAAATTTAACTTCAGAAACAGCTGTTAATAGTAAAGACATTTTGCCTACTAATACCAGCACATCCACAAATCCAAAGAATATTTACTTCAGAGTTACTTAACTTCATGCTCAAAAGCTATGCTTTAATTGGATAATTAATTATTAATGTATTGTCATCTAGAATTGTCATGGAGTGTAGGCTTCATGGCGTGGCAGACAGACAGACCCAGAGTTAAAGGTGTCAGAATGCTGCCACAGTGCTGCTGCAGCCACAGGCGTTAAGGATGGTGATGAATAAACGCTCACAACAACTGGCAGCAACAGTTGCAAACACATACTGGACACCATCCATCCAGGGCAGCCAGTGAGCCACTCTGCCACCTGGCCCTGGCCATGGCATGGCGGGTTATTAGTCTGGTACAATGAGTAAGGCAGTCATTCCCAAAGCCTTTTATCTCAAGGACCCCCAAAATGACACTCATTAGGCTGCACACACACCAAGGACCCCATAAGACACTATTTTTATGGCTCTAGGGTTTAAAGTTTAATTTAACCTGAATTACAGCCCCCCATTTAATGGCATTTCTATCTCTGGGACCCGTCCCCAATACATAACATCAAACCTAATTTACATCCAAGTGTACAAATGGAACCAAATGCACCAATTTGTACATTCTCTGGATTACAGACTATGAGGGTCCATTTGGTTCCTAAATATCACTTGGCTGCGGAGTCTGGGGACCCCCTGGCTGGAACTCTGTCAAGGTTCCCTGGAGGTCCCCGGGTTTGGATATGGGAGCCACTGGAGTAAAAAGCCCCAAAGACTAACCCTGGCTCTTGGCTAACTACACAGTTACCAATGTTGTATTGAGTGCACATACGCATATCTTTATTTGTCACAGTCCCGACAACGTAAAGAAGTATAACCTAAATAAACCCATTTTGGTTACATATACAGCTTTTGCAGTCTCAGAGACTGGAGGCAATTCATTTGCAACTTCAGGAAATCAAGTCTGTCTACTTATTTCTAAACAAAGTTGTCGGCGTGTAGATATCACAATCCAGGGAGCATCAATCAATGAGCCCCAGCATGTGGCTCTTATTAGACACCGTTTAGCTGACAAACAAGAATTAAGCAGCATGACAACAACTATTTAACGAAACAAACCACGATGGAACTTGGGGAAGGGAGGGATGCATTAGTAAGCACCACCACAGTGTCCCAGTAAATAGACACATCCAGCCAGAGCCATACACTACAGACAGGGTTGCGCAAACTCCCTTCACTTCATGGGGCCAGTCCAATGGCGGCTCTTCTACATAGACTTCTATTGAGAATGGAGGCAACAAATAGGGAGGGACAAGTGCTAGACCGGGAAGTAGGCGCCAGAAATGCATTATTAGACCCAGGCAACAGGCCAGCTTTAATGACCTCAAATCCCTTTATTTTAGATTGTAGTAATAGCACAACATAAATACGCCAAGAGTGTAAGAGACTTCAGCTGTTACTGTACAAAGGGGTTAACAACCCAACATTGGCATTTCAGGGGCTAATCACTGGCACAAGTGGGAGAGGTGATTTTTCTTCTAAATTTAAAAACTGTGTGCAGTTAAATTAAGTCCACAAACATCTATATGTAAATGACATCCTGCACATTCATAAAAAAACTCACACCCATTGAACTCTGACAGTGGAAATAATAATAAGTGGGTCTAATAATCTAACATCCCGAAAGACAATATGTATGTACACTGTACAGACAATCAAAACTGCGTTATCCAGTATAACATTTTGATATGCTGTCATAGCCTGATTAAACGCAATGTGTCAGGCCGACCTTCAAGAAAATAAAGACACGGCACTTAATCTCAAAAAGGTTGCCTACTCCTGCTAATACAATAGTCTTTTAAAATATTGGACATCTCACACCAACACCAGTGTGTCCCTTTCCAGGCTGCATGAAACAGCAGCGCCTCGAGTTGGGCTGCTTAGTTTCTGGCCCCTTCAATGTCGCAACTCTGACACTACGGCTCTACCTCATCCAATGAGGTGGTGCAGCGCTGTCTCTCTGCAGCACGAACCACACACAAAACAACGTCATGTTGTTAGTTAGCATGAGCATCAATCTAACAGGTTGCTTCCTTCCAACGTTACCTTGCTTGTTCTCCGACAGCTGCCTCTCAAACTCGTCGAAGTCCGACATCTCTGTTGTTTAGCGTCGTTTAGGTCGATCAGATCTCACAGTGGCTCGCTGCTCTCTGTGTGTGTGTGTGTGTGTGTGTGTGTGTACGGCTAGCGGTTGCTAGGCTAGCTCGCGCGAGTTGTATGTATCCCTCCCCCAAACAACACAACAACTGATGCTAAACAACCGTCTAGCTTTAACTTCTTCTTCTTGGTTGTTTTGGGCAACAAAACCGCTTTAAAACACGGATGGAGGGGGGCTTTTTAACGTGGCGGACACAAACACGCAACAACACAACATTGTGGGGATGTTACAAAACAACGTGTTAGCCTGTTAGCAGCCAGCAGCACGTCGGGGCCTCCTGCCTCCTACTACTCCCCTGTTAGCTTAGCTTAGCCTTTTAGCGACAACACAAAGCTCAAATTGAGGGTTCCTTTCCTTCCTTCCTTCCCCAGACCCCGGGCGTCCACCGTCCACTCCTTGGCCCCTTTCTGAGGTCGCTCTGCTCGCTTTCCCAACGGGTTTGCGGCAGGAACAGTAACTGCGGTTGGTTCAGTAATGCCCGCTCTCTCTCTCTCTCTGCTCCTCCTCCGCTCTGCTCTCCGCTGCACGGACAACCCCTGACACCGGAAGGGGATCGCCTGTGACTTCCGGCGAGTGCAAAATCTGCAAATTAAAAGCTCTGACTTGTGTTTTTACATATTAGGCCAGGGGTTTTCAACCTTTTTGACACCAGGGACCACCATTTATTCAGGATTTGAGCCACGGACCACCATTTGAGGACATTTTAGCCCCACAGACCCCAAATCTAAAGATTTATTTTGCTTTTGTCCACAATTCCAGGCTGGATTTGAGAAACAAAGCAAGCAAAGCATACATTCCAAAATGGCTAATTCAGGAT
Source organism: Benthosema pterotum (assembly GCA_039105355.1). Taxonomy (NCBI): domain Eukaryota; kingdom Metazoa; phylum Chordata; class Actinopteri; order Myctophiformes; family Myctophidae; genus Benthosema; species Benthosema pterotum. The sequence goes on from CM076967.1 coordinate 8,308,668, forward strand.
GATGATCATTTTAACTCTTGAGAGTGTAAAAATGAAACCAAATGGACCCGCAAGGGTCCATTTGGTTTCATTTTTACGTTCTCAAGAGTTACATCTTGTAAACCAACTTAGCTGGGGACCACCTGGAACCCTCTCAGGGACCACTGGTGGTCCCCGGACCACCTGTTGAAAACCCCTGTATTAGGCTAAATATTTTATTTTGTCTGGACTATATACTGTATATCAGGGGTGCTCACACTTTTTGACGGGGGGGCTACTTTTAAAATGACCAACTCAGCAAGATCTACACATAAAAAATGTTCCATTACCAGTCGCGGTTCCATTACTGAAAATTCATTTCAAGGTCCCCTAGAAAGTTTGAGCTTTGAAATAGTGGTGATGGTGTTGCTTACTGTTATAGTGTTTAAGAATAATGCACTTTTAATGAAAAATTGGCAAGAGTTCACATACAACGTATAAAGTTTTTTTTTTTTCCATATGGGTTGATGACTGGTAATGCCAGACTGAGCATGGTAGTAGAGTAGGGCCCGCACACCAGTCTTATGGTAAAGGATTTACTTTATTGAAAAATGGACAACGTTTCGATCTCAGTAGATCTTCATCAGGTCCGTACATCCAACGGACCTGATGAAGATCTACTGAGATCGAAACGTTGTCCATTTTTCAATAAAGTAAATCCTTTACCATAAGACTGGTGTGCGGGCCCTACTCTACTACCATGATTGCCACATTGGCCCTGCACCCACTGTCGATGTGCGTGTAAAGTTTTTTTTTTAGCATAGGGTTGATGACTGGTAATGCCAGACTGAGCATGAAACAAGAAATGCATATATGTGTCATAGCAAATCAAACGCTTTTAATGACATTTCTGTCTTAACAGTGAAGCTGAGGCATAATCAGCAATACATGGTTATTTTTGTTTTTTTAGTGAGACACACAGTCTTTCACTATAACAGTATACAGTATGTTAGCTATGTCATTCATAATAAAAAAAAAATACATAAGGTAGATACAACAGGAAACAGATACTTTTAAAAACAACATACAATAATGTGATTCGACACATTCTGGTGTATCACATGTACAAAAGTCCTAACATTACATTGATTGGTTCCTTTTTAAGTCCAACTAAAGTGACCCGTATTGAACATAATGGAAAAGACGTGAGTTCCACAGATAGGTGTATGGAGCCCTGCTGAAATGTTCTGAAGAGAGTGTGGACATTTCACAGGACAATCTTAACCACGTGAACCGTAAGTGTCCCAATTCTAGGAGCACATTCAGTGAAAACATTTTGGTAGAGAGATCTAGTGCAGAGAGAGACAAAGAGGGCCCCTAGTCTACTAGAGACCCTTGGGCAGGGGTCGGCAACCCAAGATGTTGAACTTGAAAGAGCCATTTTCGACCCCAAATTAATTCCAAAATCTGTATGGAGCCGCATTTTATTATTATTTTTTTCCTGAGAGTGTGCAAATGTGAACCAAATGGACCCTGACGGGTCCATTTGGTTCCATTTGCACACTCTCAGAAAAAAGGTCCTCAAAGAAAAATCATTAACATGGTGAAACACAACCTTTCTTCAGAAATGGAGTTTCTAGTCCACACAACATCTCTAAGGTATATTAATGACATAGTAAACTGAGTAAACCTTTGAAAATGGGTGGTTCAGATTGAAAGCTCCACCTCTGATAACTGCTGGGCTTTTTTGACATGGCCAAGTGCTACTTTAACTGGCAACTGTCAGACAGCGCAACGCGTCTTGGGTGACTGAAATGTTTATATTATTTTGTGTGTGTATGTAATAATGCTACAGCCACTGAGCCACTAGGGCTGTGTTCTGGAGCCGCATGCGGCTCCTGAGCCGCAGGTTGCTGACCCCTGCCCTTGGGGGACTCTGCGGCCAATAAAGTACATAGGGTTTAAGATAAGGGTCCTCAACGTTTATCCCTTAACTGAGAGAGAGAGAGAGGTGTACAGTAGCAGGGATCCAGCACTATGTCAAATTTTGTTGTGTTTGCACTTCCCTTGGTTTCCCTTGGTTTTATAGATGACATAGACCAGTTTAGTCAACTTGGTCTATGAACTACACCACTTTTGTTTTTTTGTGTAGTTACCTTGCCATGATGTAATTCCAACCAAAAAAATAAATAAAAATAATAATAATAAAATGTTCTGGTGATTTCTCCAATGATAATTAAAAATATGCTCCTCATTCACTTAGGGCTCCATTAACTACATTTCATGTAGTTATATATATTTTTCCATACAATGTTAACTTGAATTTTACTTTTTTATTAAAAAGAAAACCCAGACTGGAACTGTGGAAGTTAACATTTTCATGAAAAAAAAAAAAAAAAAAAAAAAACTACATCATGAGCTATGATGATGCTCTATATTGTCTGAATGAACTTTGTTTGTGTTTGTTTACTTACATACTAAAAGAGTGAATTTGAGAGCTGTTTTAGTTAGTGTACAATGTAAGTCAATGAGGAGCATATTCTGAATTATCTAATCACTGCCATTCACTGGAACAACTTTTTTTTGTCCTCATTTGGAAATACATCATGGCAAAGTAACTACACACAAAAAACTTTGAAACTGGACCTTTCACTGCACTGTTTTTCATTTCTTCTACTGAGACTACTCCATACCTCTTGCCAAAGTTAGCCGTTCTACAATCTCATAATGCCTTTGGCTAAAGTTCTCCACAGAATAGGGATGCTATACCGTTCCAGTGGATAATGAAAAAAAAAAGAAAAGAAAAAGAAGAAGAGATCCTATCATGCAAAGATTTGGTGGTCTCAGCAGTAGTAACTCTGAAGACCGCCCAGGGGCCCTGGACCCTTTGTTGAAGATTCTTGATTTAAATTTTAAGTGCTTAAAGGGGAGCCATTTAATATTAATTTTCCAACTTCACCATATCATCTCATCATAAAAAAAAGATTGCTGTACAGTTATACAGAAAACACTTTACATTACGGCTGCACTGAAAATAACTATGAATTTTCAGTGAGACCTCTATGAACTACATACTATCGAAATGGTTCATTTCACATGCGCTTGTAGTAAGGTGTCGTGGAGCACAAAAAATACCATTCCATGTGCACAGAGTAGGGCTGCAACAGGTCATCGCAATCACCCTCAGTCTCACTGGAACGTTATAAGTGTTGTGGGATTAAATTCCATATTTCTTCACGCAAAAGTGAATATAAGAAGAATGTGGTACAAAACAGCATAGTAAACAGTAGCAGACCATTGTAAAGGCTCTGTGCACCGTGTTATACAACAGGTATCACATTGCGTCACACAGATTTTTTTTCTTTACAGTTGTCTCCACATTACCAGATGCTACACGCGTATGAGCAGCACGTGTTACCAAGTGACCAAACACAAACAAACAAATAAATAAACAGACAATCCAAAAAGTAAAACGGCAACAGGGTAGGTGCATGGACACCAAGGAAGATCAGTGTTAAATTGGCAATTTTCCTCCAATCCACAGTATATTTTGGTAAATGTTTTTTAAAGGTATAGTAAGCGATTTCACTTAATCCAAATATTGTTATCATTCCTTCTTTTTTGGCTAATCCTCCCTACTATAGAGTGTGGTGACCATATAAGGTCACACACTCTATAGTAGGGAGTTCCTCCCTGTGAGCCCCTGGGATAAAAAAAAAAAAACTAATTTCAGTTTGGACTTTGGGAGAAAAGCTCTTCATCCAATCAGGATGAGAGGAGGCCTTTCTCGTGTGTGTGAAGGAAGGTGCACATCTTGCCACCAGGGGGGAGCAGAGGGTTTTCCAAATCACCCAAATCACTTACTAACTATACCTTTAAGTAGAATACAGCCCACATCCCGCCTGATAATGATGCACCTTGGCTTGCATGTTCACATCATGGTATTTATACCAATACTTTAGGTGACTTAAGCCCATTATATAACATTTTCAACATTTTGGACAAAACAGCCAAATTTTACACTGAGGTGCCCAGATGGCCCATTGACACTGTTCCTGTATCCTGTAAAAACACTTTGGTGGTATAACTAATTAGTAAGATAGGGACTTGTACTGTAAGGGACTTTTTTGTACTCCCTATTGATGAAGCTACTAGAGTACGAACTGCTTATTTCAGTTTGAAATGCTGTTGGTTTAGTGATGCCACAACTGTAGTTAGTTAGTAGCAGTAGTAGTGTTTCAAATCATTTTAAATATAAACACTTTAATTTGAAATATCTTGGGTTGTTTTGCATGCCATCATGTTTGGTGGGGCAGACTGGGCATTTAGGGGGGCACCCCCCCTCTCCCATGCCCATGCCTAGATCCGCCCCTGGTTTGTTATGAGACACATTTCCTTCTCTTTATGTCTTCTGCTTATCAAAACCAGGATAAAGAGGAGGTCAGCGAGATCGTAATGAATTACTAGTGGGTGGTTAGTGTTAAAGTGAGCCCTTGGCTGACTTTAGCTCACACGAGGCAAATGACAAAATTACATTATTAAGGCATTGTTGAAATATAGCCACACAGACACTGTGTATAGAGTACACTGTTCTATAGTGGAAGGTAAACACTTGATTTTCAACATTTTGAAATGTTTTTCAAACATGATTGTAACGCGAGCAAAGCACAAAGAAAAACAAAAAAAAAATACTTTTTTGTGTGTGTCAGAATCCATTATTAGATTTTCAGGGTATTGAACCAAATCCATTCATATACCCAGGATCAGTCTGTCTATTATTATTTTTCTGCATCAGTAACAAAGAAAAGACAGGTAGAAGAGATACCACCTGCGGCCGGACTTTGTCTTTTTCTTCATTTGATCATTTTGAAAAAAATAAAAATGTGGGGATGTGCCTAATGTATGTTATTCATCTTTCCTTTACCAGTAATAATAATAACCATCAACCACTCTTGCCATTGAATCGGCTTGGGTAACTTTGGTTTAAATGGTCTCATGACTCATTTAAACAAATCAGATTCCAATACTGAAGTGGCTCAGATCTGATTCAGGCTAGATTTGGCTGTCAGTGTAAAAAACTGGCCTAAAATGCAAAGTGTCTTCTCCTCCCAGTACTTTCACCAGTGGGTGAATGTGATCCGAGAGACGTCTATTGTGAATCATAAGGACCTATAAGTATTTTTAGGTGAAAACAGAACAGATCTTCTCATCCCTTCCTTTTCTGGCTGCAGCAGCCCCATCTCTCATATCTTGGACTTTGACCACTTTTATAAATGGCTATAGGTGAGTCGAGAGGGTGAGGAATTCAAACGGACCCGTTCAGCATGTTGACACTAAGAGAGGTAACAGAACAAATAGAAAGTAAAACTCTTTATCACAGTAACAGTGCTGAGTCCAGGAGGGACAGTGTGACGGCAAAAAGTGTCCCATGAATGACCCCCTGTGATGCCACCAGCATCCTTCAGCGGTCAGTCGGGCTTGGCACACCGCAGACGAATCAACCGGACACTTACTGCCCACTTACCCACCGCCCGGTCCTTCCTATACTATATTGTCTTCCGAGAACACTGTTCAGGGTGCATGCATATCTTTGGTCCGACACGCAACAGTCCAACACCATATCACAGATGTCTGAGATGTGTCTCATACCGGTCACATACCGGTATGTCAGAGCCACAGGGGAGTCCACGTACGTCAGATTATTGTTACGTGTAGGCCTACCAGGTAAGCCTCACCTGCCGAACACGACAATTAATTGATTCCTTTCTTGAATCCATCTTTTTATCCGGGCATATCATCTGACAGTCGTTGTGTTGCTGACTTCCATTACTTCCACAGAATGGGCGCGGCCATTTTGAAAAAAAAAAACTGCTGCACACGCACATGTTCTATCAAATGGCACTATCTCAGTTTTGACCCCTGAATGTTGCTTTACATGGATAGAAGGAACTGGGACTGAACGCCACTTCCCGGGACTTGTGACCCGGATGTTATTGCACAGAGGTTTAGAGGACAGAATGGTCAAGACACCAGAAACACCATGACGTCAGCAGACAGACATTCGGTTTTCGGAGATCTGGCGCTTCAAATTAAGGGTTCTTCTTCTTCAGAACGATGACACCGTTGTCGTGAATGGCGCGGGGGTGGGTTAGTGTTTGCATCCCTTCGCACCCGTCCAGCCCTCTCTCTCCCCCCTTTAGCGCCCCTCAGTGTCTGAACCTGTAGGAGATGGGCAGCAGCAGGTTGTTCTTCTTCAGGGCCTGCACCCTGCTGAGCGTCTCCTCGTCCAGAGCCATGTAGCAGCGCCGCGCGTAGTCCAGCAGCTTCTCCTTGGACGGGTCGAACTCGCCCACCTCCGCCACCTTCTCCGGCGCCACCAGCAGCAGCTCGGCGATGGGCGTGGTGGAGGCCACCGTGTTGCGGTCCACGCCGTGGATCTGGAAGGCCTTGGACATGTTCTTCAGCCGCTGGTAGGTCAGCAGGATCTTCTTGTAGCGGAACAGCACCCCCGCCGCGTCTTTCACTGCCAGGGAGGAGGGGGAGAGAAGCGAGCGAGGATTGTTAACGGACGATAGCATATAATATACCACTGTATTGTCCCGAATATAAGGCGGCTCTGATTATAAGAAATGAGTCTTTCCCAAGACTAATCTCTGGGAAAAAAACATTTAAGACAAAAGCTGGCTATTATTAAAGAATATGGCTCATTTTTATATTATTTTCATGTGACTTCGTATCATAATACAGTGTAAATATGGAGGCTCTTGGTATTTGTTATTCCAGTAACAATTAGTTTCATACATAGAACCAATCTATGTATAGTTCCTAGGAACTAATGTTACGCGGCAGTGTTGTTCGTGGGACAATAAAAGCGTTTACACTAGTGCTTTGCAGTGTTTTGTAGTAGAAGCTGCGCTGCCGTGTTAGTTGGAGTTGAAGAAAACAGTCATCCTCTGTTGTTTGGTTAACTTGTCCAGCTTTAATTAAACTCTGTTAGTCTGGGATGGTCGCGCTGTTCTCCATCTTTGTGTCTGTTACTGCAGACGTGAGATGCATGGAGATGCTCAATTCATAATAATGGTATTGGGGGAATGGTGTCATCTAATGGGTTAAAGTTGCGATTGTAGGGTGAGGGGCATTTCTGAGACTGAGAATTTCATTTGAAATGCAGTCTTATATTCGAGACAATACGGTAGTTGCCTTGATTGGTGGCTACTGTCGCACGCACACACACACCCACACACACACCTCTTTGTCGCTCCCTTCGGACTTGGAAGAGCCGCCTCCTCTTCAGCGGGTGCTGGTTGTTGTTGATGGTGTCTGACATCACCTCCTCCCCTGAAACGATCCCCTCCTCGTCCAGATAGTTGTCCTGATCCAGATAGTCGTCAGATTCTCCCAGCAGGGACAGAGAATCTACAGAGATTTGGGAGGGACAGAGTATGTAGTGAGATGAGAGTAGGTTTTATCATGCACTTTAGTGACTTAATCTGTTGCACTACAGTTACTTGTTGTTTTATTTGTTTGTTTTACTGCACTGTGGATGAGAGGGAAACGATATTCCATTCCTCTATACAGTATATGTTGACATATATTGCTCTGACAAATAAGAACCTTGAGCCTTGATAAGTCAGGCGTTATGCTGGACTAGTGTGTCTACTGACTTCAGTTGTAATTGAAAGTCAGGAAATAAAAATGTACTTGGTTAAAAACGTAAAAACATGTCATCATAATAAGGGTATTTTGACAACTTTGGCAGCAACAATGCAACCGAAGTAAAAGTACTCATTTTGCAGAATCTGCAGAATCTATATTTCATCATTCAAGTATGACTCTAAATTTGAGTCCTTTTTCAATCTGATATGAAATGCGTTGGCTTCCATTAAACATAGGACTCTTCTACTGCCAGGGGTCATGCAGTAAAATATATGAAAGGTGTTATTGGTAAAACCTTTGAAATGTCAACTTAAAATGCTATGAGGTGTTTTGTGTAATAAAAAGTGGATTGCTTTGAAAAGAGGTAGCCGTACAAGCGCCCCAGAACCAAGGAAAGCAATTAAAACCAAGGGTGAAATTGCTTTGCTTTGTTTTGTTTTCAGTATCAAGGTTAAAGGGGGTTCACAGCCAGAGTGGCAGATTTTAGAGCCAGTCCACACGCTCCATCCTGCGCACAGTTATGTACACTAGAAATTGCTTGTTGCTTTTGTATTGGATTTTTAAATACAAGATGTTAACTGTGAAACAATTGTGAAAAAGTTTGAAAAGTCAAAGAGAAAAATTTCGAAATCTGGTTTTGTTACTGTAGTTGCAGATCCGTTTTGTGATTCAAGGTTAAAATGTTCCCATTGGTTCTCTCTGCTCCTTTTATTTATTTATTTTTTTTTTTAAATCTAAGAAAGACATTTACAATGTCGGATTTTGTTGGCTTTGTTTCCAGGTGCAGTTTGTGGGATTGGGGACTAGAGCTTAGAGACGATGGAGAAAGAGCTCGCTAAACAGATTATGTTGTACATCTCTATTTTTTCAAAGGTGGGAGTTGAGAACTTGGGAAAGTAATAACGTAATATGTAATATATTACTCTTCGATTCCAGTAATAAAGGGGTAACTAGTAAAGTAAAGAAGTTACTTCCCTAAGTATTATTGACCAACACTGCTCACAGCACAGCAGCAATAATGCAACATAATACAACCTTGTTGTCGTTTTCAGTGGTCCTACCTGTGTGGCCTGTGTTGTTGTGTCTGCTCATGTCATTCATGGTAGGTCTGCTGCTGCTGCTGCTGTTGTTGTTGTTACTGCTGCCTCCTCCGGCTGTGCTGCTGGTACCGCTGTGACCTGCCAGCAGGCCCTGGGACGGCGCAGAGCCAAACAACGCGTTCATAGAGGCAATCTGATTGGCTATGGGGCTGGAGACGTGAGGTTTGGGAGGTGCCATGGCGGGTGGAGCGGGTCTTCGCTGGACGAACTGACGCGAGGGGAAATGCTGCTGCATGTCAGACTTTGGCGGCTCTGTAAGGCAGGCAAAGTTACAGTTGAAGAACTTTGGTTTATATACACACATCACAGTGTAGGAGGTGAAGATATCCTAGAAGCAACGATGTATAATCAAGAAGACCTAAACATGATCTAAGAAATAGAAATCTGAGTTCAGATGGATGCAGTGCACACAAATCCCTCACCAGCTGGCCGATCGTCCACTCTTCTTGCCCTCCAGTTGAATCTCCTTGACTCGTAGCCTGCAGAAAGATCCAACACATATTCAAGGTTTATTTCCAAGGTTTATTTATCGAGTCTGAGATGTTTTGCAAAATGGCTGATCTTAAACAAAAATAATCATGGCAAATTGCGTTGAAAAAAAGGAAAGAAAAGGAAAAAAACATAGACTTAGACAACAAAAATACATAGCCATAAAATCAGATGACAATATAAGCTAGAGGAAAGGGAGGAAAGGGGGATTAGGGACTTAAAAAAATCGAACAGCTCTAATGTTGAGGGAGAACATTGTTCCATAGCTCTGGGGTCACGGCTGCAAAAGCACAGTCACCTCTTGTTTTACTGTATATCTGACTTGTTGTTCTTTAAAGGAGAGAGTGAATGGGGTCCATTTTCAACACATCTAGGGATAAGAGGTTATCCCTAAACCTCTTCTACTATTTTGAAAAACTTGTATGAGTAGTTAAACTTGCCAGTAAACAATCTCACAATGTACCAATGTAGATTGGTTAGTTGCACTACTCAAAAATGTTTTTCAAAATTGCAATAAGGACAAATAGGCATAAGGGGTTTAGCGTGTGACGAAAATGTACCCCCAAGTCTTTCAGGTCCTTAATTCGTCTGACATCCTTAATGAGGCTTTATCTCTTTGTCTTGTGATAGGACAAAAAAAATAGCGTAAGACTTGTGTCTTGACTTAATATGGCTCAGGAACAACGAGAGTTTCGCCCAATAAAATAGAGGAGAGTGTGTTTTGAAAGCACGCATCTGGGCGACCCCAGACCCAAAACGATGCCGAATCTGTCCCCGGGACTCACCGTTGCTGTATTGGCTCGGGCTCTGTCCTCGGGACTCACCGTTGCTGTATTGGCTCGGGCTCTGTCCCCGGGACTCACCGTTGCTGTATTGGCTCGGGCTCTGTCCCTGGGACTTGGTGGAGAAGATGAAGCGGTCCAGCTGGCAGCGCAGGAAGTCCCTCTCCTCCTCCAGGTCCTCGATGCGCTTCTGGAGCCACGAGTTCTTCTCCAGAGAGATCTGGAGCTGCGTGCGCAGGTTGGTGATCAGGATGTAGGAGCTGCTAGCCTGGGAGTGCCCAGCGGGGGGCGACTCTGGAAAGATTAGAATAGTTGCACTTCAGATAAAAGTGGACATCTAAGCTTCACTTTTTGAATTATTTTTCCTTTTTTTTTATATAAATGAATTGCGGTCATAAGCTAAAGACCCCCACTCCCCTTTATTTTCACAACTTGCACAATTACAGCTCTTTGGCTATGTGCTTACTGTTACACAGAGTAATAATATCGTTGCTGTCTTGTAGAAAGCTCTCATATCCATATTCTAACTTTTTCAGTTGTTTTTGTGAATTAATGTTCATACTAAAGCTGAAATATGTATGCTCTGACTTCTAAAGTAAGTAATAGATTGGGATATTCACCATCAAAACTCTGATCATTTTGGTTGAAAAAACCTTGCTGCTCGAAGCTGCTCTCCTCATAGGGAAGGGATATTTCATAGGCGTCTTCATTCTTTGGGGCTGAAGAAGAGAAATAATATATTACAGGATTATAAAGTCTTCTAAACATGTGAAAATATTACTAGAGATTTATTTATTTATTTATTTATTTATTTATTTATTTATTTATTTATTTATTTATTTATTTATTTATTTATTTATTTATTTATTTTATTATTGGAATTAAGCTATCCAACAAAAAGCTATCCGCCAAATGAGTTAAAGGGGAAATTCCTCCCATTTTCAACATTTTTTCTGAGAGCGTACAAATGGAACCAAATGAACCCTAAGAGGTCCATTTGATTCCATTTGTACACTGTCAGAAAAAAAGGTCCTAAAAGAAAAAATAATTAACATGGTGAAACACAACTTGATGACTTTTCAGACCTCCATTTCTAGCAAACACAGAATGGGGGAACTTTTTTTTATTGTTTACACACAGCATGTCTAATCTTTAAGGTAGATTAATGACAGTAAAATGTTGAAAATGGGTGGAATTCCAGTAGTCGAAGTACAGGCTTGTGTACATTTGCTGCTTTTATTTGTATTTCAGTACGTATCCTGACTCACTCTGCAAATGGAGCGATCCTGGGTGGTTCTTGGAAGTGGAGGCACCAACATCTGTTCTGTTTGAGTCCTCCATCTACACACACACACACACACACACACACACACACACACACACACACACACACACACACACACACACACACACACACACACACACACACACACACACACACACACACACACACACACACACACACACATTCAAAGGGCTTCAGTGGCATCATTGGCATGGCAAAACATTCTTTACAACATTGCCAAAGCAGGACACAAAACCACGCAAACAATGCTTGCTTAGATTTGCAATCAGACCTTGTACTCTTATAATTCTTATAAGTAAAGGTGTATTTTCTACACTGATCTTCAGTGTGGACAGCTTGTCCACCTTGTGACATAACTCAAAGCTGTGCCTTCTGATTTCATAGTTTATCATATACACATGACAGTTGCGTGAAATGTACAAGACATCATCAATTAAGCCTGCATAACAAATGATTGCACGGAGCAGTCTACAATAGACGCATAATGATGATGATGCACAAAACAGTGCAAACCCTGGGTTTACACGTTGATTTTAGCACTGTACTCGTGTGTTGTTCACACGCACTAGCGCACAAGCACATCTCTTATTATTATTATTATTCCGCTGGATGCTGCTGCCATTTAAAATGGACTCGCTAGCAGCACGGCAGTCGGTAGGCAGGGCTGAGCCAGAGCCATACAGTATAGTTGCGCCAACTCCGTTCACTTCATGGGGCCAGTCCAATGGAGGCTCCTCTACATAGACCTCTATGGAGAAAGGGGGCAACAAATAGGGACAAATCCTGGACCTGAAACAAGCAGAAATGCATTGGACTGCAGGCAACAGCCATTTATTTTAGATCGTAGGGCCAACAACATAAACATTACAGAGACTTCAGTTGTTACTGTGCAATACTTTAAAACAGTTGACATGTTGCACACCACATGCCCTAAAGTAGCTCTTATTTGCGTCGCCCTCGTCGAAAACAATGCAATTTCCAACTCCAGATTGTCCCTATTCAGGCTGCACGAACAGCAGCTCGAGCGCTCAGTTCCTGACCCCCCAATGTCGCGACTCCGACACTAGATGGCTCTGCTGGTCTTTAGCTGCCTCCCTGCACGAATAAAACAATTATAACCACAACCTTACTATTTAGAACATGTTTAAAATGTTGGCTTGTGTCGTTGCAGTCACATATATAGGACCGGGTCGATCACACAGTACATTGCATTGCGCGTCGGTAAATATATATAAATACGTACCACTTTACAGTTGTGATAATAATAACTGTGTGTAATAAGACGTTATAACGCTGTCATATCTCCAGCGGACGGGTTGATCCGCTAGCTAACAAGCTAACAATAACAATTATATTGCCTTTTCTCTTTTTTATCCTGTCCCCGCCCTCTTTTTGTGTCACTTCCGGTTGCAATTAACTTGAGGAGCTCAGGGAAGGCAGTGTTATTTCATTGTTGAAATAAAATATTATTCACAACATAGTTTTATAATGAAGACTATTGTTTCATTAGGAGTTTTGTGAATATTACACGTCAATACAGTATAGTAGAGTACTATATTCACAAAACTGATTTCTTGGGTGTTAATAATAGCTGTTTTTTTTTTCAAATCAATGTTCTGTTTTTTATATGGCTTATTTGGTTGCAATACTATTGTAGGCTACTGTCAAAAACAGATAATAATAAATTAAAAACAAGTCTTAGTGCTTTTGAGTAGAAGTGTTTCTTTTAAACTGTACCATTCTACAAACTGTGAAAATGTTCAATCAAGGACCCCAATTATTGCAAACATGCCAGCTATAGCATATACTGTAGGGTCAAAGTGATCACCTGCACATAAAGAGACCAAATTATATTCTGGCAATTACTGCCCTATTTCTATTTATCTCGAAAGCAATTGAAAAATGGTCTATGAATGTTGATTTGCCAACATGCTGGCTTCAGAACATCCCAGTCCACTAACACATGCCTCCTCTCAGTCATCTATATCTGAGTGACCACATCAAACACAAGTTGAATGCTGGCAAATACTGCGGCATGGTCATGCTGGACCTGACCATGGCCTCTGACACCATGAACCACACCCTACTAGTTAACAAGCTACGGCTAACTGGTTTTGATAGCACATCAGGAGCTGGATGCAATCCTATCCAGTGAGCTGTGGCATTCCACAAGGAACCATAGTAGCGTCTTTACTGTTCCTACATCAGCTTGTGACTGCAAAAAAAAAAAAAAAAAAAAAAAAACTAAATTCATTCTCATTGGATCAAATAGTAAGCTTAGCAGGGCAGATGGCCTCATGGTTAAGCGTGGGGGACAATATTAGAGGAGGCAAATTTAAAGAGTGTGTATGTACTGTACTTTTGGCCAGTTAATCCAGGACATTCCCAACAAAAAATCAAATATAAAAACAGCACCATCTGCTGTATGTTTCCATTGCAAGCAGGCGTTAAAGGCATGCCTGTGGAGGATGGGATCCATTCATTCAACCAGCCAGGCAGTGTCCCTGTGGGCTATGGGATGCAGAGTGTGCATTACACTAGACTGACTACAGGACAGGTAAAACAGGTGTTGGGGTGTCAGGTTTCAGTTCAGTGTGACTCATGGTGCTTCTATCTGTTGTGGAGGAACTGCGGCACATTCAACTCACTCTACATTGACAATGATAAGACTATTATCTTTGTAAACAGATACACACCAGCAGCAAGCAGCCTTTATGGTAAGTAGTAGTATATATCTTGAACTATATCTTGAAAAATGTTGACTTTTGAGTGACTGAGAGACTCAAAGATTTGTCTCTGTTTGTCCATGGAGTCTGGACTGACAGTGAGGCGCGCACACACACAGGTGTGGCACATGTTTGGACTGTAAATGAGAATACTACTACAGGGTAAGGGATATGTCATAAGGAGTGCTGATGGATCAGTACACAAGTTTTTAACTGAGGTAGTGTAATAGTATACATATGTCCAATGTTAATGAACAATTATGTATGATTCTGAATTTATACTGGTAATCACCAAGGCTACCTGTATGTGTCTATTGAGTTTACTGTGGATGACTGATAAAGCCCATGTCTTGTGAATTGAAAATGGTAGACCCTAGTGTACACAAGTGAAATTATTTACAGTATGGTGTCATTCACAGTTAACAGTTTTTTTACTATTGTGTACTATAATGTGCTATAATTCTGCAAACTGTTAAATAGAACAACAGTCATCATCAGCTAGTTAGTGGAATCTGGATAATACAATGTACAGTCAAATATCTGAGCACACTATACAGTATACTAATGTTTTTTGAATTAGCCTGGATTTACGCTACAGACAAGAGGTTCGTCTGCATCCTTGTGAGAATAGAAACAGTCCTATGGCTTTAATAAAGGCAGAAGATCTATGGATCAGACGGTTAATCAACAATGAAACTGCCGTGCAATGTGTATGTCCATGATCACAGTATGTACACACCTGTATTTGGTCTGTATAGACAGAGTGTGTGTGTGTTTGTGTGTGTGTGTGTGTGTGTGTGTGTGTGTGTGTGTGTGTGTGTACAGGTGCCAGCTCAGGCTATTGTTAAGGGTCACAAATCCAATAACAGAACTGGGAGTCAGGCCTGATGATGGCTACCTGCACAAAGGACTGTCCAAACCCATTTTTGTGCTGCCTGGGGGTTGTGAGTGCTCTGAATGTGCTCTCCTAGTCCCCACTATCATATTACAGGACTTGGAGGAGTTCATCAGCATAGCGTCTACCCTCATCCTCCTCCTACCCTCTCCAACCACCTCCAGTAACCAACTTTCAAATAGAGCTTGTACAGTTTCTTAGCCTCCTGTGTGTTCAGATTGACACAAACACAGCATTGAGAAGGGAACTGGCTACTCCGGACAGGTAGAACATGCAGCAGCCTGTTAAAACGGAACAGCCTGCTCTGTCCCTTCCTATATAATAGAAGTCCTCAGAGTCGTCAGTCCAGTCAGTCAGTAGTTCCTCTCCCAGGAACTGTCAGAGATCTCTGACTAGTAGTAGTAATGTCTGGGGGCTCTGGGGCAAATGTAGGCTACATTCCAATGTAGGTGAATATGACTCAATGTGAATGGCATTTCTAAACTGTAATGCTATTGGTTATCATCTTTGTTTCATCTTCAAATAATCTCCAAGCTACTACCTACAGTACATTGAATTAAAATGCCACTCAACTATTTACATTTTATTTATTTAATGACCACGGGTAACTGGAGAGGGAGCATGAGAAAGGGCCAACACATCCAAGGAAGACAGCAGGCAGGCAGATGACCCACTCCTGGCACGGTGAGGTAGTGACGAAAAATAGCTATCCACAGCTCTTTGGATGCCCTGTAATTGGAATGAATATCACTCGACTAGAACTCAGGGATCCAACTTCTAACTACAGAAGGTATAGGACATCAGTAAGTGGATGTAATGCAACTAGAAATGTTTCTCCTGAAAAGAAGGAGAAAGATCACTTGACTAGTAGATCTCAGCATCATCTGCCTAGGCTACACAAACAACTCCTCTCTGATGCTGATGGGAGTTTGCAGGCCTCAGTCTTTGTGCTCTCTTCTGTTGTTTGTCCAGACTCTGTATTTGTGGTTCAAATGTTTGTCAACATGTCAGCGGACGAACCTGAGGATTATCCAACAGGGGGCCCCTGATCTAGGGGCCCTTGAGGTTGAGTGTCCGTGTGATCGCTAAGACGCTCAAGCTCAGGCACCCCCAAAAATGGGTAACAATGAATAACAGTGGCACACACGGTCCTTGTCATTGTTATTAACAATGAATGTATTCATTTTGTGTCAAGAGTAACCCCATAACCATGATACGGTACATTACTGCAAGTGTTTAAACATTTCACATTTATTTGGCTTAGTTATTTTTGGTGTTTATTGTTTTTAAGCAATCCCATGCTGTAAATCGTGCTGAAATGCCGGTGTGCCGCGCCGGGAGGAAAAATTCTCCGGTGTAGTGGGGGCCCTTAATTGGCTAGCAGTGGCCCAGGGGCCCATCATTTCTAGATCTGTCTATGCATCTGAAGCCCTAATCTTCATGTCTCCATGTCTCTTTTTGTACGAAGCCATGGCCCCTCCGAAGTACGACGGCCTGTCCCACTGCAAGCTGGCGCTGGCGTTCGCCGTGGTGATGGACCTGCTGGGGGTGACGGCGCTGCTGCTGGGGGTGTTCGCCCCGCTGGAGATGGGCGGCCGGGACTTCGGCGACCTGCTGGTGTACTCCGGGGCCCTGCTGGTGCTCATGTCTCTGGGGGGCTGGGTGCTGTGGTACAGCGGCAACATCGAGGGGCTGACGTCGGCCAGGGAGCTGGGAGGCACGGTGGGCGGAGCCATGGACCGCCTGGCACGCAACCTGAGCCGCAGGATACGCATGCCCAGGACCCACAGCAGCCCGTCCTAAAAGAGATCCATCCAGAGACAGGGCCTACTACAGACTGGCAAAGTGCACAGTCCGTGTTTTTCGGACAGTGTCGGTGTGTGTGAGGTCACACCCTGCATTTTTGAATGGGTGTCAATGAGACTTGTTGTTCCGGCTTGTTCCGGTCTGAATTTCGGCCAACTGTGGGTCTTTTTCCTGCTGCCTGACCACTGTCCGAAATGCAGATAGGAACTAGCTGGAAGTTCCCATTGAAACCCATTCAAAAAAGGAGGATGTGACGTCACACCCCCGGCCGAAACACGGACTGTGCAAACAGCAATGTGGAAAACGCCAGAGACATTTTTTTTTTTTAAAAAGGAGGAGAAGGCGTGCCAGCTCTCTTAACGCATACTGAATGGGAATCCCGGCTTGAGGTGTTTCAGCTATTGAAAAAATATCAGATCTACAAGCTCACAGTGTGCCACTCCGTGGCGCGCTGTGAGCTTGTTCATGAAACGTCGTGAAAACTTTACAGGGACCCCAACATTTTAAGGGACAAGATTTTTAGTTCCAGAGAGAGAAGTGTCCAAAGGACAAAATCTTAATTCCAGAGACTTTTAGAACCAGGGACAATTTTTTTTTAGTTCCAGGGATTCTTTTTCAGTTACAAGAGACAAAATTTAGTTCCAGAGACTAATTTTTACTCCCAGTGACCTCCAAGAAGGAATATTTTCAGATTGGGGTCAAATTCAGATACTTTTGGAGCTATTTGAATGAAATGGTTAAACAGCTGAGCAGTACTGGAAGTTTTTTCTGAATTTAGAAGGTTTTTGTTATCTTATTTTGTTTTTAGGTTTCACTGCAGAGTAGGGGGTTAAATGATGGTGTCAGTAACCCGCTCATCAACGGACCATTCTGCCCCGGGGCAAAGGAGGCTTGTTACTGAACATTCTTGCCTCTTGCCTGAGTCTGACTTTCTGGAGTGAAAAACAAACTTGTCAGGATGATCTACGTCTACGGTGTCACTGGCGCCAGTCAGTGTGACTTCATAACTACTACTATACTGACTTTACCAGTACAGTTCACCTCAGGGAGTTTTCTGCCTTTTCTATGGATGTGACTTGAACTGAAATGTAGAGAATTTTACGTTGTTACACGCATCTTGTTGCATTACTGGTACTACTATGGAATGAACTGAATTATCATTCATGAAGGCAAATTTATTGTAAATGATTCCCCGGAGAACTATTTCATTAATGTTGAGAGGGGACTGTGTGATCACTAGCATCAGCTACCGGGGATGAAATTACAATGAATTAAAAAGAATTGTCGATCATTCATTAGAATTTTAATGAAAATATTTACAAAATGTCATCTTTAGTCATTCATTCAAGAGATTGTCTCTGCATTTAGGGGTGGAGTGTCGTACAGGCATATCTTCCACCAGAGTTCACCAACTATCAATCAGGTCATAAATACTGCATATAGGACTCTTGGAGATGTTCTTTGCTTTCACTCCCTTATTTGACAAATCAAAGGTAACCAAACATAAAACAAAAATAACAACAAAAGAAAGACAAAAAAAGCATTTCACAAGAATGAAGAGAGCCAAAGCGGACAATTCAAGAAAATAAATAATTTCGGAAGGAAAAAGGAAAATCATGACGCAGGAGAGCTACTATTCAACACACACATCAAACTGTTGCATAGAGGAGGCAGTCAACGACAGGACTGGAGTTAATACTCACAAGGTACAGGTGCCACGATCAAATCATCACATCTTTAATTTAAGCTAATGTTCTTATAGAGTGTCGCAGTCCCACCCCCCCAACCAGGGCCCAGGAAATAATCCTCCTTCATTTTTAAAAAAAGTATTTATTTAATGCGGACAAAGCCAATTCTTGTTGTGACAAATCATGACAGTAAACAATGTTTTGGGGCAGGTCAAATAATTATTTAAGGAGAGAAAATGCTGTTCTTCTTACTATTTATTATATCGGCCCAAAACATTGTGTTTATTGTCATGATTTGTTACTAGAAGAGTTGATTTTGTCCGGCATAAACATCTTTAAAGGGATTGTGAAAAATAAAAATATGTCACAGCCTGGATAAATGAAAAAAAGAAAAGAAAATTAATGCCACAAAACCCAATACACTATGGGGAAAAGTGAATTGAGAATCATTTCCTGGCTCCTTGTCATTCCGAAAGGGTGTTGGACTGCGTTGCTCCATTCTGTCTAAGTAACAATACAATACTGCCTTTCAAACCCGAAGTGAACCTGAGAAAAATGGTAGTTACATGTCTTTATCTCCCGTAGCAACCGAAGCAATGTAATGTGATATGGTTGTCTCTGTCGGGGTGAATAAACCACATGTCTAAAACTGCAACTTTTCAAGTCAAAAACAACGAAAATAGCAGATCTACGAGTTCATGATGCTACTTCTGACATTTTTTGTGAAACACTGCCTCTGGCACAGTGGTTTTCAACCAGTGTTATTGGGAGCATCAGTGGTCCTTGAGTTCCAGCCTCGTGGTCCTGGAGTTCCAGGTTCTAGTCGTGGGTTTGAGAGGCTGAATAAAAATGTGCTCCGTGGCTCAAATGCTGAATAAATTAGTGGCCTTGATATGCAGTGTTGCCAACTTGGCGCATTTGCCGCTATATTTCGCTTTTTTTCAGAGCCCCTAGCGCCAAAATGAGTGAAAAACTCCTGGCGGAAAATCTAGTGCTTTTTTGCTGGTGAGTTGGGGCGAAATTGGTTGACAGGCAGCCAGAGATAAAACCCTCGTTTTTCACCACTTTTCCTCCTATGATAGAGTCCTCCTTCCTTCCTAGAAAGGACCATTGGTAACCAAATGGACCCTTATAGATCTGTAACTCTTGAGAGCGTAAAATGAAACCAAACGGACCCTTTTGGGTCCATTTGGTTTCATTTTACGATCTCAAGAGTTAAATCATATTTAACCATCTGAATTACCTAATTTACACGAATCTACACATTTAGAAAATGTAGAAGAATTGCTATTTTGACCAACATTTATTTCTCCTAAATTAGGTTGAGAGACTAATCTCAACATCAAACAGTGGTCCTCCTCCGTGGGGCTAAAATGCAGAATAAACAGTGTGGCCCTTGTATGAAAATGGTTGAAAACCACTGCTCCGTTTACAAATATAAAAGCTTAAAATACGGAGATGAGAGGTTTCTGCCCGACAACAGCGTAATTTGACCACCACCAGTGAGTCAGGGACAGCCACTCTACAGCTGCCACCCGTGGTGTACTGTGACCTTACAGCTAAGCAAATACAGGCTCACTGCTTTGCATATAAGAGCACCAATGTCACCAACTGGAGAAGTCACACATGCAGGAAACCAGAGGAGCTACTGCTGTTTGCCTTTGCAGTAGTAGTAGTAGTACGGTAGGTACATACAGAAAGTGCTGAGAAACAGCCAGGATACTTATTCCAGTTCACAGTTAAAGGGGAACTCCACCCATTTTCAACATTTTAATATGTCATTAGAGATGTTGGGCTCCATTTTCGTCACCACTAAACCCCTTATCCCTTAACTTCTTTGTCCTGTTAAACTATTAAAAAAAGAACATTTTTCGATAGTTTAAATGCCCAGTCTACAAGCTCACAATGTGTCAATAGATTGGCACGTTGAACTATTCCAAAAAGTTTTTTTTCTAAATAGTTTAGGTTTAGATGGTGACGAAAATGGAGCCCGTTGTGTGGTGATGATAAAAAAAAGTTCCCTCAATTCTGTATTTCCTAAAAAATGGAGGTTTGAAAAAATCATTAACATGGTGAAATACATCTTGATGACATCAAGATGTATTTCACCATGTTAATGATTTTTCTTTTCTGACCCCTTGGGTCAGAAAATGGGTGGAATTCCCCTTTAATGACCGTTTCAATGGCAAGATATAGCATCTAAAGGGAACCATGCACACCTAATAAAAAAAAGAAAAGAAAAAAATGTGCTGAACAAAAGAACAATAATACAAGTACTTCAAAAAAATGCCTACACTGTGCATTCGCCATAATTCACTGGTGTCAACTTTATGGTATATCGTTGCTGTCAGGGCTCTTATATCCATATTTTACATAGATCTGTGTGGCGGAAAATGTCTTCAATTCGTAGTCTGTGGCTAAAATTGACTAAATAGTGGGGCCCTGGTATAAAAATGGTTGAAAACCACTTGCCCTACATCGTCATCGCTAGAGCACACATCACACGGAAGCATCAAAGGTAGCAGATCCGCAAGCGATGTGCTACAATGCGGCGTGTTTTGAACTTGTTGATCTGCCACGTTCCCCATTTTGGAAAATACAGTATCATCAGTTCCATCTGACAGAAACAATACTAACTAGATGCAGGACAAATTGCGAGAATAGCTGATATATAAGCTCACAGCATCATGACACACGCAAGCTTGTAGATGTGCCATTATAGAAAGTTAAAAAACAACAACCTTAACAGGTACCGTATAACAAACCATTGTCAGGCGGTGTCTCAGTGTCTTGCCCCCTAAAGCACCCTGGGGATAGTGCACTGTGAGGCCTTTAGGCCAACACACTAGGGTTTAGGTTTTCAGTTAGTCATGAATAAACCATTTATGGTTTATTCATTAGATTAGAGATGGCCAAGTTGGGTGTGATCATGGTGGGGATGTGGGAAGAAAGGTTGCTGTTTCGGCTGCGTGTGACCTAAAAAAAAATCCAAAGGTTTGGAGTAATTTGAAGTAGCAGTTCTGGAGCCACAACCTACAATTTACACATACTGGACAAGGCATGCAGAACATGGTGTGGATACAGTATGTGAGTTTTTTACGATAAGGCCAGTTCTAACTCGCAGCAGCAAAACACCTTAAAGGCACACAGGGCTATTGACCGTGCTCTGTGATGTTTTACACAGATAACGCACTGAGAATGCGTCTAAATAGTTCATAAAATACAACTATTCACTCTCATGTTGAACACTGCACAGGGGAACTCCTTTTCTTGCTACACGCTTGGCTCAGAGTGTGTGGAAGGAAGGCGGTGCTTTTTCAGAGGTCATATTCGACCGAGAGACTTATTATTTTGTTATTATTACATACTTGCTTCAGGATTAATGTTCAAGAATCGTCAAAAATATAAATACAGGACAGACACAATCAATTCATGATGTATATAAGTTATACTGTATAATGTGCAGTATCCTTTTTTGTTAAAATTAACCATCGCTCTCCTGTGTGTAATGCCGTTTTGTTCCGTTACTGCTTTAGTGTAGTCTAGAATAGAATGCCTGCTCTGTTGTCAGAGGGAGGGGCTGGGCACAGAGGGGGAGGGGCTCTGTTGTCAGAGGGAGGGGCTGGGCACAGAGGGGGAGGGGCTCTGTTGTCAGAGGGAGGGGCTGGGCACAGAGGGGGAGGGGCACTGCCAGATGATCATGTGACTGCGGTCGGAGCGCTGAGGGGTGGACTGGGAGGAGGACTCCGTCGACGGGTCGTCTGATGACGCGTCGTCTCCTGGAAGAGAGAGAGTGAGTACAAAATCAACTTTAGTGTCTACAAAATCCTGACAAATGTTTTGACAACATGATTTGTTGACAAAAATAAAGTTGTGCTGTTGCTAGACCCAGTCAACAATTTGTTAGGCCACGGACCCCTAGCCTGGTCAGCAATAAGCCAGACCAAATCAGCTGTTGGCAACAAAACAAAAAAGCCTGTCACAGTGGGAAATAAAGTGTACACCCACTACCTACTCCAGATAACTTCTATTGCCAATCAGGAATGCAAAAATGGCCATCAGATTGTGTCTATATTTTCATTACAATAAGTGACAGTGGTCACCCCATCTCTCCAGCTCTTAAAGATGGAGTGCCGTGATTTTTTTCTACCCTAAAACATGATCATCAGGTATTAATGTTATATGAAAAGTAAGATTTTTTCCCAAAAAGTGTACAGTGTTTGTTAAACTGTCATTTTTATGATTCCACCCTACCAGTTCATTAAGTATGCCTGGTTTGCCTGGTGGGTGGTGATGGGTGGAGATCCACCTGAACTGAAGCCACGCCCACAGCTTTAGTTGCATGATAAAGGGGGAGGAGTTAGGGGAGGGGCTGAGCACATGATATCACTATATTGAAGTTTTTTTCATTGGCACATTTGACTGGAAAGGTTCAGCCCCCAGGAAGAAACCCGAAATACAAAGGGAAGACATCATTGCACATAAAAAACACACCAAGGGGTCTATTTACATACTGTCACCTCTTAAACATGTACAAAATTGGAAAAAATACAAAAATCACGGCACCCCCACTTTAAGTAAATAGAAAATCAGGGACTAAAGTAAAAAAAATCTTGAGACTGAAAATGATCTTTTGCAAATAAGCACTGAGCTAATTAAATGACCCCGGTGAAATCCTCAGGACTGAAATCAGTACCCAGTACTGGGAACTTTAATCCCTGGAAAATGCATGTTCAGGTTGAGATACAAATTTCCTCCAATCAAGAGAAAAAACGTGCATGCAATGTCACTTATGTCAGCAACTAAGTGTGCTGCAGGAAAGCTGGGAGGCTAGGATTGATGACACTGATCTAAAACATCAGACAGGCATTTTATCAAACTATCAATTTAGGAACACATCAAACAATACTAAATTCTTTCTTTCTCTACTGAGCTGAGGAAAGCAATCCCAGACCACAGAGACTACCAGGGGTGGATTTAGGCATGGGCATGGGGGGGGGGCATGCAAAGCAACCCAAGATATTTCAAATTAAAGTGCCTATATTTAAAATCATTTGAAACACTACTACTGCTACTACTAACTAACTACAGCTGTGTCACCACTAAACCAACAGCATTTCATCATTGAAAACAGAAAACTCTCTGAGTCAGACCTTTAGCTTCATGCATGCTGCGTGTCTGTTGCAACTTCAACAACAACTGATGTTACATCCCTCGTGACTACGGTGTAATTCCATTCTCACTGTACACTCCAGAGAGAAGGTGCCCTGAACTCACCGATGCGGAAGTTGATGTATCCTTCTCCTCCACTGAGGATGAGCTGAGAGGTAGTGACAGGACCTCCACCAGAGGTCAGTAGACAGTCTGAGGAGTAGAGACATTACACAGGGGTGTTTAAAACAAGCTACTGTACAGTCTACCTATGTCAGAATGAGGCTGTTTATAAGGCATTATGAAAGTGTGCACAACAGGAATTCAGTTGTTGTGTCTTAAGGCTCACTCATGCTTCACGGTGAAGTTTCACCCTGGAGTACTGAAGCCTTAAAAAAAAAAAAAAAAAAAAACGACACTGCGGTGAAAAACCTTAACTTAAACTCACTTCACCCTGCCTGGAGTATGTTTGAGCCTTTACTGTACAGCATAGGCTGTTAAAGCATGTTGGATCTGAGTGTGGTGATTCACAGTAGAATTACACCCATTTTCAACATTTTACTACGTTAGAGATAATGTGTGGACGTGATAAAAGGTTCCCGCCATCCTGTGTTTCCTAGAAATGGAGGTCTGAAAAAAAAATCATTAACATGGTGAAACACAACTTGATAACATCATAAAGTTGTGTTTTACCATGTTAATGATTTTTTTAGGACATTTTCCTGAGAGGGTACAAATGTGAACCAAATGGACCCGCTGTCCATTTGGTTCCATTTGTGCCCTCTCATGAAAATGTTGAAAATGGGTGGAATTCCACTTTGACAGGTCTATTTAAAAAAAAAACTCCACTTGAAAATACCAGAGCCCTGTTCGCGCACGTTTTTTTAAAAAAAATATTTGTGGGTCTGAGTTAACCCTAATTTATGCTCCGTTGCACAACAGTGTGCCATGCACTGAAATGAACAGTCATACAAGCTCACAACCTTCCTGCAATTTGCAGCGCATGACACCACTGTGTGACAAAGTACCGGTATAACTGTCTTGGACTTGGTGGTAGGAGGTGTGTTCCTTCATTGTGTGATTACTAGGCTGACCTAGGATCAGATTACTACGGTGCAAAGTAATAAGTAGAGCTGAGCTGCACACACGCGTGCCAGGCTGCCAGCTGAGTTCAATGACTGATACTTTAGCTGGATAAAAAGGTGCGATTATGGATGAAACCTGTCTTAATTAAAGTGTAATTTTGATTTCATTGATTCTAGACTGAAACAGCATCTTTGTAGTTGCTAGACTGGCATGTTTATAATAACGTAATACCCAACAACAAGGTTAGTTCTCTAATATCTTGGGGGCAAATTGGAACTCACAAAATGCAAATTAGAAATTGCATAGGATGCACTGTGATCTAGACTAGAGCAGTGGTTTTCAACCAGTGGTTTGGGGACCACCAGTGATCCTTGAGAGGACTCCAGGTGGTACCCAGGCTAAATGATGAAACGTTAATCAGATGTAACTCTTTGAGAGTGTAAACATGAAACCAAATGGACCCTTGCGGGTCCATTTGGTTTCATGTGTACACTCTCAATTGTTCAAACAATCATCATCTGACACAACTAGAGAAGGTAGATGATTAATGGTCATTTTGAGTCTGTATGTTTGACTGTTTTGTTTCTGAAATCCAGCATGGAATTGTGGACAAAAGCAAAAAAAGAAGAAATCTTTAGTTTTTGGGATCTGTGGGGCGAAAATGGCATGGTTGGCCCGTGGCTCGAATGCTGAATAAATAGTGGGCCCTGGTATCAAAATGGTTGAAAACCACTGATCTAGAGGTCTTCACAGGCAGGTCTTTTCTCATTATTCCTGTGCTGTGTCAGCATGTATTTCCTCACCAGGAGCAGCCATGATGAACCTGACAGCCTGCCTGTGTCCATGGTAGCACAGCTGGGCTGAAGCCATAGAGCAGTACGGGATGGAGACCGACTCAGAGGCTGTGGATACAACACATGTTTTTAGAACACACTTATTCAGCAGATAAATGCTAGGATCTAAATATTCTATAGTCAATGTAGAATCAAAGATGTGGATATAGAAAAGATAGGCCATTCCAATTGCAGTTACTATAAGCAAAATGGCACACAAATGGTCTCTGGCAGATCGTCCTATGTTTACCAATACTGGTGATAGAGAATGATGATTTTCTCCTGATCCGTATGTCTGAATAAAGATGTTGTAGTGTCAAAATCTTCCATAATATTGTGGCCCAATATTTAGTTAACAATGGGGCTAAAGAATCATTCCGAAGTTGTGTTCATGTTCACTCTCAAAATGGAATAGACCTAATTACTACCTAATTCAAGTATCAGGCAGACACAGGAAATAAACCAGAGATGGCATGCCTTCCCTTTTTTCTTGCATGCACACTCGCACAGTGTTAGCACAAGTACTGCGATCGGATCGCAATCGTCGGTTACTCACTTATTGACAAAGGAACAGAGAAAATGGCTCCACTTCCTGTGCCCACCCACAGCCGGCTGGAGATGATTGTCAGAGATGAGATCTGTAGAGGAGACAGGGTGAGGAAGGCTGGACCTGGAGGGGGAGAGAGAGAAAGATATACAAGTGGTAATGTAACGTGTGTGGCATTGTGCCAATCATGCTACAGAATAGAGTAGATTTATCTTGTTTTCCCGATGACCTGATGCAGAAATAGGGACCGTAACTATGTTCCCTCAGACATGACTCCAGCAGTACACTTCGCTTTATTTGATTATGATGCACTGATTGTCTGTTTCCGGACTATAAGGCGCACTTAAAAGCCTATAATTTTCTAAAAACAAAACAAAAAAACAACAGTGCGTCTTATAATCCAGTACGCCTTATATATGGATCATTTCACTGCATGTAGCTTCTATCCTATGTTGACTGCAGTAGCTTCTATTCTATGCGCCTTATAATCCGCTGCACCTTAAAATAAACAATTCTAAAATAGGCCATTCATTGAAGGTGCGCCTTATAATCCGAAAAATACGTTTTTATTCTTGTTTCCCCTATATATTTTACTAACTTTACTAACTTTACTAACTTGCTTACCTTCTGCCTTGTTTCTTCTGTATACCAAAGTACTTTCTTTTTATTATGTTTCCTTACTTTTATATAATAACCATAACTGCTGTGCCGCCTCTGGGCAACTGATTTACCCCCGAAGGATAATAAAAGCCATCCATGTATCTAGATTGTGATAACCTTAAAAGGATCCCAGGCTAATAAGACAAATACAGTATGTCTTAAAACAGTATACTTGCCTTCTATAACTAAAACATGCAGATAAAAACACCTTCATTACTTTATTTCTTTCATAAATAGAGAATCTTTCACTCAATAGGAAGTGCTCCTGTCGCAGGATGATGATGTCACATGAGCATATGAATTCCCTATATTCCATAGAGCCAGACCCCACAAGGACATATGACATCATCATCCTGCGACAGGAGCAGTTCCTGTTGAGTGAAACATTCTCTATTTATGAGAGAAATCAGATGCCAATTTTGATTATTTTAGTTGTATAGGGAAAGTATAATGTTTTAAGCGATGTTTGTCTTATTAGTCAGGGATCCTTTTAAAACGGCTTAATAGCACAGCTACAAGCTCACAAAATAAGTTGAATAATGTCTTTATGAAAAATTGTGTGATTATCGACACAAACATGGTCCTGCCATTGTCTACTACAGGCGCTCAATAAAACATGCGACACAGAAGCAGCAGCTGTGCTCACCGAGCGTCTTAACGACCAGGGGGGTGAGGTCCACCTGCTGTAAGGGTCGTCCGGTGGTCCAGTCGAACAGGCGCAGGGTGGGGTCCAGCCGACAGGAAACCCACACGCCACTTCCTCCCGCGCACAGGAAGCGCACCTGCTGCTCGCTGCGCTCAGACACCGCTACCGTCAGCTGGATGAGTGGAGGAGGAGGAGGCATGGAACGGAAGGAATGATGCTGTTAAAATGTTCTAAAGCCTTCTAAAAACAAGTATTCATATACCTACATTATACTTAACTTTCATACATTTAAAAGGGAAGTCCAGCCATTTTCAACATTTTACTATGCCATTGATGTACCTTCGAGGTGTTTGGTTGGACGTGATAAAAACGTTCCCTCATTCTGTGTTCCCAAGAAAGGGAGGTCTGAAGAAAACCACTAACATGGTGAAACATCTTGATGACATCATCAAGATGTATTTTCACCATGTTAATGTATTTCTTTAGACACTTCTTTTTTCTGAGAGTGTACAAATGGAACCAAATGATGTTAGGATTCATTTGGTTGCATTTGTACACTCTCAGAAACAATGTTGATGGGTTTTATTTATTCTCAAAATTTCAGCAAACTAATTTTCAGTGTTGTCTCGTAATACAATATCATAAAAAAATCTGCAAACTGGAAAAAAAGTGAATACAGTAATAATTGTGTTTCTCACCTCCACTTTCTGGCTCTCTATGTCCACCACGTGAACCCGGTTCCAGTAGCCAACCCACAGACGTCCAGCTTTAGCCAGGCAACAGCGAATGGGCTGCAAGGGGGTGGTGCCAAGAGGCATCACCTTGTGCGACTGTAGGTCCCATCCACCTGTCAATCATAAGACCGAGCTGTCACATGCCAATCATACAGTAACCATGGTTTAAGGCCTAGACTGCTATGGATGCTGGCTTCCATGGAATCCAAATGACAACATCAATAATACGCTGGGCTGTCAGGGAACCAGTATATTGATGATTGATGAAATAGAACTATTCTGACTGCATCGTACAACATTAGTTAGGCAACAGGCTAGAGAGCACCAGACACAAGAACTACTGGCTGCACACATTGTATAACATAATGTTTGAGCAAAGCATCAATTTGATGTGATTTGGTGTTTAAATATTTCTGCCGACACAAATATGAAAGTGTTTCAATGACAACGTACTTGCATTGTGAGAGAAGAATGCCAACGTCCCGTCACCTAATCCAGCTATGACCTGACCCTGGGAGTACCTGGAAGATTGACATATTGTAGGAGAAAATGTCTAATATGCAAAAAATCTGTTTTTTGCATATTTCAATTTCTCTCATTAAAGGCTTGACAGGTTTTCTGTAAAGTAAATACCTCTATTATTTACAGTATATTGCTACACAATCAACAAATCCTCCACTTAGTATATCATTGTGGTCGAGGGGAAACCTCTAGCAAATAAAGGGCCTACTTTATCATATTACAGCATCACATATAAGGATCAATTGACAATATTGTATGCACCACAGCTATGACTTGTCACTGGAAGTACCTACAAGAAAAAAAAAATCCAATATGCCAACACCTAATTTAATAGAATACAGACACCTAAACCTTTCTGCAAAGGCAATGCACTACTGGTAGCTTTGTGTAATCACTTTATTATTAATATATGGTTACTGAATTCAACACTGTAAAATTATATAATGTAGCTCCTTAACATTGAGAGTTACAGTGCATGGCACAGCACTGTATAGCACACATATCCTATTATTTGGATAAAGTATCCAGGCCAGGGGCTAGGGGCACGGTGGCACAGTGGTTAGTGCTGTCGCCTCACAGCTAGAAGGTCCTGGGTTCGATTCCCGCTAGGGACGCTGCTGTGGGTGCTGGCGGCGTGTCTGCTCCTCCGCGTCATCAGTGCCCATACCCGAGGTGGGGTTGGTGAAAGGGCCTTTCTGTGTGGAGTTTGCATGTTCTCCCCGTGTCCCCTAGGGTAGATACCCTCACAAAAACATGCAGTAATCCTGGGCTCTAAACTGCCTCCCCCTGGCCAGCCTGATGGAGGGGACTGGAACTGGTTGGAATAACGTGTTCCTTCCACGTGCTACGTCCAACCAGGGAAACTCCCCACTGTCAGGTGAAAAGAAGGCAGCTTGGACTCCTCATGCATTGAAGGAAGCATGAGGCCAGTCCGCTGCCTCCCCAGGTTGGTGGAGGGTGTGTAGAGCCCAGGATCACATTAGGAATTGGCACTGGGTGAAAAAATGGGCTACAAAATCGTGGGAAAAAAATATAAAAAAAAAAAAAAAAAAAAAAAAAAGTATCCAGGCCAGAGCTATGCTGTGTTGACACTGTGGTATAACTTTAGAACTTTGTGTCATGACACAAAAGGGGGTCATTATTTTGGGAGGCATGCAGCAGGTCAAGTTACTACATGTCACTGCTGTATGGGACTGTGTACACAGTGTCACAGTCGTTATCTACCTTTTCAGGATGTGATATCCAAAATAAATTATATTTTAACTGGGGAGCACCCATCCTTGTAATAAACACTTAGAACGTTAAGGTCGGGGCGTTAGATTTCGTTTGACATGTTTCAACTTCCA